>CM017441.1:12128391-12642016 GCA_007726485.1 Eragrostis curvula
CGCGTACGTGCCCTGGAAGTTGCCGATGAACACCTCCTGGAGGTCAACCCAATCCTGGATTGAGCCCTCCGGGAGATGCTCGAGCCACGTCCTGGCCGAGTCGGCCAAGAAGAGGGGGAGGTTGCGGATGATGAACCGCTCGTCGGTGGCACCGCCGGCTTGGCACGCCAGGCGGTAGTCCTCCAGCCACAACGCGGGATTCGTCTCCCCGTTGTACTTCGTGATATTGCTGGGCGGCCGAAACCGCTGGGGGACGGGAGCCCGCAAGATGGCGCGGCCAAAAGCCCGTGGGCCAGCCGGGACCGGAGCCCGAGGCTTGTCTTCCTCCGGGTCAAATCTCCCGCCATGCCGCGGAGCGTAGACAAAGTCCTCGGTTTCGCACCGTGGACCTCGCCCTTGCTCGCGGCGCCTTGCCCGCAGAATGTCGCGGGCGTCGCGGATCCTGCCGATCCGCTGATGGACCGGCGGCGCGTCCCCAGTCCCACTTTGCTCGGGGGTTTGGTGGACGGAACTTTCGGGTTGTGGCCGTGGCTTGCTTGGCGTACGGTAGGAAACGCTGGATTCCCACCGCCGTGCAGCGGAGCTTTGCTCGCGCTCGGCCTGCTGCACCGCCGCCAAGTCCAGGAGGTCCTTGAGCTCCCCCTGGATTCTTCGCTGGTCCTCGTCGGACGGTTGCGGGAGCGCGCGCAAAAGTGTCGCAGCCGCGGCGACATTTTGGCTGGGCCTGGTGTATCTGGGCACGAGGTTGCCTGCCTCGGCCAGAATCCGCTGCCGGGCTTCGCGCCCATGGGCACGCACGCGTTCGCGCAGGGCCTGGCGCTGCGCCACCTCGTGTTCGAGCCGCTCGCGCTCCTCCTTGAGCCGCCGCGCGGCTTCTGCGAGCTCGTGTTGGCGTTGGAGCAGACGCTCCAGGTCATCGCCCTCCCGGAGGTCGGTGCTCGCCGGAGGGGTTCCTTGCTGCGCCTGTGTCACAAGCAGGGGCGCGGCTTCTGCGGCCGCTCCGGCGTCCGCCGTCGTCGCGACCACTGCAGGGTCTGGCTGCGCCGCCACGTCGTGAACGTTGCGGCGGCTGCCTCCACCAGCTTCCACCACCATGCACTCGCGCGAAGGGTGGTGACTGCCGGCGTCGGAGTCGTAGTCGAGGAGGTCATCCTCGTCGCTGTCGTAGTCGTACTCCGCCATGCCCACGAGCTCCGCGCTCGCGGACATGGCGGGGGTGAGGGCCCTTTGTGGGGGTGCCGGTGGTTCGACGCGCGAAAGCCCCCCATCCTGGACCACGATGAACTCCAGGCTTCCGAAGTACACGAGAGCGCCCGGAGTCCAATCGATGTCGTGGCTCGCCATCGACTAAAGACGTCAAACGCGCTGAGGTCCCCTACCTGGCGTGCCAACTGTCGGTGTTAAGAAACCGGCCGACAAGTAAATTTGTAACTACGGCGCCTGACAGTCTTCTATAATGGCGAGGGTTTTGCGAGGGAGGCAAGGTTTATACTGGTTCAGGCCATTGATGCCCTACGTCCAGTTCGTGAGTGGTTCGTGTTTCGACTTGCAGAGGGGAGCTACAAGTGTTGACGAGGGAGGAGGAGAACTCCAAGCCTCTTCCTCTGTATTTCTATGTCTGTGTGTTGTCTATCTATCCGGGGATCCGATCCCCTCGCCTCATGCACCCAGCTCTCCTTTTATAGTCAAGGAATGAGCCGGTTTACAAATGGGAACGGGGCTTTCGAGTTGTGGGCGGCGCGGCTACGCGCCGCACTAGTCCGATCCCTAGCCGCTACTGTTGCTCTATTCAGGCGGCGTCCTGTCAGCCTGGTCGCAGGGCAGGTGTGTCGAGATGTCAACCCAGACTGTCGCGGCCGTCTTGTCGCCGGTCCGGTCTTCGTCCCTGTTCAGGGTGATGATGATGTCGTAGCCATCCCGCTGCTGTACTCGAGGTGTCAGGCGGCGCCGCGAGATGGGACGGGTGCCACTGTGCGGGTCACATCGCGTGCCTGCAAGTATATGAGTTGCTGGGTAGAGTTAAGGCTCCCCAGCTACTCGTCGTAAATGCCTGTCCTCCTTGTCAGAGGAAAATCTTCTCGACGAAGTCTCCCAACTCGGGGTCGGGCGAAGCGCGGCTTGTGGGCCCGCCCGACTGGGAGTCGGGCGAGGCGGAGTTCGGGGCCCCACCCGACTTGGGGTCGGGCGGGGCGGAAGTCGTGGGCCCGCCCGATTGGGGGTCGGTCGAGGCGGAGTTCGTGACCCCACCCGACTCGGGGTCGGGCGGGGCGGAAGTCGTGGGCCCGCCCGACTGGGGGTCGGGCGAGGCGGAACTTGTATGTGCCCTCGGGGTCGGCCGTGGGCCCCTCGAGCGCTCTGTTGTCATGCACCTGTTCCTGTGGGCCCTACACAATTAAGCTGAGACGGTTAGCGGGATTAAGTATCCTAGATCAGGATACCCTGATTTGGGTATCCGTCAGTACGAAAGTACCCATCTGTAGTACGACAAGCCTCGACGAGATTTGGGTATCCGTCAGTACGAAAGTCGACTTTCGTACTGACGGATACCCAAATCTCGTCGAGGCTTGTCGTACTACAGATGGGTACTTTCGTACTGACGGATACCCAAATCAGGGTATCCTGATCTAGGATACTTAATCCCGCTAACCGTCTCAGCTTAATTGTGTAGGGCCCACAGGAACAGGTGCATGACAACAGAGCGCTCGAGGGGCCCACGGCCGACCCCGAGGGCACATACAAGTTCCGCCTCGCCCGACCCCCAGTCGGGCGGGCCCACGACTTCCGCCCCGCCCGACCCCGAGTCGGGTGGGGTCACGAACTCCGCCTCGACCGACCCCCAATCGGGCGGGCCCACGACTTCCGCCCCGCCCGACCCCAAGTCGGGTGGGGCCCCGAACTCCGCCTCGCCCGACTCCCAGTCGGGCGGGCCCACAAGCCGCGCTTCGCCCGACCCCGAGTTGGGAGACTTCGTCGAGAAGATTTTCCTCTGACAAGGAGGACAGGCATTTACGACGAGTAGCTGGGGAGCCTTAACTCTACCCAGCAACTCATATACTTGCAGGCACGCGATGTGACCCGCACAGTGGCACCCGTCCCATCTCGCGGCGCCGCCTGACACCTCGAGTACAGCAGCGGGATGGCTACGACATCATCATCACCCTGAACAGGGACGAAGACCGGACCGGCGACAAGACGGCCGCGACAGTCTGGGTTGACATCTCGACACACCTGCCCTGCGACCAGGCTGACAGGACGCCGCCTGAATAGAGCAACAGTAGCGGCTAGGGATCGGACTAGTGCGGCGCGTAGCCGCGCCGCCCACAACTCGAAAGCCCCGTTCCCATTTGTAAACCGGCTCATTCCTTGACTATAAAAGGAGAGCTGGGTGCATGAGGCGAGGGGATCGGATCCCCGGATAGATAGACAACACACAGACATAGAAATACAGAGGAAGAGGCTTGGAGTTCTCCTCCTCCCTCGTCAACACTTGTAGCTCCCCTCTGCAAGTCGAAACACGAACCACTCACGAACTGGACGTAGGGCATCAATGGCCTGAACCAGTATAAACCTTGCCTCCCTCGCAAAACCCTCGCCATTATAGAAGACTGTCAGGCGCCGTAGTTACAAATTTACTTGTCGGCCGGTTTCTTAACACCGACACATCTATCCAATATGTGGCATAGAACTGAGCAATAACTTCAGCATTCCAATCATAGGGCGGCGCCATAATACTTGTCATACCCATCTGTTGACATTTGTGAATAACTTGATTGATGATGGGGTCGTTGAGCTTCTTCATATGATCCCAATCAATGAATTGCATAGGGAGAATGGGAGTGTTCTTGGGATGAATCACAGTCCTGTACCAATCCCATTGAAACACAGTGTTGAAGCGGTAATCAGTGAGATGACTTTCCTTCTCATACTCAAAGGGGTTTTGCCTACGCAAAGCTGTGAAGTCATGTCTCCCCTTTGAAAGATTCATGTGACACTTGCCGCTTGTGTCTCTTGGTCCGGTACTGACGGGAGCATGCATCCTTGGGAACATGTTCCTGACCAAAGGTGGCGGCTCATTGTCATCATCAGCTGCTGGTGACTTGCCCTTGCTTCTACCCCTTTTTGATCCACCCCTACTTGAGCTTGAGATGTTAGGATCAACGGTCCTCTTCTGTCCCTGCTTCCTTCCACGGCTATCCATCTGACACAAGCAGTCATGAACGAGGTTTAGATAGTTGAAGTAAAGGGTGGAATCAAAAGGTAGAAGATTAGAGGAATTGTTGAATTGTTAGGTTCTGTCGGAGTATCCGGCTCAGTATCGGTTAGTTCGGCGTCGGACACTCCGGCACGCAGTCGGATATTCCGGCAGACCCTAGCAAATCAAAAATTCGTCGAATCTCCTAGACTATCCATGGAATTCCAACCAAACTTCTAGCATTGATAAACATCCTCATATCCAACATATTGACCAAAGGAATCAAGCTAGAACATCCAAGCCGTAGAGATCGAAGAGATTTACGGAAGGGGAGAACAATGGTACCTTCAAGCACTTCCTCGGTTTCCCGGAAGAAAAACTTGCGGGGCACCGGAGTCTCCGGCGATTGGAGGTCCTTAGAATCCCTTTGGGAGTCGAATCCCGCTCCAAATCGACCAAGAATCGACGATTTTGGTGGAGGGAAGAGAGAGGGCGACGAGAGGGAGTCGGGTGCGGTGAAAAAAGAAGAGACCGGTTCAACTCGGGGTGAAATCCTTTATATAGGCTGTAACTCGTCGGATACTCCGGCATGTTACCGGATATTCCGACAGTCCCAGGCCCGGATACTCCGGTACTGCACCGGAATATTCGATGGGGGCGTACTGAGTTGCCACCGGATAGTCCGACGTTCTGTCGGATAATCCGACCCTGACAGGTTCCGAAAAAACTGTCTTGCAGACTTGAAGATATTTTCAAGGGGATGAGGGGCAATGGATTGACTTATAGAACGTACTCATCATATATGGTCAGTAAGCAATCAACAACCAAAACTATGACCATATACAACAAGATAGGATCAAAAGATCAAGAACCATTCAAATAGTTTTGAAAATCACTCAAATCTTTTCGCAATGCATTTTGTTTTGCAAGACCAAGAAACTAGAAAACAACATTCAGATATGCAACATTCTACTCCACATTAGAAGAATCAAGGATATTCAATTCACTTCTAAGCTCACAAAAGCGCTTCTCATCTAGTGGCTTGGTGAATATATCGGCAAGTTGGGCATCGGTTCTTATGTAACTAATCTTTATATCCTCCTTGATAGCATGATCTCTCAAGAAGTGGTGCCGGATATCTATGTGCTTAGTTCTATTGTGATCAACAGGGTTATGTGCAATTGCTATGGCACTCTCATTGTCACATAGGAGAGGAATCTTGTTCATAATATAACCAAAGTCCTTTAGAGTTTGCCGCATCCAAAGTAATTGTGCACAACAATTACCGGCTGCAACGTACTCCACTTCGGCGGTGGAAAGGGCAACAGAATTTTGTTTCTTGGATGACCATGACACTAGGGACCTACACAAAAATTGGCAAGTCCCGGATGTGCTCTTCCTATCCACCTTACATCCGGCGTAGTCGGCATCGGAATAGCCAACTAACTTGAACTTAGCGCCCTTTGGATACCACAGCCCTAGGTTAGGTGTATGAACCAAATATCGCAAGATTCTTTTAACGGCCACCATGTGACACTCCTTAGGAGCGGATTGAAATCTTGCACACATGCACACACTAAGCATAATATCGGGCCTAGATGCACAAAGATAAAGCAATGAACCAATCATGGAGCGATATACCTTTTGATCCACGGGTACTCCTTTTGGATCAAGATCAAGATGTCCATTGGTTTGCATTGGAGTCTTGATAGGTTTGGCTTTGTCCATGTCAAACTTCTTGAGCATATCTTGAGTGTACTTGGCTTGACATATGAACGTGCCTTCTTGGAGTTGCTTGACTTGAAATCCTAGAAAGAACTTCAACTCTCCCATCATGGACATCTCAAACTTCTTGATCATGATCTTGCTAAATGCTTCACAAAATTCTTGATTAGTAGAACCAAATATAATGTCATCGACATATACTTGGCATACAAAGATATCATTATCAATTTGCTTTGTGAAGAGAGTAGGATCAACTTTGCCAACAACAAATTGATTTTCAACAAGATATCCCTTAAGGCATTCATACCATGCTCTAGGTGCTTGTTTTAGCCCATAGAGCGCCTTATGGAGTTTGAAAACATGGTTAGGATACTTTGGGTCTTCAAAGCCCGGTGGTTGCTCCACATACACTTCTTCACTAATTGGCCCGTTGAGGAAGGCACTTTTCACGTCCATTTGTTGTAGCTTAAAACCATGGTGAGTAGCAAAGGCAAGTAATATACGAATTGACTCAAGCCTAGCTACGGGAGCAAAGGTTTCACCAAAATCCAAACCTTGCACTTGTGAATACCCTTGTGCAACAAGTCTTGCTTTGTTCCTTGTCACCACACCATGCTCGTCTTGTTTGTTGCGGAACACCCATTTGGTGCCCACAATATTTTGCTTCGGTCTTTCCACCAATCTCCACACTTTATTTCTCTCAAAGTTGTTCAACTCCTCTTGCATGGCCATCACCCAATCCGGATCCGCGAGTGCATCTTCTACTTTAAGTGGCTCCATAGAAGAGACAAAAGAGTAATGTTCACAAAAATTTGCAACTCAGGTTCTAGTGGTTACCCCTTTTTCAATATCACCAATGATGTTCTCGACGGGGTGGTCTCTTTGTACATTTTGGCGTACTCTTGGGTGTAGCACTCTTCCTACATTGGCTTATCCTTCTTCCTCCTCTTCATCATGTATGCCACCATCACCAATTGGAGCTTGATCTTGATTGTGATTTTGATCTTGGTCGTCACCTTGATCTTGAGCACTTTTTTGATCTTGCTTTTGTGTTGATGGTGGTGTGCTTTGGTGTGAGGAAGAAAGTGGAGCTTGATCAACTTGAGGTTCTTGTGGTCTTATGTCACCTATGGCCATCCTTCCAATTGCCTCATACGGAGCCTCTTCATTACCTATCAAACTTGGATCAATTTGCTCTACTTGAGAGCTGTTAGATTCATCAAATGTTACATCACGCGTGACCTCAACTCAACCATTGGTTTTGTTGAAGACCCGGTATGCCAAGACATTTGATCCATATCCAAGCAAGAACCCTTCATCGACCTTAGGAGCAAACTTTGAGGACTTGGGTTTCTTGTTAAGAATAAAACATTTGCTCCCAAAGACACGAAAGTATGAGACATTAGGAACGTTACCGGTGAGTAGCTCATAAGGTGTCTTTTGCAAGATTCGGTGGAGGAATAACCGGTTTGATGCATGGCATGCGGTGCTCACGGCTTCGGCCCAAAAGCGGTCTGAGGTCTTGTACTCATCAAGCATTGTTCTTGCCATCTCAATGAGTGTATGATTCTTTCTCTCGGCCACTCCATTTTGTTGTGGAGTGTAGGGAGCCGAGAACTCATGCTTGATGCCTTCTTCATCACGGAAATCTTCAACTTGAGTGTTCTTGAATTCACTTTCATTATCACTCCTTATCTTCTTGATCTTGACTTCATGTTCATTTTGTGCTCTTTTCACGAACTTCTTGATTATTTCTTGCACTTCACTTTTATCATGCAAAAAGTATACCCAAGTGAAACGAGAATAATCATCAATAATTACTAAACCATATTTGTTACCACCAATGCTCAAGTAGGCGATTGGACCAAAAAGATCCATGTGTAGCATTTCCAATGCCCTTGTAGTCGTCATCACATTCTTGGTGGGATGAGGTGCTCCATGTTGCTTTCCGGCTTGACAAGCACTACAAATTCTATCTTTCTCAAAAGAAACATTTGTTAGTCCATGGATGTGGCCACCCTTTTGGAGATTGTTAAGATTCCTCATGCCAACATGGGCTAGCCTTCGGTGCCATAGCCAACCCATGCTAGACTTTGCCAACAAGCATGTATTAAGTTGGGTTTCATTCAAGGAAAAATCCACGAGATAAAGCTCTCCTTTCAACACACCTTTAAAAGCAATTGAGTTATCGCTCGCATGGAAGACGGTCACACCCTTGTTAGTGAAATAACAATTAAATCCCTTCTCACAAAGTTGTGAGACGGACATCAAATTGAATTCTAAAGAATCCACCAAGAGAACTTTTGTAACCGAATACTCGGGAGTGAGAGCAATATTACCCATACCAAGTACTCCACCTTTACCATCATCACCAAATGTGATCTCCTCAACATCGGTTGTGTTCTTTTCAAGTGATGTGAACATGTTCTTCTCTCCGGTCATATGACTTGTGCATCCACTATCAAGCACCCAACTTGTTCCACCGGAGGAGTAGGCCTACAAAAACAAATTAAGCCTCTGTTTTAGGTACCCAAATAGATTTGGGTCCTTGAGCATCAGTAACAAGCATCTTTGGCACCCACACACATCTCTTAATCATGATGTTATGTGCGCGGGGACCAACATATTTAGCAATAATTTTGCCATATGAATTTCTAGTAAGCACATAATCGGCATAAAAGGTGTCTTGAGGGGCATGCTCTTTCTTCTTGTCTTTCGGTGCTTCACTCTTGTTCTTCATGGCATTTGTGGTCTTGACTTGTTCAACCTTGTTCACTTTCCTTGACCCCGTTTCCACCGTGTAGATCTTATTGTTGCCCAACACATAAGGTGGACCATGAGTGTCCTTGACGGTGAAGCTTGAATCTTTCTCATCACAAAGCTCACCACCATAGATAGTGATGGGTTGAAGCCTATCAAAGCCATCTCTTGCCATCTTGAACCTCTTTTCTTTTTCACCTTCACCTTCACCTATCATGCCTCTATGGATGATGACATTCATCCTCTTGATTTGCCCTTTCAAAGACTTCATCTCTTTCTTATGGTTAGCAAAAGCATTAAGATCAACATTATAACATTTTGCACAACCTTTACTTGTGGAGGCATTGGTTGATGGAGAGGCATCTTTTCAAGGTTTTGAGGAGCTAGACCAAAGAGCATCAAATTGCACTTCAAGATCCTTATGGGCCTTAACTAGCCCACTATGTTTTTCCTTGAAGAACAACATTTGAGCTCTCGAGACTTTTGAAGGTCTCCTTGCTATTAGCAAGTTCTTGGCCCAACTTTTCCCTCTTTTCCTTCTCACATGCCAAGAGTTTTTTGAGTTCAAGGTTTCACTCCTTTTCAAGGATGAGCAATGCTTCTTGTTTCTCAAGTAACTCATCGCTAGCAACCAATTCCTCCATAAGTTTCTTGAACTTGATGATAGCATTTTTATTAAAACCTTTAAGCAAGCTTTCACAATCACTATCATCATTATCATCACTATCATCACTAACATCACCACCATCATCACTATCTTCAAGAGTAGAGGGAGTGACAACTTCAGTAGTTACCTTCCGGCCCTTGGCCATGAGGCACTTGTGGTGTGGTTTGTTGTCATATTCATCATAGGTAAGGCATGGAAATAGTTTCTTGCTTGATGATGATGGTTCTTTGCTAGCAAAAGTTGCAATGCCTTCTCTTTCGGGGTCTTCATCATTTGAAGCTTCCTCCGCCACATGAGCATGACCGGTGTACTTTTTCTTGAATTGCTTCTTGTCCAGTTGATGACCTTTCTCCCTTCTTTCTTCTTCTTCTTTGACGGGACAATTTTGCAATGAAGTGCCCGGGCTTCTTGCACCAATAGCAAATTTGCTTTGAGCTTGATCTTTTGCATTTTGAACCACGGTCCTTCTTCATGAACTTCTTGAACTTCTTCATAAAGAGAGCCAATTCTTCATCTTCGGAACTCTCTTCTTCTTCTTCTTCTTCTTCTTCTTCTTCTTCTTCTTCTTCTTCTTCTTCTTCTTCTTCTTCTTCTTCTTCTTCTTCACTACTTGAGCTTTCTTGTACCGGTTTCTTGCTCTTCTTGTTGCTTGCCTTGAGTGCAACTTCTTTGTTCTTGGAGTTGGCAACAAGGGTAGCTATTTGCTTGACATAATTGGCTTCCTCTTCCATGATCTCATGATTTATGATCATGCCAAGTACTTCATACGGTGACATCCTCTTGTAGTTTCTCATTTGCTGGATGATTGTCACAAGAGTGATGTTCCTTGGTGAGAATGCTCTAGTCAATAATTTAACCACCTCATGATTGTTGTACTTGGTGCATCCATAAGCTTTGAGCTTGTTGATTTTGACCTTGAGACGGTTGTACATTTGTTGAGGGGTCTCATCATCCTCCATCACAAACCTACCAAGCTCTCCTTCCAAGATCTCAATCTTTGCTTGTTTCACGGTGTCAACTCCTTCATGAGCAACTTGAAGAGTGTCCCAAATTTTCTTGGCACTTGTCATACCACCAACTCTTTCATACTCATCATTGCTCAAGGAAGTAAGAATCACGGCGGAAGCTTGTGCATTTCGATGCCAATCTTGTTCTTCTTCTTGTGTGAGTTGTTCGTAGTCTTTGGGTCTTTTCAAACCTACACACACAGTTCTCCAAATATTTGGATGGAGTGAGATTAGATGCAACATCATGTTGTGCCTCCACTTGGTATAGTGTGTCCCATCCAAATGAGGAGCTCTACCCATTTGCACTGCCGTGAAGTTGGTGTTAGAATTTAATCTTGCATAATTGAAAGGTACAGCATTTAAACTTTCACTTCTCTTTGAGCGATTGCTCTTTTTGCTTCTTCTTTCATCTTCGGAGGAGATGACTTCATCGTCGGAGTCGCTTGTGTATGCATCTTCTATGGCCACGTCGTCTTCATCACCATAGTCGATCAGCAGAGGTTCGTCCGACGCCTTGGACTTGTTCTTCTTGTTCCTCAAGCTCCCGGGGTCACCAAGTGTTGCCTCCATCTTTTCTCCAAGCGGTTAAGCTTCAAATGGAGTTCCAAGCTCTGATACCAATTGAAAGTTTAATTAAGACTTAATTAAACTGTCAGATCTACCAGATATTCCGGCACACTGTCGGATACTCCGGTGCCGGAGTATCCGGTACTGTGTCGGACAGTCCGGTGCAGAGAATAGATCTTGCGGAATTTGAATTCTACAAAGTTTCTAGCGAATCTACTTGAATCAAAAGACTTGTATAGATACTAGCAAGTGAATCTACATAATAATTGCAGAAGGAAACAAGTAGACAAGTAGATCGAGGCAATATAGTGAAATCTGAGCAATATGAACAAGAACAAGTATGAACTACAAGAACAATCAAAAGATGGATAATTGACACAAGATTTTCTCCCGAAGTTCAGGCCCACACAGTGCCCTACGTCTCCGTTGAGGAGTCCACAAAGGATCGGGTTGCTCTCAACCCTAAACCTCGCTCAAATGGTCACCAAGACCGATTCGAGTTTTCCACTAGCAAATCCCTTACGGGAATGGGTAATACAAACTTCCCGGAGCTTCACCACACGAATTGGGAGCTCCCGGGCAACCTCTAGCCGTCTAGGAGCACAAAGCTCCAAGAGTAACAAATGAAATTAAGTGAGAATGATGCCACTAGAAGCTCAAAAGTGGAATGCTTGCTCTCAACACGAATCTCTTGCTCTCACACACTCCCTTGAGTGAATCACACAAATTTTAGGCTTGGGAATGAGTAGAGAATGAAAGGGGGAAGCTTGGGTCGTGTTCTTGTGAGTGGAGGCGAGAGAAATGGCCGTTGGAGGTGGATGGGTATATATAGACTCTCCCAAAAATCGAACCGTTGCGCTGCTGGTTAGGGTCTACCTGATACTCCGACAGTGTGCCGGATACTCCGATGGACACTTAGGCTGTGGTGGCAATGGCTTCCACCGGACATTCCGGTAGAGTGTCGGATAATTCGGTGGGAGCGTTCTGAGTGCTTCACGGATACTCCGGTAGAGTGTCGGATAATCCGGTGGGAGCATTTTATAACTGAAATTTTGGCTATCTTCTCAAGCTGAATTTTGTTTGGTTTTAGTTCACACAGAAGCTCTTGTGACATCAGTAGACATATGATTATCATCCCTCTTGATAGTACGGCATTCCTAGACTCAATGAAAATTAAAATAGTGATAACTTCGTCCATTGAGCGCTTGATGCCATTCTTTACAACACAAAGAGAGATTGCAACATTGAAATCTTTTTGATTCACCATTGTGAGACCTAGCTGAACATTTACTCAATGCAAATATTAGTCTTTTTGATCGTTTTGACGTCAATCACACAAAACACATGATTAGGGGCCTAGATGCACTTTCAGTTTCGGGTGGGTCTTAGGTGCCGGCCAGGTCTGGCACAAAAAACACATATACAGAATGAAAATTCAACACATGATACATTACGGGAAATCCTAATATGCGGAGTGTCAAGGGGTTTGCCGAGTGCAATTTGTCGGGCACTCGGCAAACAGCTTCTTTACTGAGTGCGACGCCACAAACTCTCGGCAAAAAAATGGCACTTGGCAAACATGCAGTTTGCCGAGTGCCTGAAGTCTTGGCACTCAAACAAAGGCGCTCGGCAAACATAAAACATCCGGTAAACACCACCATTTGCCGAGCGCCACGTGTTAGGGCTCTCGGCAAACGTGTCACGTGACCCGCATGTGCCCCCTCCGTTACGAAGCAGGACGGGGCCGTCAAGGTTTGCCGAGTGTCAGGCGTTAGCACTCGGCAAAGTCCAGCCTTTGCCGAGTGCCCAACCCTGGCACTCGGCAAACGCCAACATTTGCCAAGTGCCCTGCACTGGCACTCGGCAAATAATTAATTTTTTTCTTTTTTGCCTCTTTTTTTTTCAGACATCAATGCATGTGTGCATGTTACTTCATGTTTAAATTCGTATTTTTCTCGATCCGATGTCCCAAATGTGGATGGGATAGACTTTGGCACCGTGGCGGACCGGGTGGTGGGAGAGTTGTGGGTAAGTCTTCTTTGCATTGAATTTCTTAATACATCACATTCATTGGATATTCTTCAAATAATGAAAGTATACATCGCGTCTATGTGCAGGATTTCTTCAGGGTCGAGTCGGAATGGAGGGACCGAGTGGAGCATGCGGCGTACAAGGCATGTCCTAAACTCATTACGGACATGCTGTATGAGGCGCGTATCCAGGCCGTAAGGACCTACTACGATCGAAAACTTGGTAAGAATTGAAGATGGAGAAAAAGGAGAGGCTCGAACCATATGGCTGACCGAAGAACAATACATGGAGGTAATTTGACATTCTCATATTTTCTATACTTGATTAAGTACGCTTAACTTGATCATAGTTTCACAATAAATAACATCTAACTTGGTCAAATAACGTGTAGGTGATTCCGTGGTGGTGCGCCGCTCATAGGGACTGCTGGGAATATTTTGTGAAGAGGTGGTGCGACCCATAGTGGCAGAAGACGCACCAAGCTTGCCGGGAGCGGTGTTTGAAGATGCCTGGTTCAATACACCATCAAGTCAACTGTACCCTTGACCAGTATGCAGCTAGATGGGTACGTGAATTCATTTCGTTGTTTGTAACTCTCAATTTTGCATAATTTCTAATTATATTTTTGTTTTCTTTTCAGTCGGCGGCGCATGGTGGCCAGCCCTGCCCCCCGTTGAAGGCTTGGGCTATGGCTCACAAAGGCAAGGCGACGTCCGAGGTTGACTATAACCCGGAAGACCCGCCCCAGACGTACATCAACGCCACCGTCCACAGTCACCTCAGTCAGTACACAGAGATGGCTAGGGAGGTGCACAGGCCACAGTGGGACCCAAGCACCAAGGACCTTGATGGAGAGATCATCATGAGGGTGGGTGGAGGTAAGAAGCATGGTCGGTACTGGATTGGAGACAGCACACTGGACATGGCCTCTACTCCCACCCTCTCTCAGATCCGAGCGAGGAGCTCGTCCTCAGCCCCGCCCATATGCCCACGGCAGAGCGCTGCACAGATTCAGTTTGACCAAGTCCAGGTTATTTCTGTTCTATTTGTCGTTTCGTTGAATTTGACATATGTTTGCTTTGCATTGTAACATTGAGAAGACATATTGTAGACCCAGCTACGGAAGGAGATGAAGGCGAAGCTGCAGGAACAACAGGTGATGTACAATACGAGGCTGCAGGAACAGCAGCAGCTGTACGATAAGAGGCTGCATGAAGAGCGGGCAATGTACGCTGCGAGGATGCAGGAGGAGGTGCAGCGGCAAATGCAGATGATGTTTCAGCACTGGCACAATAATGGGATGCAACTGCCGCCACTACCTCGTTCTCCTCCTGTCGACACTTCGAGTCCGAGTCAAGGCACTCCAGTAAGTCTATCGAAATCATGGCAGTTTCATTTCTTACTTTCAAGTATGATATCGAATGTTTCAGGTTGTATGCTTCTATCTGAAATCTTGTGTTAATCATGTAATATATTCTTCTTCCAGAATATACCTGCGGGATCCAACAATCAGCCGGTTTCCCTTCCCAATGCTTGGTCATCATTTCATCCTTACCCTCGCCCTCCGATGTAGCTTGTAGTTGCATTTCTACTTATATTTCATAAACCAACTAGTTATGCTTACTTGCATTTGATGAACTTGTGCTTGTGGTTGTCGACGACTTGGATTTGAACTATTTGGACCATTTCTATGTATTTGTATGGATTTGAATGTGTTTGTGATGATTTAAATGTCTGTGATGATGATGGTGGTGATCATATATGTATGATTTGGTGTGATTTTGATCCAGGATGTGATGATTTTAAACATTTTATTGCATTATGTCGATTTCTTTGCCGAGTGCTTCAGATCTTTGCCGAGTGCCAAACGTGAGGCACTCGGCATAGTGACCATTGTTTGTCGAGGGCCAGAGCCTGGGCAGTCGGCAAACTGACCATTGTTTGCCGAGTGTCGTAGCTCTTGCACTCGGCAAACAGGGTGCTTTGCCGAGTGCCAGTTCACGTGGCACTCGGCAATTTTTTTTTGTTTGTCGAGTGCCTGACGTTAGGGCACTCGGCAAACTTTTTTGTTGGCCGTTTTCTTCCGTCACGTTACTTTATTTTGCCGAGTGCCCGATAAAAAAACACTCGGCAAAAACGTCTTTGTCGATAACTGGTTGCCGTGTGACGTTTGCCGAGTGTAATCTGGGCTTTGCCGAGTGCCTCTGGCACTCGGCAAATTAGGGATTTTCCGTAGTGATAATTGACATTGACAACAAGTAAATACATGACAATCTCATCCCAGCCTCAGTTTGTGACATGCTTTTACAACAAGTAAACTATTCCTGAGCTTGCATGTGTTTTGTCACATCACAATGCAATGCCGGTCTTGCAAGAGGAATAGTTTATAAATTGTTGACGAGCACATCAGAACAAGTACACAAAGCATGCACAGCACAAGGAAGCTCGCCTCTTTTGACGAGTCTTGTCGCGCGCTCACCGTCCTAGGATCCTCGCAGCGTTGCGTGCCGGCCGCCCTCGGTTCCATGCCTAAGTCGCGCCGCGCGCTGACCGTGCTGCCCGTGCTCGCCGCGTCTGTTGACGTGCTCGCCATGTCAGTAGCACATCCCGCCCTTCCTCACACGTCACGCGATCAGTAGCTCAGCGTGGCGGAGTGCCCACTCGGACGTGGTGGCGGCGCCGCATCGTGAGAGAGCCGACACGGGGAGCTCATCTGCGGCGGTTATCCTCGCCGTGGTTGCGTTGGTGGCGATGCTGGAGCTGTGTGGCTCGTCGGCGCCAACTTCCTGGCGAATGCGACATTACATGGCAGCCGCAGAACGCCAAGTTTGACGAGGGTGGCGATCACTTCACGCTTTCTCTCGTCAGCAATTCCTCAGGTGAGTGTGCATTTACATCTCCTTTGTACACAGTACACCAATGTTTTAATAGGTGATGCTCATCTTGTGCCTTGGTCAGGCTGCATGCTCCGGACCAAGAAGCAGTTCATCTTCGGCAGTGTCTCCACTCTGATCAAGCTAGCTGGTGAAGGGCAACACGGCCGGCACCGGCACCACCTACTACGTGAGTAATACTTTCAGTTGCTCTTGCAAATTTAATGAATTTCTTCCAAATGTTCGATGATCATGCTATTGATTAGACGATGATGATCAATAATACTGTCAATGAATACAAAACAGACGTCTTCTATCGGCGACAACCACGACGAGATCGACTTCGAGTTCCTGGGCAACGAGACCGGGCAGCCCTCAGGTTCCACACCAACGTCTTCGCAGACGGCGTGGGGCAGAAGGAGATGCAGTTCGGGCCATGGTTCCACCCCACCGCCGACTTCCATAACTACACCATCTTCTGGAACCCCTGCATGATCGTGTATGCTCTTCTTGTCCTTTTTTTTTTTTTTGTTATACTATATGAGCATGCTGACTGAGACCATGCATGGAATGATCAATCAATCAACCTGAGATCAACCGATCGATCATCTCGACATGCTAATGATGCAAGGCTAGAAATCAATCTGAGCCTTTGATTATTAAAACTTAAAGTAAACAAAATAGAAAATAAATGCAGTCAGCCATCCTAATAATTGGAAACTTGTGCCGTTTTACCAAATAACATACCATGCTACCATGGTAACAAATTACATGCCATTCTACCATGACAACGTGATTGACTTCCATTATGGTAACAATGTCACGCTGTGATTTGTTACAATCTATTTGGGAACGTCATTGCCATACAAAGAAAATGAATGTATTTTTTTTCAGTAACAAAAAAACCAGCTATCACGGCAATTGCATTCCACTCGCGGAAAATCAGCAACTAGTCGGAAATATTCCTTCACAGAACAGCTCGTCCTATGCAGAAATTTTTTTTCCAAACAGAAATATTCCTTCACGGAAAATCAGCTCGTCCTTCACGGAAAAAAAACTTTCCAAACAGAAATTATTACCGTAACATCAAGGTATGACGACGTCACATTTCTTTTACATGCAAATGTGTCCCATGTCAAGTTAACTAGTAAAAATGCACGTGCGCCACGCACGTGTCTAACCAAATGACATCACTTGGCAGGACTCTATCACAAAATAAAAATAATATGATATTTTACAATGGAGCTGATAACATATTTTAAGTGGATAACAAAAAAGAAAAGAAATAAAACGCAAGACAAATGTTAGCCATTCACTTATTGAGACTTTCTAGCGTTTCTCTTGCAATTTTTTCTTTCTCATTAATACTTGTCATTATACCAATTTTCTCTATCGTTTTTTCTCCCCTCCCATTGTCAACTCTAAATAATGATGATTAACTCACATCGATACAATTCTCCCTAATCATGGTGATTAAAATACAAACGAGGCAAGGATTGCTTGAAGCTACCCACAGATAACTAATACTGTATGTTGTTTGGCTTTCTCAAGTGTCATTTTGTGTTAATCATCCTGTAATTTGAAGAATACTAATATCCCTTCTTAGAACTGAGAAGAAGATTAGTTGTACAGACCATTTCAAGGAAAAACATAACAAACTTTCTTATCTTACCCACCTGAAATTCGAGTCGGAAATCCCTAGTCGAAACAAAATAAAAATACAATACTAAATCACCGAATAAATCTTTTTCTCAAGAACATGCGGAGCACATATTTAAATAGTACATGGTGCCAAGCGCTTATGAGAATCAAGAGGTCAATTACCCTCAAGTGTTACTTAAATGTAAGCCATCTGGTCACCGCATACTCATGACACTTACACAATAATCATGGTGTTTCTCAAATCTATTGCATCAGGCAAGGTAGGCTAGCTTTGCAACAACAATTAAATATCCAATTTAAAGAACACGCAAAGTTTACAATAAGAGAAAATAGGACCAACTACACACTAAGTGAATCTAGCTGTGATTGGTTGTGGTATTGGTGGTGTTGCTGCTCTGAGACAATGGAAGTGAACATGTTGCTGCTCGAGTGCTTGTAACAGGGAAGGGGACAGCTTGCCAAATTCTTATTTCATTAGAGCCTCATCAACACCTGTGGAACACATGTGAAATGTAAGTATAGGCAATGTTAGATTAAACATCACCATCGATCATTTGACAAACGATGATATTGGCACTTCCTATAAATTGACACTAAATCGACAAACAGTAGTGAAAACAAGATCTAAGTTACAATATAAACATCTCACCAATTTTGTAAATTATGACTTGTCATACCCCAATTTATGGAGCATGTTGTGCATCAAGTATCAGTCCCTGGATCAGTAGCTGATACGCACAAGAACACAGATATGGTAATCGAAAGCATACTTCGTATAGGTAAATATTATAATACCTGAGATATCACCTTTAATGGCGGTTCGACAAGGATACAGAACTATCCAAGTCCGTCCGACCGACTAATGGTGATGCAGACAATCAGCGGAAACACGGCCCAAGCCTACAGGCAGACTTGAGTGGAGAACGAAAACCAATCGCCGTCGTCTCTTACGAAAGCTTCTCTCGCTAAAAACGTTAAGAGCAAACCGTGAGTACATAATGTACTCAGCAAACCCTAACACAAGGGGTAATTACATGCAGGGGTGTAAACAAGGATGAGGCTGAGGTTTAACATATCGGCGGAAAGCCAATTTTATGCAAGGGTTGTTTTTGAAACCAAAACAGTTCGCAAACTACAGTCAAGATTGTTATCATATAGTGGGGTTGGTCGGCCCTGGGGGAGATAATGGTTCAATCCCGCCAGTTCCTCAATTGTTAATGCTGGCCGGAAACCAGCACACGGCTCCAAACCGGCGTTTTCCAAAAACTCACACGCCAAGGATAACTCACGCAGAAAATCTAATCATTGTGTGGCCATGGCTTTCGCGTTGTCCAATACCGTGGAACACGGCTATCCGGATAGATTCTTATCCTCTGCAGAGGTTGTACACTTTCCCCACAAGGGTACCCAGTCCTCCCCAGTGCACTGGTTCGGAAACTGGATACTAATGGTCCCGTACCTGCCCAGTGTCACCTCTGTACCACCCCGGAAAATCAGCGACCAGGGGCTTCACATCAATATAAATATCATGGCCATCAACTTTCACTTGCCAGACCCGACGCCAACCTCATCAAGATCCTCTCCTGGCTTCCGGTTGCAACTCCCTGCCTCCTGGTGGTACCGGGCGATCACTGGTAGGGTGTGGTTCCAAACCCTACCCATAATAGGGCCTCGTGGTTGCACTGCTGCTAGGCCAGACGGCACAAGAACCGGTCCTTATACGACCGATGCAAGCATCTTCAATAGCTACCCTCCTGCGAGGAGTAGCGTCCCAGAGATAGCCTCCCCACTGAGGACTACCTCGCTTGCACCCGTCTAAAACGTACCCCCACTATGGGTTGCACTTACTAGTCCCACCCATTTTCACTTTACTCACCCAACACCAAGCACGCACACATTTTCACAAAAAGCATGTGTGTCAAGTTATTAAGTACACGGTGAATGAATCCTAAGCGGCATATTAATCCAACACATCATTAAGATTTAATGATGGTGGTTCCTAGGTTTATCAAGGGAATTAGGATAAGCAATATCAAGGCATGGCTATCAACAAGTACTTAGGTCGTTCTAAGCATTTAAATCATCTTTAAATACCATGCATGCTTTATTTGAAATCAAGCTCTATGTGGGATTATTTGCAAACATAGGATCAACGTGATCAATGGGAGTTAGGGCTTGCCTGCAAATCGCTTTCCTAATCTTCAAACTCTGACTCGAGGCTTGATTCTCTGAGCTGGCCTGCGCGCTTGAAGCTTGTATCTCTGGGTTGGTCTTCGCGCTTCAAGTCCTCAGCAGCTCTTCGAATTCTTCAGGCTCTTCCTCGGCTCTCGCGTTAACTAGCGCATAAAACAGTACGTATAAACTACCGCAAAAGAAAATAAAGAACAAAAGAAATAAAGATCGAGGAAAGCCAAATAAGATCCAAAAGAAACTTTGGTGAAGAACGAGAGACAAGAACCATGCATGATGCAGCATATTTAATGCAGGATATGCTATGTGTCATAGGTGATATACCTGGCCTTGTAAGGGCCATACTCACCTAGACAAGCTATTAGTTATCTATTTCCTCTAATATATGAACATGGGCGTGTGGTTATGCATATGATCTTCGTGGGTCGATCACCATAGGACGAAGATGTGGAGATGCATGCGCTTCATTGATGGTGATTGCGTGCATATCTAATATGCAAGCTTCTATATTATTTCTATAAAAGGAACATGCATGAATGCAGGCAAGGGTGTATGCAGCGTGTGTACGTGATTATGCGCGATATGAATGCATGACTGCAGATAAGATGCCAAATTCAAATAAAGGCAACTGGCAATTAAAATACCAGATAATTCCAATAGGATTCAAATAAAAGAATCAATGATAAGAGCAGAGCAATAAATCAAAAGGGGTTGGGCGAGGATACTAGGTTAGGCTTGATCGAGCGGGGGTTGGTTTAGGTTAGGCTCGAGATTACGGTTGTGATAAGAGAAAGGTGCTAGGTTGGAAGTGAATCGATACGAATGATCGCTAGATTTAATGCTAGCGAATAAAAGAATGGATATGTTATACGAAGATGAAGTGAGAGGTGCGAGAGATATTAGGCGGAATGGCATCACGGGATGGGTTAGGTTTACATGCGCAGGTATTTGCGACGTGCGTGATCATCATCGCAGGATTAACCGAGAAATGGTATAAGAAGTGAGGGGTATTAGAGGGGTCAATGCTTTCTGGATCTGGTGTGGGGCTTCAAGAACAGTACCACGAGGTACTTCACGACTTCACGAACTCGTGGGCGCGAGAATCACCCAAAACGGAGTTCGGATTAAAAAGATATGGGCGTTTGAAGATTGGAGGGCTGATTTATAATTATAAAAAGGTTTTTGAGGGCTTAAGTGTAATTACAGAATACGTCCAGGGACCTATCTGTAATTATTAAAATTTTAGGGGTCTAGGTGTAAAAAGATAGGGGCTAAAACATAATTACAGAAAAGTTTAGGTACTTTTCTGTAAAAATGCAGGGCTTAAACAAGATTATTGAAAAGGTCAGGGGCTTATCTGCAAAATGTACAGGGCCCGGGGATTTTCTGGATTTCTGATTTATTTTCGTATAGGAAAAGGATTATTGCGTCGTGCTGATGTCATAATAGGGAAAGGATTTATTTTTAATGAGAAAACCCGGTGGACTGGGTCCACGGGGTCCATGAGCCGGAGGAGGGCGGCGGTCCACCGGTCCATGGTGGACCGGGGCGTCGCGCGCGGCGGCGCGCTGCCGGAATCCTCGCCGGCGGCGCGTAGCGTGGACGAGGGTCATCGGGATCTCGTCGCGGAGATGCAGAACGCGACGGAGGAGCTGTTGGTGGGTCATGTCGTCGACGAGAAGCAGTGGAGGGGTCGCGACGGCTCGCCGGAGTTGTGAGCCGCGGCGGTGTGCAACGGGAATCGGCGAGGAGGGAGGCTTTCGCGTGCGCGTGTGGCTGTGCGGCCATGCGGGGACGTGGCGAAGGCGGTGCGCGCCTCGGCTCGGCCGGGCGCTGCCGGGAAGGCTGCCGACGACGAGGGGGGACCATGGCGGCGAGGTCGACTTGGTGGAGAGCTTCGCGCGAGAGGAGCGGAGGGGAAAGGAGAGGGGGTAGAGGAAGAGGAGAGTGCGGCGTAGCTCACCATCTGCTCGGCTTGGCCGGAGATCGATGGAAGGCGGCCGGCGTCGATGAGGGTGGCCGGAACCCTAGATGAGCTCGGCGTGAGAGAGGGAGAGAGAGGGAGTGAGCGCGAGTGTGAGCGGGGAGGAGCTCGAGGGGAGGGGGAGGAAGAGGAGCTAGCTCTGCAGCGGGTGGAGCTCCCGGGGAAGCTCGCCGGAGAGGGAGTGAGGAAGAGAGAGGGAGAGAGAGAGAAAGAGGGAGAGTGCGCAGAGGAGGGAGGAAGGAGGGCCGCGAGCTCGATTTATGGACGGCGGTTCCGTGGCGGCTACGGAGGCGCGCTCCGGCAAGGCAGCGGGAGCGGCGGAGGCGGGTCGGGGCGGTAGGGGCCGGCGGGCGGCGGCGTGCCACGCGGAGACGACGACCGACAGGGCGGGCCCACCTGTCGGCGACTCGGAGAGGCGGAGACAGGGGCGGGCCGATGTTGGGCCGGATTGGGCCAAAACAGGCCGGCGCGGGAGGGAGAGGAAAGAGAGGCGCGGCTGGGCCGAATGGTAGGAGAGAAGGAATTTGGCCCGGGGGAAAGTTAGGATAAGAAATGGTTTAACTTTTTCTAGGATTTGAATTTGAAGAGATTTCAAATTCAAACAAAAACAGGGTTTGATCAAACACTCAAAACAAATTCAATAAAACACGAATATGCATATGGTGAAGATTGTGCAGGTTTTTAAAATTCAAACTTTTGAAATTTGAATGCTCCTTAGCTCAAACTAGAACAAATTTATTTAATTTGTTGTAAATTCGAATATTTCAAATTTTAGTGAACTTTTAAATGAACACAAGCACTTGAGCACATATTTTATTTTCCAAAAATTTCAAATTCAAACTATGTTCAATTATTTAGTGAAATTTTATTTTAGAAAAATTCATGGAAGGTAAGAGTTTAGAAAAGGTTCAAATTTGGAGTGATTTTTATCTCTTTTGAGTTTGTTTATTTATTTATTTGCTTCTTTTCTTTTCTTTTTCTTTTGGCTCTGAAAAGTAGGGTATTACATGACTACACTCTCCACCGTTGATATTCAAATTCTGAAAGGCAAATAGTGTTGTGAATATTAATTTCTTGAGTTCAAATCGAAAGGGGAAGAAAAGGAAGCATATACCCTGACTATATTTCAATAAATGTTACCAAAGCTCTAGGAATATAAATTTAGTTGGTTAGAACCACATTGTATTTCAAGGCTCTCTGAACAATTTAGGTTCAGTGTCTAATTCTGAATAATCTATTTGCACAGTTTTTCTGATGATCATGCAACCTCCCTTCTCATTTTAACTGGCATTTATTATGCTGGCACATCCTTTTGTGGGCACGAATTTGGAGGGACTTTGTTGCCAAATCTATTTAACATTATATGTTTCTGATGAAAGGACGTAGTTATTGTGACATGGTTTACCATAGTTTGTAGCCGATACGAGTTCAGGGTAGTACTGTCCATACATGCTAGCATCTCCATGCGATTCAACCAACAAACTGTGAACAAATATGAACTAAGAATGAGACTGAAGAATTCGTGACAAGTGTAGCAAAGAATTGAGCAATAGGCATCAACTGCCCTAGAGATCGGTCACAGCTAATGTCTTGGAAAAAAATAACACAAGAACCTGAGTGCTTTCAATGCACTAACCTAGAAAAGAAATCCAAAATAACTGATATATTAAAAAAAATATCTACTGCTCTGAATATTTTCAACCAATCACATGTATAGGAAAAGGTCATATAAACTGTTGAGAGTCTCCTTACCTTAGAAAACTAAACACAGAGACTAAATATGAATCAATTCAGATGGGCTCTTCTTAAAGAGGTCTGTGTAGTAGAGCTGCTGGCTAGGCTCGACTGTGTCGATGGTTGCGACTTGCAAGTGTTGTAGACTTGTAGCACCAGTGCACAGCCTTGCCTACAAAGCACCATATCTTCTCGCGCACACCATAGGACCAAACCTGCACGGTACCCTGTATTTGTCATAGTCCTTCCAAATTATAAGCAATCACAACTGGTATTTTCTTTATGGACATAGTGAAAATAAAATATCCCACAAAAGGAGAAATGCACTCATCTGGTGACACATACTTTTCAATTTAAGCATCGTTCTTTTTTTTTGTGAACAATTTAAGCATTGTTTTGCAACAAGAGGAAAGCTCACAAAAAACCACCCCATTTATGAAAATTTTCCTGATACACCCATGGCTGCCAAAAAATGAAAAAAATCTAACTTAAAAAGGGAATGAGTAAACTGCTTAATCTGTTTTCAGAAGTAAAAAACACATTTAGCATCCAGCAATCAACTAATGGATGGATAAATAAATTATTGAGTCCAAAACAAGGCTATTTGTTTAAGCTGGTTGGATGAAAAAGGCGTGGGAACCATGTTGGCTTTGGCACTGGACATGGAAGCCTCTATTGATGGAAGCCATGGTAAAACAGAAGGATCCAGCAAGCTTATCATGAGAAGGAAGTTATGATTATATCAGTGTGCTACTGATGAGCAATGCAATGAAAATAAAGCATGTGTATTTCATTTTGGGTACAGTCAAACGACTACATCAAGCTCAGATTATACTAAATTATCTTATTACTTTACCACGTTGCATTGACTCCATGGGTTGGAGGCGTATATGCAGCTTGCCCAAAACAATCAAATTTATAAGATATCTCTACCAATAAAATTCATCATACATACTTCCGTTAGAAAAATAACAATGTCATCATATCATGTAGTTTTCCAAAGAGCAATAAAAAAAATCAGGCTCCTAATATAAACTACTTGCATCGGTGCAGCTAGCTAATTGCACAATGAAAATAAAAGGCATCAAACACAAGCTTCTTATATGCAAGGAACATTTTCACTAATTCCAGGATAATAAATACTTCCTAGCTCTGCAAGTATTCTACACCCTAGCAAACAAAGATGATTTTCTCACAGCACACAAGTGATTCACCGTATTACAAAAACAACAGGTACATGTTATCTAACTGTAAATTGTATTGACTTTTTTAGACCAAAGGATAACCCTGCTTTAGGAAAGCAACAGAGTACGGCTGGTAGAACCAGCTTACAGATACCAGTTCACTGAAAGTAACACAACGAAAAGCTAGTACCTAAGAACTAGGTAACCAAGTTTTGCAGCGACCAAAAAGTAAGAACACAGTGTCCAGGAAGTCCCCTTAACGTACAAGATTAACTATCCTATTACAGAAAAGAGGCTTCAGCTTTGCTCTCCTCCCGTCAGAAGCAAAAGATGGTTTTCCTTTTGTTCGATCTTGTTCCTGACGGCCTGAATGAAGAGGTCGATGTCAGCCGTTCCAAGCAAAAAATGTATGAATTACGATACCGACCACATTATTTTTCTTTCAGTAAGAAGACGGTGTATGTAGAAACAAGAAATCTCTTCACTTGCACAAATACTTGAGAACGCCAGGTATGTGAATTCTGTAGAAATACTCTTCCCAGTTTATGGTCCTTGGGTCAAAATTGAACATTTGATCTTCAGGGGTCTTCATCGTCATCTTCGATCTCAGCCGTTCCAAGTTCATGTCGTCATAGCTACATCGACAGCGACAGAAAGAAGTTCAATAATTTAGAATGTTTATATGTGAGCCAGCTTAATTTTGAGTTTTAGTATAAAGTGAACACTATGTATAGTTACCATCCTTGGAAGAATGCAAAGGGCCCGTAGACGTCGACAAGATGCATCACATACTTGTACTTGCGGTTCATATCATTGTAGAGGTCCGAGAAGCGCCCGCAGAGCAACAGATTCACCAAGTGCAGAATCTGAACAGGCACACAACCATTTTAATTGTGTCACTGTCATTAAATTTTACACAATATATCCCGTATATGCTGATGTCAGTGACACATGCAGGCCCCACGTGTCACTAAGACATTAATTAATGTCGTATACGGGATTGAGCACCATGCATACATAGATGTCACGGAATAATTAAAAGATGGACATGGCCTCTCTCACCTCCATGGGCAGCTTGTAGGTGAGGAACATGAAGAGGCGGAAGCGCGCGATGGTGGTGAAGAAGTACATCTCCTTGGTGGGGATGACCTCGCCGTTCTTCCCCACGCGGGGGTTCTGGTAGAAATGCCGGCGGCCGGCCTCGTAGAGCATGGCGTACGTCGCCGGGTTGCCCAGCGACGAGGTGGCGTGGTACACCGCCTGGGCTCCCTTCTCCTCCGAGTGCGCCACCATGGCCGCCATCATGGCGTTCACCACCATGTCCCCCGGGATGACGTCCACCACCATGTCGAGGTCGCCGAGGAAGCAGGAGAGGTTCTGCTTGGCGTAGCCGATGATGAGCGTGTCGATGGTGCGCGTTCCCTGCATCCACCCGGGCAACGGGTCCGCCTCCACGCTGGTGATGATGCTGGGCCGCATGATCACCACGGGCATGTCGCCGCGGAGCTGACCCAGAAGCATCTCTCCCATGGCCTTGGTGAACACGTAGGTGTTGGACCAGCCAAAGTGACGAGCCCTTTGGATGCCCAGCTCCTTCATGGCCTTCCTCTCCGTCTTCTTCGCGTCGTCGCCGGCGTTGAACAGCAGCACTTTCTTGGCTTCCCTGACGAGGCGCAGCTCGGCGTCGATGTCGAGGTACGTGCCTTCACGCAGAGACTGGCCGGGCTTGATGGGCGTCTCCCGGATCAGCCCCGCCCTGTCGCCGGACACATAAGCTGCAGAGGCATCCGGCGCCGGCCAGCGCAGTGAGTGAGTAAAAATAGCTGCTCGTGAGGTGACCACAAGATTTTTACCGTGTTCCATCTCAAGAATTATTCTACTATACTACACTAACCGGTGGAAACCTGCATGAACATCTTGAGCTTGGCGCACTGCTTGGCGAACTGGCACAGATGCTTCACCCCCATCACGTTCACATCCAACGAAACATCATATCTGCAAGGAGAATCAAAATGATGTTACCATTTTCCTTGAAAAGACGGGCACGAAATGTCTCGTTCTCCTCGTGCAGAATGCTATATTTTGTGTGGCATATTTTAGAGCACCTTATCTTCACACATAATTGACCATTAAAGCAGGATTAGTACCTTTCGTAGAAGTTGGTAGTTGCAGCAATGTTGACAATGATGTCGATGTCCTTGGCCAGCTCCTCCACCATGGGATCCTCCAGCCCAAGGTTCTCGGATATGATGTCTCCGGCCAAAGCATCCACCTTCTCACCGACGAACTCCTGGAACCGCTTGCCATTTCTCTCTCTCAGCAGGTTGAACAGCTCTGTGCCAATCACCTGCATGCACCCAATATTAATTAACTACTTCTTAAGCTCACGAATACAGTGTTTTCTAACAATGTGAGTACAATTGAATTATTGGTTGGACCACTTGATAGTAGCATTTAGTCAAACCAAGAAATGAATTCCACTATTCGCATAGATACTGTGTCAACCAACAAGCCATATGCTAGCTTCATTCAATTGTGCTTCGCTGGCTTTGCAAGGAACGAGATCGATCATTACAATTGTCACTTTTAGGTATAACATACACGAACTTCGTCGTATATGGAATTTCTACGAAATTAGAAACCAGACTCTGCTTCTGTCTATGTATAGTTACGTATACTAGGATCCACACATTACTGTTTGTTAAGTATCTTTTTTTTTGCAAATATCTTTTTCCGCAAATACTTTTTTTTAGTATCTGGATTGACGTACTTGTGATAATTTTTAGGATTCTTATAGAATCACCATATACACTTTGATTCATATAGCTTGGGAAAGCTGCTCCTCATCTAAGTTACCTGGGCATCTACACGCAATTAGAATTCATGTCAGATATAATATAAGCACCACCTGACACTATGTAAACTAGAGGATCATCATGCCTCAACTAATTTTTGTTTCTTGATAAGGGCATGGTGGCTATTCCATAAGGTGGAGGGCGAAACTTTATGCAACATGCATGCGCCTCTTGGAGAGGGTGACCATGGAAATCTTTGTCAAGCATGGTTGGAAATTTAGCAATATGTTGTGTTTTAATAAGGAAATTTTTGCTATAGTATTCCCGCCATATGTTTGGCATTCTTATGAGCTGCCATATGTTTCGCACTAATTTGGTGTGCAATCTAAGACAGTCTACTCATAGTTGTTTGTAATAATGTACGGTCAAATACATGGTGAGATGTAGAAACCGAGATATACTTTGTTTGATGAAATATATTTTTCCTTTATCTAAAAAGTTACAGTTGCTAATTAACGGTTTATTATTAAGGAGCGTGTATGGGAGCAACTAGGGATGAAAACGGTCGGAAACGGTCGAAAAATATCATTATCATTTCCTAACCTTATTATTTAGTCGAAAACGAAATCAAAACCGGTAACCTCGGAAATGAAAACGGAACCAAAAATGTCGGAATATCGAAAGCGGAACTATCGGAACGAAAATACGTCGATATCGGTCGGAAGACGATAGTTGTGATCGAAAATACTGAGCTTTAATATATGTGATAAACTACTAATACTGACATAAGCAGGTAATTCATTTTGTATAATGGCATGTGTTCATGCAAACCACGTGGCACATGATTAAATAAATTGAAAACTAATATGTGAATGGCCTAATCAAGTTCATGCAGCGTGGATGGAATAAGGGCTTGGTATACAGGGCAATCAATCAACCAAGGAGGCAGCTGGGCTATAGTTGGATAGAAATCACCGTAATTAATTACTACCATGCCAAAATCACGGTCACTATTTTCATGCGAGTCATCATTTCCACATGAGGTAGTTGGGTTGTTTTTTGGGCTAGTTGGGTCTGATGGTAACTGTCTTATACGGTATTTTTGACGGAAATTCGAGATAATACGATATTCCGCCAATTCGATCGAAAAATCTCTCTATCGTTTTCATTTTCGTTTCCGTATAGATTTTTCCGTTTCCATTTTCGTTTCCGTATTTCCCATAATCGTTTTCCCATTTTTTGTTTTTTCGGAAACGATCGTCGGTAAATCGGGAATTTCCATCACCGTTTTCATCCCTAGGAGCAACCATCATCTCGTTCTTAAGTGGTGACATTAGACATAACAATTCTAACTAAAATAAGCCAAGAATATTGTTTGAATGCCACCATAGATAAAATTTAAAAAATAAACTGCACGCGCAGGCAAAAATATTAATCAAGAGCGGAGTGCATGAAATAGTGGTATTAGGAAGACACCTCTTGGTCGACGCGCTGCTTCGCGGAGAGCGTGTCGGTGCCTCGCACGATAAGGTATATCTTGTTGACATCAGGCTGCACCCTCAGTATCTTCTCCACGAGAACTTCAAGCACACACACATAAATGTAGCAGGGTCACACCTTCATATGCTTGTACTATATACTGAAATAGATCTGTTGCTGCACATATTCATGTGAATGAGGTACGAGTTTTTTGAGACAAGCATGTACATACTCTTCCCAAGGAATCCAGTTGAACCAGTGATGAGAATGCTCTTGCCCTTGAAGTACCCTATGATCCTCGCTGCGTCTATGCTCTCCATAACCTTTTCTTCTTTAACTGTCTAGCTCTCTCGTTCCCTCCCTTATTATACTGTATCGGGATCTTGCTTTGGATGCTTTCGCCGGATCACTGTTCTCTGTGTGTGAGAGGGAGGGAGTGCACCCACCATATTTATACACACAGAGCCACAGAGAGTTGGTCATTTGTGCAGGTGATGCTAGCGTGTCTGATCCCTAAAGCAAGTGTTGTCTAGTGGGGACAAATGAAGCTCAAGGAATTGCCGAGAGAAATTAAAAGGTTTGAGACATGCATGTACGACCCTGGTTGCAAGGCAGCTCCGTCGACTGGTCACCGGGGTTATCTTTTACACCTGGTGGAATTTGTGGAAAGAGCGAAACAGGAGAACTTTTGAAGGGAAGCAAAAGAACGAGCTGCAAGTTGCATGGCTAGCAAAGGAAGAGATTGACCTCTACATGATGGCGCATCGGCTCCAAGAAAGTGGACAGTCGCTGCAGACTGCTGAAATAGAATAGCTCTATCGTTTGGTCTCTTTTATTTTTCTTCAAACTTTTTTAATCTCTCTTGGCCAACGCTATGGCTGGCAGCTGGGTTATTTACTCTGTTTTTGTCTAGTTCGGCTTCAGTCACTCAGCTGTGGCTGCCTAGATCTGAACCTGTGTAACTCTGATTTTTTTCCTTCTCCTCTATCTTAATGAAAAGGCAGAACACCTGCCCATGTTTCCGTCAAAAAAAAAAGAAATTAAAAGGTTAGTAGAGAGATATTAGTATACAGCAGAATCATAGGAACAGAATACATATTTTTTTTCATGATGTTTTTCATGCATTGGCAAATGTAATAGCTAGGGAAATCAACAATGAGACATATGTGACGACTTTATCAATCTTGATTATCTACCCGTAGTTTGGTCTGCATAGGCAAATGTCGGGTAAGGTGTGCACGTGTTTATTTGATCATACATGTTTGTATTGTGTTTTGTATTAATCTTACGTTATCTCACTTTAGCCTTTTATTGGTATTTATAGGGCACAGTGTGAGTACGTATGCTTGTAGAGGGTAGAATGTGGGTACCTATGCTCGTAGAGGATATAGTGTGAATCTATGCTCGTAGGGGATGTGTGTGTGCGCGCGCGTGTGTGTACATATGCCTATACACATATGCATGAGTGCTCGTGCGGTCGCATTATGTTTCCGAAAAATTAATATGACCACGAGACGCATTAATCATCCTTGGTCTTTTGGAGGCAACGTGGAATTTTAGTAACCAATAGCAAAAAAGTTATGGTTCACAGTGGCCGCTATAATAAGCGAAAATGACTTAGTGTTGGCTCCGAATTGGGCAATTAACTGATGAAAACGACAAGGTACCTATATGGCAAGTTAGGTATGTATTGCTATATATATCTGCCCTCTCTTAACATAAAAGCGCGTGGTCCTGAGAAAAAGAAGGAAAGATGCATATATGTAGTTATATCAATTATCAAGGATCGATGGTGACATTGAAAACGTGTGCTTATCGACGATGTTGTCAATGTAGAAAGAGTAAAACGTATCATAGATATTTCAAAAATGCTCAAACAAGTCACATAAGTTGATTTGTTGTTCCCTCGCAAAAAAGTTGATCTGTTGTTGCATTGGTGGCTAGGATACCCAGGTCAGGTGTCCACATCATGTAAATGTGTGATTCCTCACGAGCCCACGCCAGCCCCTCGCTACAAAAGATTATGATACTGGTCAAATTTTCAGTCGAATGCGTTTTTCTCAAGCATTTGAAGGCAGCTTATGGCAAATATATATTACTCATATTAGCTTTAGAAAAAGTACAGTTCTTAGATATAGTAAGATAATAAAATGATAACAACTTGCCTCAAACTTGGACTTAACTACTGAACAAGCAATGCAAGGCGAGGCAATTGGTTCAGGCTTGTCATTTTATCAGATTATGTCCCTGGCATCGGTTTTTGACTAATATTTCTGTTCCCTTTTCTTTCTTTTTTTATTGTGCGCACGCGTGTCTTTACAAACATGTGGTAATATCAATATCTTAATTATACTAATTGCAGTCAGAAGCTTTTGCCGTCCTAAACCCTGAGGCCTTGTTTAGCCTCGAACGCATGATTGTCAAACAACTGTAATAGCGAAAACGTTTGGATTGGGCTCAAGTGAAACCTCCAAAATTTTGCTGGTGGACACTGTCACTTCATGGAATTGGCAGCTGGACACTGAAAAAAAGCCAATTTGGCCGCCATACACTATCAAAACATGGAAATTAGCTGATGGACGCTATAACATAGGAGAAAGGTTGTTATGAATTTTTTATCTTGATGTACATGACACATGACCACTTGTAATTTTGCATAACTATGTATTGTTGCATTCTCTACCTATGTTTTTTTCTCATAATTGTTTTTAAACTGTTTGCAGTACTTTTTAACTTGAACAATATTTATTTTTCAGATTAAACTATGCAAACAGTCAAGAAAAATTGTGAAAAAAACGAAAAGTTAGATATATAATTATTTCTTGCTCTTTCTCTCCACAATATTCTCTCTCTCTCTCTCTCTCTCTCTCTCTCTCTCTCTCTCTCTCTCTCTCTCCCCACCATATTTTCCGTGCTTGTATTATTATTCCTTCTGCGAAGAATAGCTTGTATGAAGAAGGAAACATCTCTCATTAAGACATGAGATGATGAGAAGCTAGGAACGAGAGGGACAGTATTATGCAGCGCACATCAGAGATCAAAAGAGAAAGAAATACTTGAACAATTTTTACGAGGACCGGGACCAGAGGTAGCCAGCCATGCTTAATTATTTGCTGGTCACCATCGGTTGTGAGCCTAATGAATTCTTTGGTAAATGACACCTTGAGGCAAAACCTTCACGAGCTTAATTGGTATTTGGTACTCTAAGATTAATTATTCTTAGAGCGATGGGATATCTCCATGATCATCTTTCACGCAACAGTTGTTTTCCTCTTTTTTAAAGATAACGGGAATACGTACCGGCCTTGACCTTCAAAAGGTTGCAACCAATTTATTACACCATGCAGCTAATCACACAAATGCTCAAATGGTGGTTTTCTTTCTAGCACATGTATCACGGGGGATCCAAATGTTAGGCGACGACCCAAGTATAGAGAAAACGCAGGGAAATCTGCAATGTGCTGCTAAACGTCGGTAGTGTGGACACTGGCTAATAACATTCATTCTAGCCAGTCGGTATTACAGCTGTTTGACAATGTTTTGCCAACTGCTAACTGAATTCCGCACAAGCGAAAACGTATTGTGGACACTGTTTTGCCAACTGCTAACTGAATTTCGCTGGACACATGGACAGTTCTGTCCTTCAATACGCGCCCTTCTCAGCTGTCACGTATCAAGCTTTATGTGCCCTAGCCTCCTCGGCATTTCTAGCTACTTTAATCTTTGTCCATGTTCACACACACACACACACACCCACGCACGCACGCACGCACGCACGCATCTGCCCATGTTATATGGATCTAATCTTCAGAAAGCTTGGCTCAGTTGGTTAGGGGTTGGAGGTTTAGATGTGGAAATTCTTTGTGACGTGTATGCAAACGGGGTGTTGCGCGCGCAGCACCATCTGGATACACGCCACGTGGCCCTCTAAATTAATCTCCAATCAGATTAGCAGGCCGACTCCTTCCGAGCGAATTTACGAGGCGCGGCTTGTTTCCATGAACCATGACTAGGCTCGCCTCGGCTCGACCAGCCCCAGGTGCGGCAGCGCCGCCATCAATGGCGACCTTCCCGCCGCGCTGCCCTCAGTAAAGATTGATACAGTTACTAGTACCAAGTATTCCCGTCTCCTTTTTAAAGGCGAGCCTCTCCATTGATGTGGAGTTCCGGCTGCACCGCCTCCCTCGTTTGCCATGAATGGCGACCTGCGGCCATCCTCGCCTCATCTCCTCAGTAATGGCGTAATGCAGCAACAACGCTGGTCCGTGATCACCCTGCGTCCTGCAAGCTGTGCGGCGACAAACATCGTGGGTACGAGTCCAATCATACGACTACACGATATCACTGGCTGGGAAAAATTCAGCGCAAACAACCTATTCGGTGGAATCGTGAAAACTCTCTTCAAAAACCTATTTAAAAGTTTTAAAATTATGAAACTTGGCATACATGTAGAGGATATGGTGAGAAACAATCACACAAAATTTAGGATCCAAACTCGTTTTCTATTGAAAGATACAAAAAATAAAAAATCATGATGGAATAAGACAAAAATACTTTGCAGCTACAGTTTTGTCTTTTTCCTCCTCTTACTTCATGATTTGTTATTTTTGTATCTTTAGGTAGAAGTTGAATTTGGATCTCAAATTTTGTGTGCATGTTTACCACCATGTCCTTTATATGTATGCCAAAAGTTTTATAATTTTTGAAAATTTTTAAGTAGGTTTTACAAGAGGGTTTTCACGATTCCACTGAATAAGTGGTTTGCATTTAATATTTTCCCATCACTCGTGCCATCCTGGGCTGTTTTCCTTCCTTTTTTTTAGCTTTGGTTGGCTGATCGGGATTTATTCAGAGGCCACATGGCATCCATCAAGGCCATGCTGCACAGCACCCCACGGAGAATTTTGTTCTACCAGCCAACCTAGAATTTGAGTGCCTATTTGATCAATTGTTTTTTTTTTAAAGAAAAACAACTAATCTCCTAGGGATTTTGTCTTTATGGATCAATTTTTTCCCCTTTCTATGCCATTTTGGCAAGTGCTGCTCTTCTCATCAAGATTGTTCAGAGAGAGAGAGAGAGAGAGAGAGAGAGAGAGAGAGAGAGAGAGAGAGAGAGAGAGAATAATTACAGCAGATGAGATGCTTCAGCATTGAAAGCAAACATAGTTTTCAGCTGAATTCATGTTGTCGAAGCTGCTGATCTTGTGTCCAGGCGTGCGTTGCACATAAGATTATTGGACGGCTGTGCCAACAGAGTTCCTATTCCCTACTGCCAGCTGGCATTGGTGGCAATAAACTTGATTTTCTGTAATAAAACTCAGGCGCTACATAGCTTCCAATAACTCGCTTTACAATTTGTGCTAGACGGTAGGGATTCAGGTGGGTGGGAAGAAGTGTGAGGGCTGTTAGCTGACATGTGGTAGTCTATGATTTGGTGGGTTTGGTTTTATTTTATTTTTAAATCTTGAAATGTATTTTCTCCTAAACCGGATCCATTCTCAAAACTATTTCAACCATGACTTTATTTTATCTTTACCATATGTAAAAAAAGAGCAATCGGTGGTGCATCGTCCCCCTCCTTCTTCTGATCTGGGCGCCTTACGGGGCTAGCAGCAAGCTTGAGCGATTAATTTAGTGATTTGAGTCACCCCCATCAATGGATTTGGCCGTGTCCCGCGATCCTGTGGGATAGTTGTGGGGAACGAATGCGAGAGGCGAAGCTTTATTTATTTTTCCGCATTGTTAGCCCCATCAAGTGAACTGCACATGCAGGTTCAGCGTTCACAAAAACCGTTCAAACCACAGCAACAGCAGCTTGGCGGTTTGTCGGTTTTTGTAAAAACTGCTGAAACCGATAGAAAAACCGGGCAAATGTAATTTTTGAATTTGAACGAGTTGGCAACGGTAAGCCGAGCGGTTCATCGATAAATTGCTATGTTTTCATGGTTTACCACTAAGTTTGAGCGGCTTTCGTAGTTTCAAATTTTTCTAAAATGGTAAGCTGAGCGGTTTCCTCCATTTACCGCTCGGTTTGAGCGGTTTTCAAAATTTCAAATTCTTCATATTTTTCAAATTCTTTATTGAAAAGTGGCCATCCACTAGAACCAATTGGACCGGTTTGTCCCTTTTTGGTTGGTTTTAAAAACCGGACAAAGGCATCTAGAAAACTGACACATGCATCTTTCTCCTCTCTTCCCAGCAATTCCTTCCAAGTAAATGGTTGCTTGTTCTTGAATTGAGCCGCCGCCTTCTTGCTGGCAAATCCTTCCAAGTAAATGTTTGCTTGGTTTTTGAATTGAGCCGCCTTCTTCTTGCTTTGCGGCAGATCTTGAGTGCATCATGTTTGTCATCTGCAGCCTCGTCAGCAAGGCAGGATTTGAGGCGGAGGCACTGCATATCGCCCAGAACATTTGCTCAAAGCTCAACCACCCAGACGATTTGATTGTTTGTTGCTTGGATTCAAGTTTCTCTCAAATGTTTGTTCCCAATGCCTATATGTAGTCTGTTCAGCTTATACCATCCGCTCCCGAGAGCCCATGGCAAAGCATTGTCTAAAGGAAGGCCTTGCGCTCACCACTGCCGGCAAGGCCGTCGAGTACATCATTCCTTCTTTTAAGAACATTGACAGCTTCATGGGCAATTTGGAGCAGAGGGAGCCGCGCTTTGCCGGAACACGTTGACCTCCTTGCGCTGGCTCAAGAGAACAGGCACACGAGCATGTGAAGGCTGAAGATAGGGTAGCGGCCGGATCGTGGCGATGCATAGGGAAAAACCATGAATTTTTTTTATTAATAATCGAATTTTTTATTTATTTAATAAAAATAATCGACCAATTCTGAAATTTGCAAAACTAACTGCCCTGTCGCCCTTTGAATGGGCGACAAGGTTGCCACGTAGGCAAATGTGGGCCCAGTCACCCATTTAGAGGGCGAGAAGCCCTTGTTGCCCATTCAATGGGCGACTGGATCCTTGTCGCCCACGGGTGGGGCGATTAGGATCGATGCCCTTTTTTTTTTCTCGATTTTCTCCACTTAACAATATAGTCTACCAAATTCTCGATCAAAAAAGTACTTTTAGGCTTCGAAAAATTGTACCCAATTTTTTGGTGATAGATCATGTATTTTAGAAACCATTTGAGCTTGGTGGAGACCAAAATCTAAAGTAAATTTTAAATTAAAACTCCACAAAATGGGCTGGTTGTTAAGCACTAATAGAATTTTTAGGGCACCTTAACCTTTCGTAAAAATTTCCAAAAAATATCCAATAATTGTAAGAACATTCCCTTGACAGTTATAATTTTTTTGGGAATTGTTTAGAAAGGTTAAGGTGCTCTAAAAATTCAATTATTGCTTAACAACCAGCCCATTTTGTGGAGTTTTAATTTAAAATTTACTTTATATTTTGGACTCAACCAAGCTCAAATGGTTTGTACAATACATGATATATTACCAAAAAAATGGGCACAAGTTTTTGAAGCCTAAAAGTATTTTTTTGATCAAGAATTTGGTAGACTATATTGTTAAGCGGAGAAAATCGAAAAAAAAAAGGGGCATGGATCCTAATCGCCCAACCAGTGGGTGACAGGGATCCAGTCGCCTGTTGAATGGGCGACAAGGGCTTCTCGCCCTCTAAATGGGCGACTGGGCCCACATTTGCTTACGTGGCAACCTTGTCGCCCATCCAAAGGGCGACAGGGCGGTTAGTTTTGTAAATTTCAGAATTGATCGATTATTTTTATTAAATAAATAAAAAAATCGATTATTAATAAAAAAAATCGAAAAACCATAGTTGATCCGGACTTATTGTTGACCTGGCCCAATTCAAAAAATTAGGATCCATTTTCTGGGAGTTGGAGGCCCTAATAGTTTTTCTGTTTGCCCCCAAAAAATGGTTTTTGTGACTATATTGGGCTCTTATGGAGATAGCATCTCCAAACCGTTAGGTATAAGCATTGTTTATTAAGCACTTCTCAAACCTTAGTTTAGTCATAATCACACCCTCCAAGAGTTATCTAAACGCACTATCTATATTTAGCTTTGCTTTGTGTTTTCCTACCTAGCCCCTACATTTGTTGATGCTTTATGCACTCCCATTCCATCCAGTCTTAACCAAATGAGATCTAATATGCACATTTTTTTTAAAAAAATATCAACATTTTAAATATATTAGATTAACAATTTGAATGCTCAATTTCTATATTTCGACAACAACTGTTGAACTTGTTTTACTAAATTGTAAAAATATATTTTAAAAAAATTTAATAAATAATTTCAAAATCTTAAATATAAATAATGTTGCACTGTTCAGCATGTTTTATGAACGTCGAACTGTTTATCCTCAATTATTTAACTACCTTGTGAGAAATGTTAGATTAAGCTTTATAAAATGTTGAATGCAGTTAAAAATATTAATTGATAACAACTTACCTATGTCTATGGGCCGCAACATCTCTTGAAGATGTGCTACAATGTTCAACACGATTAAATGTATTTCATTGATGAGCTGAATGATCTTAATGCACCGCCCGTGAACAAAGTGTGAAAAGGGCTTTCGTATCTAATCTAAACCAATAAAGAACCAGTTGCGAAGAAAATAGTTTTGACCTGCCAGAACCTACCCCGCCTATGTATCCGCCGTTGATCAAAATCAACCCTATCTAAACTACCATTGGATCTTGCCGTGGGATTTTCCTTAAGGTGGGGTCGGCTGTAACGCTCCGTGACGCCGAGTGTCATTGCCAGGCAAAAATTCCTGACATCGCCATGTCTTTTTGTACCTGGCGATGACATCTATCCGGATGCAATTCCCACTCTCTCAGTCAATTACCTTTCCTTTCACCTGGCTAATTTTACGCCCCGCTTTCCTTCCTTCTCTGGATTCCTTTCCATTCCTCTTCTGCCTTGTTTCTCTTCTCCAATTCTTCGATTTGGGACGGGACAACAGCGGCAGCGACTATGGCGGTGTACTCAGAATGGCCTCTCCCTCTTCCTTCGCCTCATCAAACCAACCAGCAGAACCGAATCGAGTCAAATCCTCTGCACCTCGCTGCCGCCGCTGACGCTTGTTCAACAGGAAGATCGCTGGCGAGGATGTCGTACGCCTACCTCATCAAGTACATCATCGTCGGCGACACAGGTGCCTCTTCAAGTACATCATCGTCGGCGACACAGGTGCGTCTCCCCTCGCCTCTCCTCTGATCCCCGCCACCCCTTCTGCTTCGCTGGGTCCACGGGGAGATTGGATCTGCGCGGCAGGGGATTTGCTGCTCAGGCTTTGGTACCTAATATTGACGCGCTAGCACGGTGATTGATCGATTGATTATTGTTTGCAGGCGTGGGGAAGTCGTGCACGGGCTGGAAGCGCTTGTCCATGAACTGCAGCAGCAGGCATGAATCGAACGGAAGTAAATTTTTCATGTGTTCCCTTGTTACACTCTGCCTAAATTGACAGTTTTTGCCACTGCATTCTTGCTGAATGATCATGTTGTTCTAATGTTTTTTTTAATTGTTCGCCACTGGTATATGTGCTTTTGGCAGTCCATATGCTGTATCAAAAAAGTTGGTAACAGCAGGATGCCTCTTTCTCACACATTCCTACGACAAGAACAATCTTGCGCTGGATTTTGTTTCTGTGGCATCTGCAGCCTGCAAGAACCTTGTGGCGCTGATCATACGAAGGTAACCTCACAGGGTTTTTTTTTTTCTCTTTTCCAATGACATCCACGTTATCCAGTTTTTCTGAGGAATTTGATAATGATCTTCAGATATGAAATGACTGTTTTAGTTCACTATTATATGACTATTCCGGTTCATAAGGCCTTCTGTATCGACAATCAGTGCTGCACTGTTGTAAATATGTTGTTATATGTTACCAGAAATGTATATGTAACACAATTAATCATTTTCGATGGTATCTTTAACCCATATATGTCGTATGGTAAATATTGGCACATAAATGAGGTGTGTCACCATTATAGGCTTACTGACATTATCCAATATATGTCCAAATTTTACAATGGGGATGCAACTCGAATCCCCCCCCCCCCCCCCCAACTCCATTGTTTTTGCGATGCAAGATTTTTGGGTCACCTGGTTAGTGATAATGTGTCGAAACATAAGCATCAATGCATGCATGAAGTATTGTTAGCTTCTGGTAAACTTTTAACCTTGATCTTTATCAGAATGATGTTGCTTTTGGTCCATTGGGGTGCCATTTGGACGTTTTCCAGCAGCTAATATCACCTTTTTTTTTTCCATCTTATGATTTACAACATAGAACAATATAATATCATTTTCTTTCTTAGGAATGACCTTTCGCCACATGTTGTACCCTACTTAATTACAAGAGCGATCCAACTGCTGACATCATTTTCCAAGCATGCGAAGGCATCTATTACGTCAATGTCTATTAAGGCAATGTCAACCAAAGTAATCGAGGTTTACTAGAATATCAGTTTTACGTTTCATTAGAAATGGATAGAGAGTTATCAATTTTCTAGAGCTCATGGGCAAATCTGTATGTTTCTGAATCAGGGGACCTACTGTCATTTGGCATCGTTAAATAACTGATGCAGGTTCCAGGAGTTAGAGGCTGATGATGCCATATGTTCTTTTTCGGTTATTCTATTCAGAACATAATATGAACATAACACAAAAAAGATATCGTCTTATATACACTTGTCCTTTTCTATGACTTTTTTTTCCATAAAATGCGTGTATATTTTCTGAAGGTACATATAGTCTCTCATGATAAAAATTTCTTCCAAATTTTGTCAGCATTCGTTGCGGCTTCGGTGTATTGCTCCCAGTGGTTCAGGGTCAGTTAAGTGTGTAACTAAATTGTCCTAATAAAGAAAAGTGTATAATTGGAGATTCAAGCAGTGCTGTTTTATAAAATGCCCTTGAAAGATGGTTTATTTGGAGTTGAAGACTGCGTCAAGAGATACGGAGCACTGAAATCATCACAGTTTATTGATGTTGTTGCACTTTCAGGTGATAAAGCTGACAACATACTAGGTATTTTCCTCTTGCTGTTTTGTTTTATAGTGTGTACTTTTTCTGGACCGAATTCTTTCAGAAGTTGTGAAAAAAAAATTAAAAGTACTTTTTAATTTCTTTTTTATGATTCCACTAAGAAGATAGTTCACTGATTTTAACATACACGCATTTGCACTTGCCTATGCTTATTTAAGCACTGATCTATTCCTACAATATTACCACTACCATTGACTATGTGCTTGCATTCTGTAAGAGATCTGGGGTCATGTGAGGAAAAACTGCCTCGGGTACAAACTCTTCGTCCCATCTGAATGTTGGACACGCTCCTACTTTTGCAGTGCTCTTGAGATGGAATTCTGCGTATTGTTAATTGATTCCCTTTCATATTTATTGTTGTGAATCACAATTATGATGTGTTGTGGAACAATCCTGTGAATTGGATAATGATCCTTTTATGAAATTCCAACATGGCAGGTTCTTAGTAGTGACTTGTGGTTTAGTTTTATTTTCGGTGGATGGGCAGGCAGAGAGGAGAGATTCAAGATGGAGTCCGGTTTTATTCTCCAAATCAACCACACACTGTGTCCCCATTTTTTGATAGGGCAGTCCCCTCTATTTTGACCTGGTGGCTGTCTCTGGTGTGACACATGATTGTTATATGACTGCCTGTTAACATATCACTTTACATGACATATTGTTTGCAAAATTTTCTTCTAGTAATTTCTGTTAGATTTTGTGCAGTATATTGTATTGATATCCTAACAACCTATATATATTTTTCCCTTTCAGGCATGATTCTTTGTTTGCTCTCTGGATCATATCACTATGTTCGTTATCCCGTGTTTCTTGCACCATTTTGCACTGCTTGATGGCACTTTTTTTTTTGTGCATCATGGTATGGCAAGCACGGCAAATGGAGAACCTCCAGCATAGGAAATAATGGCATCAAGTGAGTAGGGTTTTTTACACTCTTTTTTTTATTGTGATCACTCCTGCACTTGTTGTGCCTGATTACAGCCAACCTTGAAGTCTCAGACTGCAGTAATGGAAGCCTACCGAAGAGCCAAGCAGTACTGGACCTATCACCTGTGCCATCAAATCATTTTGATATATTTAGTGGAGTTTAGTCTCTGGCTGTCCTTGATTATCTAAAATGACTTTGCTAATCATTTCAAATCAAGAATAGCTCGGATGTCGACTCCTGAATCACACTGGCAACTCCATTGTAAATCGACACTAGCAATGGGATATGTCCAAGGTCCAAAATAAATCAAGATTTTGCAGAAGCTTTATTGATGGATGTTGATTCAGACTGTTAGCCTAATAATGTGAATTTATCATACTCTTGTAGTAGTTGTGCTATGGGATTTCAGCTGAATGGATGTATATGAGGCAGCAACAAGCTGTGCTTGTAAGAAATCAACATTTAGATATATTTTTTTCAGATGGAGAAGCTTTTTAGCCCTGATTGTTTGTTGAAGAGAGAATGTAGGAAATTTTAGTGAGCACAATATTCAATGCAAAATAAGTTTCTTGATAAACATATTCAGGTGAGGCTCGCCCACAATACATTGTTGTTGTACAATTATTAGGTGCTATGTGCATAGTGTTGGAAATACATTGTCATAGGCCTGAACTCCTGGAAACAAAGGCATGTGTTGTGAATTTTGGCTTGTTTCCTTGTTTACCAAAATCATTAATACGTTAGTTAATCTTTTCACTTAGCTTGAAAAACAAAATGACATGATTGGGTTACTGATTACAATATACATGAGTTGATAATAACTAATTAAAATAAATTTTGAAATAATATTTACATAATGTGAAAGATAATTCTTGATGTGTAAAACATAAGAAAGAAATGAAGTGTGCTATGAATTTCAAATTTATTTGAAATATCCTCAAAAGCAAAAAGATTGGATGGATGATGCTTGACGATATCATCTTAGCATTTGAAAACTTCTTGATCTTTTAGATTGAGATGTCTAATGCAATTCTTAGTCTTTAAATAAAAACCATCATACAATAGTAGAAATATCACATTTGCTTATTGCCTAGGGCCTAATTCATTTTTTTGCATCGGGTCCACAAATGCTCAAATACAGCTATATATGCAGGCATAGATGACACAAAATAAATGCAATTACTTTTGTTTGCATGATTATTTACAAATTAATTGATTTTTTAGAACTAATAAATGAACGTAGTAAAGTTGCTTATAATTCTGGTGGCCCTACCAAGTGATACAATTTGGTACTAGTATTGGATAGCATTCTGGTTCACACGTAGAAGGGCTTTCATATTAGATAGCCCATGAAGACCCAAAAATATGTTCAGACCATTTGGCCCGGCCTAAAAGTAGTAGGAGCTCAACTAAGGAGTTCTACCTAGCAGCAATAACACCCATTTCTCCAAAAAAGGAAAAGCTAGGACACGCATTCAGAAAGATAACGGATTTTCTTTGTGGCAAGAGGTTACATATATACACATATGGTACTCAGAGAGGAAAAAATCAGACGTTTGTGCTGATAAGGGGCGGCAAAAAACCAAAAAAAAAAAGGCCTACTTCTGCCATGACGCGTCAACTAGTAACAATTGTTCGTGACCTCCCTCTTCTTCCCTAAAATCCTCTCCGATCCGCTGGGTTAGGGAGCATGTTTTTTTCTTTCTCTTGGTAGTGCCCTCAAATTGCATAAATGATCTAAGGACTGGCAGCTGTAAGAGCAACTCCAGCAGTCTCCCAATAATCTGCCTCCCAATACCCTCTATTGGGAGGCTCCTAATAGGTTTTTCAAAATATTGGGAGGTGCAGCTCCAGCAGTCTCCCAATAGCTTCCTCCCAATAAGAAAACGTATACAGATGATTACGCTTTCAAAACACGAAAACAACAAAAACGCAATATGTTTCTTCAACCTTGGCTTCCACGACGCCGCGAGCTCGACGCAGGCCGGCGCGACGCCCACACCGCAGCGCGCCACCGGAGCGGGACGCCGAGCGGGGCCACAACGCCGGGGCATGAGGCGCAGCTCAATGCCACGGCGCGGAGGCGACGCTCGACGCCGTGAATCGATGGTGGGGGGCGAGTCCATCCGATTCACGCCGAGCTCGACGGCAGGCCGCGGCGAATCTCGACGACGGGCTGCGGAGGGGGAGCTTGATGGCGGGTCACGGAAGCGGAGCTTGACGGCGTGACACACGCGGAAGGGCAAGGGCGTCGCTGCGCGCGGCCGGCGAGCACTGGACGCCGGGCACTGGACGCCGAGGCGTGACGCGTCGCGGGCAGGCCTAGCTGTGCCGTGGGCGCGAGAGGGGGAGATTGACTGCTGGCCACGGCAGAGGAGGTTGACGGCGGCGGCCCTCCACCACGAGGTGCGGAGCTGGACGCTTGACGGCGGCGGGCCTCCACCACGAGGTGCGGAGCTCGACGACGGCGGAGGCGGGCCTCAATCGACGGCGACGCGGAGGCGGTCCTCAATCGACGGTGACGCGGAGGCGGCGGGCCGACGACGACGCCATGGCGTCCCGGCCAGATCTGGAGGCGGCGCGGGCCTCAACGGGGGAGAGGAGAGGGCGTCGCACCGCCGGCGACCTCCTCCGCGACCATGGACGGGCAGGCGACGGCGTGGATGGCGGCAGCGGCGGGGGAGGTACGCGGATGCGGCGCGGCGGCGCGGGAGGGGGCGTGCGCGCGTGAAGAAGAGGAAGGGGAAAGAAGAGCGCGCGCTCGGGGGGGAAGAGGTGGGGCCCGCCAGAAGTTGGGATTGGGAGGGTGGGAGAGTTGGAGCAAATGTTGGGAGGTTGGGGCCTGTTTTTGGGAGGGGAGTAAAAATAGGGAACTTTTTGGGAGACTGCTGGAGCAGTTTTTTTGCCTTCAACCTTCCTATATGACAGGTTTTTTAGTATTGGGAGGGGGATTGGGAGACTGCTAGAGTTGCTCTAATGGGCTGTTGAGCACGACTGCACTACTTCTTCTTTGGCTGCTCCCACTCCTGAGTCCTGAGTGAACCAGCGCCTCCCTGATGCCTCCTCCATCAACGGCGACAATGAACACGACAGGCAGAACTCCTAGTCACCGGCCACCAGCTTCGTGTTGGGGGACGACAAGTACACCACCATCAGTTCATGGTGCAGGGACAGTCGCGCGTGCTTGGTGCTGCCTCAGAGGGATTCACACTTAGAGCAAGCTCAATGCAAGCCAGGCGCGTCGCCAATTTACAGCCTAAAGCTGCAACTTATTGGCGCTTTAGATACTCAATCACAGATGCGGGTCCTGCATGCTAGTGAGGGCAGAAAGATGCAACTGACCCACAACAATCTTGGAGCCAAGGTGTGTTTGGCGTATGCAGTCGCGCCCATCAATCATCTCTCTCTTACTTTTATACTGCAAAATCTGATATTAGTTGGCTTGAAGCCTCCCGTTGGGCTCTCTCTTAGAGCAAGCGGTTTGCAGACAAGCACGTGATAGACCGGTCCAACGCAAAGCTAATCTCGTGTCAGCAAGTGCAGGGGTGTGATGGCGGGCCCCATAAACAGTAGGAAAACTGGCAATGCAACCGTCGCTGCGAGGGACAACTAGCCTTTTCTCTCTCTTCCACGCATGCATTTGCTGATGTGTCTTGGCAATACGACCATGCAGTGGGCTTGCTCTTAGCAGTTTCTAACTGCTAGCCAGTTTAGGGTAACTAACGCTCGTCAGCCCTTGTGAAAAAAACTGCTGAATGTATATGTAAGATTTACATGAGAAGATCTTCTCCTTAAAAAATGCCTGGAGCCGTCATATCTCCCGCAGGTCTGAGTTTTGCTAGTTTGGGGTAAGAGAGTAGTGGCCACAGTAGCCGGCCGTAGTTCAAGATCGCGGGAGCTATATCACGCAAGAAGACAGGATGAGTAGCTGAGCGCGTGATTTTTCCATCGATGGCATGCATGCATGCGAGATGTCGCCGTCGGATGATGGGCCCATCCCCGTGAACGGCGCTACATTTCCCTCGTTTCCGTGGCGCTACATTTCCCTCGTTTCCGTTGGCTCTCTGGTCCCTTCGTCTCGCTTTCTCTCGCTCTATGCACCAGAAGCTTCAGGTAGCACAGAGCATATTTCCCTCGCCCGCACGGCATATCCTCCATCTGATCCATCGTCCTGTGATGTCATTAAGCTGCATGACAGCTTGTTTTTTGTTAGGCTTTGTTTGTATTATATCAAGAACAGGCGTCCGTGTGGCTCAGCAAAACTTCGGTTTTGTTTTTCTGGGCTGACAGAGGAAAAGCAATTGCCTTGTCCATTTTGTGCATTCTAGAGGACTGCTTTGAAGTTTGAACTGGCTGGGATAGGTAATTTCTGGCAGAGGAGGTACTAACACTTTCTTAGCATAAACAAAATAAATTTAATTTGCTATGAATCTTCATGCCCTTTTGGTTCAAACCTTGCTTCTCTACTGTATCGGGGATGAATGAAAATCCATTTCTTTCCAAACAAACGTACATGACTTACTTACCATCATCTTTCGAGAAGTTCAGTCGATGACCATTATAGTCCTGCTCACTCACTAAGCTGCTAGTGAATGGCTAATGTCAACCCCCCCCCCCCCCCCCCCTGCTTAGAACTGTGATCAGATGAGTAATTAAACGTACGTAGGGTTCCTGTTTGCTAATCGAATCAAATATTCACGCAAATTGGCTCATATAGAAAATGTTTACCGAATTTCTGAAGAAGTTCATCATAATTTGTGATCTTCCCTAAGAAACAGGTTAAAAACGTCTTCAGTTGCATCAATCAAGAAATAGCATAAAAACCAGTTTTCTGACTCGTTCCATAGCCATGAGTGATAAATGCCGCATACTTGCACTGTTGCACATATCTCTATTACTATCATGCTGCACCTGCGCAGGTCAGAAGAAGAAGAATATTTCTGAGAACATGCCAGTATACCCGGCCGATCCGATCAAATTCTTCCATCACTGCAATTCTACATGACGATCGATCTCTAATAATTTCCTCTTACAAGGACTACCGATGAGGATAACATGCTACCTGCCGTTTTTTATTCATGCGTCGCGTATAGACATGTACAAATGATTTATTTGAGATTGCCTGGTCCCTAATTGCTAGGCTGTTCATGGACCAGTACGCGATCAGCTAGCTAGCCAGAAAGATTCCATCCTATCCGCTGCAGTACTCTTCACACATGTTGCTGTCTGCCATTGCAGTGCGTCATCATCATGCTGATCTTGTTCCCCCATGCAAAATTCGCTTCTGCACAAATTTGACGATTCCAGCATATATCTGTGCACATGCCTGGTTTCAGCGAAATTCGGATCATGTTCCGTGCATGGTGAAACATTAGAGCCTTGTGCTGGTTTTCTTACAGTTTCTTTAGTAAGTTGCTGAACTTCATTTTGATGTGTAGTTTTGTTCGAGTAGATGATTATTCCAGGTTCAAAACTTTTGGCTGCATTTGCTGCCCGTGTTACTGTTCTTTTTTCAGCGTGCAGGCAGCGGACTTTTCCCGTATCTCTAGCACATTTGCATCCCTATTATGAACAGCCGAGAATAGTTGTATCAAATGTGTGGATATGATATAATGTAGCACATTGCTCGTCAGTCACTTGCAGCTTAGCCAAATCCTCTCTATGTTCTTTGCTCTGATTTCAAAGAAGTATTTTCCAGAGAAGTTTTAGTGAGTTCATCCAAATGCTCACTTTACTAGGATGCTACCCATTATCTAAAAAAAATGCTCACTTCATTGGTTGATCTATCGGTTTCGCGTAAAGGAAAAATGTTCAGAAAATCCATTGGCTTTAGGCGAAGTCAAGCATAGTTGGAATTATGCCACTGTACGTTCTACAAAAGTAACAGCCCCCCCCCCCCCCCCCCCCCTCTTTTGCTGCGTAATCATAGTTTCGCTTGATTCGTTAGGATGCAGCCACATGCCGTATGTTTATATATAGGAAACATGCTAGAATATATTTATCAAAATAAAATGCAAACTTGAAAGTGACCTTCCTCATCATGGTATCCAGTGAGAATCATGCATGGTATATGCTACCGGCTCCATCTTGCATCCAAAGAATAAGCTGCCAACTCTAAACACTACTTGTATATAAGATTACCCTATGGGTACTTCATTAAGCCACACCACTGGCACGAAAACTAATAATCAACAAAACCACTGCATTTATGTGGTTGATCCGGGTGCTAATAATTAACACAATGGTACACAAGCGATGATGACCTAAAGTTGGGAAGCATCTCGCGATATGGTGGTAGCCTCTCGTCGCAAAAAGAAACGCAACATTTAATTCAAATATTTCAGTTTGCAGTTTTCATCTCTCTTGGCACAAACACTAGGTCTAGAAATGTATATTCCATGTGTTCTTTTTTTCATCTAGCATTTTAGTCCTTTTCACTGTCTTCAAGAATCATCGTAATTATGGTCCATTTGTAAAAGCTCAGTCAATCTTAGGCCCTCTTTGGAATGCGAGATTTTTTCCTATTCCTGCGTTTTTCCTGTGAACAGTCAACTGATTCCTGTGAAATTCCTGTACAATTTCTGTGAAAATCCTGTGTTCCAAAGAGGGCCTTAATGGTTATAATATAATAATTAATCTTTAAGTTTATGAAAGTTGATTGGGCTCACCACAAGGGTGACTTTGACTGCTATTTGTTGTAAATGTATACAAATGAATATAAAAATTAAAAAAATCTACATCTGTAAAATCTTTATCAATCTTATAATAGTTCTAGCATCAAGTTTATAAAGGTTGACCGGCATAGATTAATTCTAGGACGTGAAATAGAAAGAAAACTGAGAGAGTACAAAAAGTAAAGTACCAAATCGAATGGTATGTAAATAATTCCAAAGAAGTTGACATCACCAAAAGACAAAAAAAAAACATATTTTGAGTTCATCCTCGAACTGAAGTTTTTGTCTTCGTAAAAGCCACCAATATACAAACATGCAGGAGTGCGCTCCGTCCATCTCGGCTCCATCTGTGTCTGATAAGCAAACCCATTTCCTTACATGCACAGCTTCGGATAACATTTTTCTTTCGTTGAAGATGAGTGTAGATAACACTTGGTGATAAGCCTAGAACCATTAATCAACCTAATCCAAATCGTCACTAGTCAGAGAAAAGATGAAAACAAACCCTCGAGTCCTGGCCACTTCTTTTTGTCATCCAGAGACGATGAGGGCACGCCACGAGGGCGCCTGGCTGGTTGGTCGGGCTGGCCAATGATTGATGTGATGCGAGCTTTCGGCGCCGGAGACATGGACGGGGACTCGCCGTGCTCTCCAGAGGCTTCTGCGCCGGCTGGCACAGCTGGCGTGCCGGCATTGGATAAGGAATGGGCACGTGAAGACGCTGGAGACGCCACGTCGTCCGCGAACGGGCTCCGTCATCCGGTTGTTGGCAACGGGGTTGGATCTGCCGCCGGTTATGTGTTAAGACGTCGCTCTGCTAGCTGTCCAATTTGAAATTCTCGTAAACGTTAATCGTGATACATAGTTTGTTTACCAAATAATCTACTTATAAGATGCATCGAGTTCAAACAGAGTCGTAGTGAAACGTCAAGTGAAAAATTAATCGTGTATGTTGTCAATCATTATCTAAAAAAACAAATGTTGTCAATGTTGCAGCGATAAAATCTGAGCCAACAACAAAATAAAAAACGGAGGGAAATGAGCTCTGCGACCAAAGAAAAACCAAAAGCCATATATACCGGATCATAGCTTGCACTGAAATTTAACCTCTTTTTTTTTTTTTTTTTCAATATCTGAAGAGGAGAAAGGAGGGCCCTCAGGTAGCCATGGTGAGGCAGGCAACTCCCCTATAAGAACGGGACACTCGGCCGGTCCTTGATCCGTATTTTCAGTGAGTGACACCCATTATTACATCGTTCTCCTCCGACCTCCCTGAGTCACTCACTGCCTCGAACAGCCACCATGTCGGGCAACATCGCCTTCGGCCGGTTCGACGAGTCCTTCAGCGCGGCCTCCCTCAAGGCCTATGTCGCCGAGTTCATCTCCACCCTCGTCTTCGTCTTCGCCGGCGTCGGCTCCGCCATCGCCTACAGTAAGTCGTCATATTCTCTGGCTGCCAAAATATAATGTTCAATCACCACCGGACGTGTCGTGCTTAATTGAAGCCTTGATGAACAGATGAACATGCACGAAGACCGACGTGCAACAACATGCTTAATTTAATGACGTTAGAATAATTAATTGAATGAATCATTGCAGGCAAGTTGACCGGCGGCGCGCCTCTGGACGCGTCGGGCCTGATCGCGGTGGCGGTGTGCCACGGGTTCGCCCTCTTCGTCGCCGTGGCCATCGGCGCCAACATCTCCGGCGGGCACGTGAACCCGGCGGTGACCTTCGGCCTGGCCCTCGGCGGGCAGATCACCATCCTGACCGGCCTCTTCTACTGGGTGGCCCAGCTTCTCGGCGCCATCGTCGGCGCCGTGCTGGTCCAGTACTGCACCGGCGTGGCCACCCCGACGCACGGGCTCTCCGGCGTGGGCGCGTTCGAGGGCGTGGTCATGGAGATCATCGTCACCTTCGGGCTGGTCTACACCGTGTACGCCACCGCCGCCGACCCCAAGAAGGGGTCGCTCGGCACCATCGCGCCCATCGCCATCGGCTTCATCGTCGGCGCCAACATCCTCGTCGCCGGGCCCTTCTCCGGCGGGTCCATGAACCCGGCCCGCTCCTTCGGGCCCGCCGTCGCCAGCGGCGACTTCACCAACATCTGGATCTACTGGGTCGGCCCGCTCGTCGGCGGCGGCCTCGCCGGACTCGTCTACCGGTACATCTACATGTGCGGCGACCACGTGCCCGTCGCCAGCAGCGACTTCTAAATTAAGCAGCGAGACCAACTCCCAAGTCTCTCGCCGGCCTCGGTTGTGTGATGTTGGAAGAAGCATAAAGTGCGCGGCGGCCAGGCACTTGATGCCAGGCTTGCTAGCGAGCAGCAGCGTGTCGTTTGGTTCAGATCGAAATTAAGCCCCGGAGGCTGTGTGCACTTTGGATGATCCATGTTTTTGAGTTTCATTTTCTTCCTTTTTGTAATGTAGTGAGATGTGAAGTTGGTGGGGTTATTTTAAGAACCAGTGCTCTCTCTTCTGTTGATTTCCTTCGTCGCACGATAATTACGATTTGCACGCCTTTTGGGATAATAGTACTTTGGTTCTGTTTCCTCAAAAAAAAAAATACTTTGGTTCTCTGCATCCATGAAGAATGTCTGAATTTTGGGGACGATCATCTTTTCCCTTGTGTTCTCGACAGACCGAAGGCGTTGACCCGGCTTCTGAAGAAGCCAATGTTTCAGTACTCTACACCAACATACCGCAACCATCATAACGAGACATGTACAAGGACGCCAAGTAATGAACACACGGCCTTGCTCGCAGAAAGAAAGAAAAAATATTCTAGCAAACAGGTCAGCATTCAAAGGCATCAGCATGTTTGTCGCCGCCGCTTCCCTTGTGCGAACCGAGACTGAACAGTGGAGGACGTCACACGAACGCGCAGGACACCGCGATCGCTTCGTCAGCCGGATACGTGCGTGCTCGCGGCGCTCCGGCCCGGCACTGCAGGGCCCAAAAGTGTCCGGCGGCAATGGCGGAGGACGCAAGCACGTCGCGCCCCCATCACACGGCCTGCGCACAGAGTGACGCCCGCTGCCCGTGCCTCCCTGGCGTCTGCTCTCGCGAGATCACCGTCGAGTCTGCTCTGGCGTCTGCAGCGCGGGATCACCTCCGGCTCCGGGACGAGCAAAAGGCGACCAGTCAAGACGGCCCTCGGCAGAGCTGAGCCTCAAGTGTCCGATCGGATGGCTCCCAGCAACCCAAGGGGCGGTCGTCCATCGAAATAGCGACCACCCCCGGGCCAGAACAGAGGCTGCTCCCCTGCATTGCCGGTGTGCGTGCAGACGTGTTGTTCCCGATGCTTCGTTCGGGTTGGGCTGGGCCACGCCGCGGGACCTGCTTGGTGGGTCGCTTACACGGACCACGGCACGAGACAAACCAAGCCAACGCGCAAACCAGAACGTCCCCGGAACCGAGAGGGAGCGGCAACGATGAGGAGACCGGAGAGCGCTGGCCGCCGACGAGGCTACGACGAGCGTCTGCAGCGTCGCGGCCGTGGAGGCCTCTCATGGTATAGCTCGAAGACGATCGAGCAAGCCGGCAGTCTTGACGGTGCTCGCGGGAGAGCAGACGGCACAGCAGGCGCGTGGCATGCGTCCATACCTGCGCAAGGCAGGGCCTCATCGGCAGCTCAGTGTCAGGTAAGGAGAAGATAGGAGAGGCACGGAGGAAGGAAGTAAATTGTGACTCATCCTTCTCCGCAGCCTCTACTGATGGCGGTAGGGGTTACATAATCAGGGACTCCGACGGCGATGTTGCCGTGGAGGTAGTGAGTCGTTTTCAGGCGGAAATAGGGGCGTGTCTCCAGGGAGCCCCCACAAGCTGCTGCAGACTTGGGTGCGGCGGAGGTGATTGTCGAGACGGATGCTCAGATGGTGACCATGCTCTGTCTAGCGCTGGGCCTGGTGCGTGCACTGAAGGACACGCTCCGGCCTCGCTTGCGCCATGCAAACAATCAGTCTATATACTGGAATCGGCGAGCGACCGACGCGACTGATATCAACGGAAGAGGAGGCGCAGCCGCGCAGTTGTTGTCCGCGCCGGCGGGCTCGGCACTGCCAGCCAATCGGTACGCGTTTGGCAACCCCAGGCGTGGAGTCGATCCCGTCCGGCCAGCCGCGCCGTGATGCAGCCTCATGTTCGGTTTCCTCGAGCCTTGCCTGTGTCGGACGACTGCGCGAGGGCCTGTGCATGGCCAGCCGCAGGGACGGTACTATATATACGGTTCAGGCGTGGAGCACGCGAACGGCGACGAGAACACGGCGAAACCACGCCAGCCGCACAGCACGGCTCAGATGAGATGCATCTGAGGATGGCTGGACAGAAACAAACATCCAGGCACGGAGGCGTTCCGGCGAGCCACGGCGTGGAGCTGCGGTGGCGGCGGGCATCCTCGCGACGACAGGGGGGATTGATGGCCTGCCCTGCAAACACCGAACGGAGGCGTTCCGGCGAGCCACGGCGTGGGCGTCCTCGCGACAATAGGGGGGATGGATGGCCCAAATACCGACCGGGGGTGGTCGCTATTTGAAATAGCGACCGCCGCCCCTTGAGTCCTGGCGGCCGTTCGATCCGGGACGTGCGGCTCGGAACGGGTGAGTTGACTAGTCGTCTGGGTCAATGGCTCGGGAGCGAGCTGCATGGCTGTTGGCTGGCGGAGGCCCAGCAGAGCTAATGTGGCGTGGCGCGGCGGCCGTCGACGGCGAGGAAGAGAGGCTGGTGAGCTCGCGCCAGTTTTCTCAAGGCCCTGCTCTGCTCTGTCCATGAGCTGCGCAGCAGGCAGTAGAGGATACTGGCAGGCAGCTTCAATGAATTCCTCCCTGGTTTTCCAGCAGCAGTGAGGCTGCAGGCCTTCCGCGACCAGAAGCCGCCCACGTCGTCAGCTCGTCGCGCCGCAGCGCCACAGGACGCCGACGAGCTGACGGCCACGCGGCCGTCCCCAGCTGCAGAGACTTGTAAGCAGTTTCGCCGTGCTCATTCATTGTTTGGTTCCTCGTGATGTTGCAGCATCAACCTCGGTCAGGCTGCGACCAGCAGCAGCGTCAGCGTGTTGTTTGGTTCAGATCAAAAGCCCCGGGGCTACGTGCACTTTGGATGATCCGTGTTTTTTATTTTATTTTATTTTAGAATCATCCGTGTTTTTGAATTTCTGCCTTCCTTTTGTCCTGAGTCTCTGCTTCCATTTTGCGTGAGTGGATTTTTTTCCTTCACAAGAATCTTGACATTTCTTTGTGACAATCCAGGCTGCTATAATGAAATTTCAGCGTTGTAAATACTACTCGCTGCAATTTTAATTATATGACACCGTTGATTTTTTTGTTGAAACATTGACCAACAATATATATGTAAATAATTATTTATTTAACGAGAAATGTATATTGTTGGATCTATCATCAAAAACACTTTAAAATTAACTTAAACATTTAGCTATTTGTCAAATATTTATGAATAAGACGAATGGTCAAAGTAACGAAAAAAATCAACGATGTCATATGTTTAAATACCGAGGGAGTATCTGCGTTTGCTTCTGTATTTTTTCATTGATGCCAATCGTTCTGCTTGGGTAGCGCAGTAGATAGAGATGCTTCGTCAGCATTTCACACTAAAGGTGCCTGCAAGGAATATATGTGGTTCAGCTATTTCTTCAGTCTTCTGCTGCAGAGTACCCAGCTCTAACCTCTGAATATCCAACATATTTCTTAGCTTCTCTTTTAGAAGCAATAGCCATGCAAAACTGTTTCACCTTGTACACACTAGCAGCTGCGGCGCGCCGTTGGCGCGCTCTTCCACCCTTTCTCCTGTTTCTTTTTTTTTTTTGGAACCATTCAGGCTCTGTATTTCTACAATGTTTTAATTATATGTAGACGTGCAATCTATTTCTGTCCCTACGGTCTTAGATATCTATGCGTCCGTGGCACACATCCTGTGTCCTTGCATTTTTGCACTAAAACCCCTGCGTCACTTTCGTGGGGAGTTCTTTATGCATGCATGGATCGAATGTTTGTTCTGTAACGCGGAACGACTTGTTGTACCAGATATTCCTAGTTCTGATTACTGGCTGTGTCACGCAACTGCTTCGTTCTGTGGTTTGCCCATACTTCGCCCATCTTCGTGCAAAAGCGCCTCGCCCATGCTCGGCTCATCTTTCTGCATGCAGCGTGCCCTGGCTTACGTGTTTTTTTTTGGCTGCTGAAGAGCGGCAATCCGGCATCTACAGGTTGAGCGTGGCATGCAGGATGGGACTGTTGCAGAGCACACAACGGTGCAGTTTTTAATCTATCCACCTGCAGGCTACAGCCACAGTTAATTATATGACAATCAACAACATGCACCGTTATGTAAATGTAACGTGTATTCAAATGAATATGCACTTACTCGTCGTCAATGAAACTTTTTTCGAAACTATTGCACATTTCAGAGAGCTGGTCGGCCACCATATCAAGTATAGGTTTTACTTGGTTAACACTCGCTTGATCATGGCCAATGCCGGGAGCCCAAGCCCGACCGCCGTGCTCCAGGCGCCAACGGAAGCGAAGGCGGGCATGGCGACGAATCGATCACATGACTGCTAGTGGGGCTGCAACGAGCTTGTAATAACAGTGCAGTGCAGGTTCCATGGAGTGGACTATGGACATTTTGCAACTACTGGTACTGCATCAGAACAAAATTCGACGGCCCGGGCACACTCTGGAAACTGCCAGATGCAGCATCATCAGCGTAGTGGAATTGAATTGTGGGACACGTCTTATCGGAAAGGCTCGCGAAATTAATTCTTGATCAAAAGTCTCTTGATCAAACGCGACAATTCTTCAGTAGTAATCTTTGATATGAAAAGACGATCGTGGCATCATTTTCTACCGATTCACTTTCACAAGTAAAAAAAATGTTACATCTTGGACTCTCTTGTACACATCCACACATGGATCGGAGTAGTCTACGCCGCCGCTACTATTCACAGGTCAGACACAGGTCAGCGGCGCAGGCATGCAAGACGCTAGCAACAGTGTGGCGCCCCAGACCACCTCGGTGTCGGTGAGCACGGCAGCCTCCTACGCCGGAGCGCGAACTCGAGCGCGAGGCGCAGAGCAGCGTGACAAACCGCGGGAGCTCGCCACGCGCATGGAGCTCGTCCACGAGCGGGCTACAGATGGCGGCGACGAGCCCGTTGAGCGAACAAAGATGCCGGCGAGCCGGCTGCGGCCGCCATGAGGACCGGCCCCACGAACACGACCTTGTTGAAGCGGACCAGCGCGAGCACCGCGGCCAAGCAACCGTCGCCCATGGCCGGGTCCCCGAGCTTGGCCTCCACGTACAGCAGCGGACGCACCGTGCTGCAGCAGCGCGCGCTGGAGCCGCGGGTCGAACTGGTGGCCGACGGACGGAAGCCTCACCTCGAGCGCCGCGACGAGCGACGAGATGGCGTCGGGCCTCCGACGCCTCAGCAGATCAGGTGAGAAGATGGTGATGGATTCCCGCGGCGGCGAAGGAGAGGTAGTCACTGCATGCCGGACTCGGTGAAGGGCTCGGAGCTGTGGGAATCCTCCGCCTACGGCCGCCAGAACTCCAGCATCCATGACCCCTTCGCAAGAAGCAAGCAGTTTGCCGAGCAGCTGGTGGCCCGTACGTGTAGTTACGGTGCCGGTGTCGGTGCTCGCCCGGACTGTGCCGTACGACGACCTCACCGGCGTCCCGCCCGAGCTTTTGCCACCTGAGAAGAGCATCTCCTGGATCGCTCACGCTGCCGCACACGGCAGAGGCCTGCCGCTGCAGGGAGAACGGCCTGAGAGCGAAGCTACTCCATCTCCGCATCTAGCACCCGGCTGGTGCTCACCCTCTTCAACCGCAGCTGCGGCATGGGGCGCCTCGTCCTCCCGGAAAGGCTGGTGCACGTGACGCCGCTGCTGGGCATTCTCGCTGCTGTCGAGGGCCACCTCGTGTTCAGCACCGGCATGCTCGTACCGGCAGACCCCGCCGCAACGGGCTGCTCCTCCGGCAGTGGCGTCCGCTGAAAGCCACCGCCGTGACCACACGGCGCCTTGCTCGGCGGCTCTCTCTCGCCTCCTCGTCCGGCCAAGCATCACTCCACCATGCCCACGCCAACCTGCTAGACCCATGCGCGGCACGGCCTTTGCCTAGCGATGACCATCGCCATATATTGCATCACGACGCGCTGCCATGCGGCCCTCTGACGCTGCCTCGCCCAACCCCGCAAGACGGTCTACAGACATTCACGAACGCGGAGGCGATACTTATAAGCAGGGATATACATCTAACATGCATACGGTGGTGCCACGATAGGAGTTGCATGCAACGAATCAAATGAGAAAGCATGTGGACACCAATCAAACCCATACCAGAATCCATTGAAACAACAACTACGCAACAAAATACCAATCAGCTCCATCACGGAATCGAAGACCAGCAGAAGCATCTATCAGTCACCGCACCGACCCAGCAAAAAACAACGAATGAACCTCGGGTTGGCATGCGAAGCAAGAAAGGGTCTTTCCACGAAGTTCTGCGCGACGAAGCCAGGCGTCCGCATATACGCGTCGTAAACAGGATCGCACGATCAAACCATGCAGGAACGACCGCGATTATTCGGCCTACGCGGCCGCCCAGAAGCGCTCGCTTTTCAACTCGTTTCATCGTTTAGGATTTCGATTTAAAACAATTTCAGAGGGGGTGGCACTAAGATCCTCTTATATAAAATGATCGTAAGTCTTCTTAGAGCTGAAAGTTAACATACTCCATTACCACTGACGGCACAAGCACTAGCCTCGGTAATACGGGACCAAGCCAGAACATGGGTTCAAGCGGGAGCGCAAGCAATGGGTAGTCTAATTAGCATGTGTCTCCAGAAGGATTGTGGACATGAGTCTGTTCATGTTCACGTAGTATGTAAACATAATGTTTTTCTCTCTTAATACAAAGATGCACAACCCTCCTGTGTAATCGAGAAAAAAACTGATGGAGCTTTGTGAAGACTAAAGGGGGCTTTGCCCCCCCCCCCCCCCCCCCCCCCCCCTCTTAATATGTGGTCAAGCTCTGCCACTATCTACTACCACGTCAGGACATTCTATACACACGAATTTTTTTTAATGATTTAATGGAAGATCTATATACAAAATGTACAAATCATCACACAGTGCTCATAAACTCGATGCAAAAGCCATCGTAAAAAAGGTAGCAATGTGAGAAACAATAATTATGTAATCAATCATCCAATTTCGAATTAGACGACTGAGAACGAGCTCTCTAAAGCTTAAAGATCAGGTTATGCTCAGGGGAACATCTGATTTTCTTTGGTTTTTCTAGATTAAAGTATACAAGTGCGACCTCCCATCATTTACCCAATGAAACAATTTGCATGCGCTGCAACATCAAAAGAGGATTTACTCGATAATAAACATGGACAATTAAATGTTTGGAAGAACAAACAAGTTACATTCATGCAGCTCCGTGATGATGGACCTGCAAAACATGCATGCATGTTTGAATTGAGTGATTAATCAGTGTTTTCAAACCCAAATTTCAGCGTGCCATGGTTCCCTCGACCCCAATGGCTGGTCTCCGAAAGTGCCGCGACTCCACACGTCCTCTCGCGTCGCGAGTTTCTCCAGGCCATGCATGCAAACGCCTTCTCTGCAGCCTCTACTGATGCGGTGGGGGTTACATAATCAGAGGCTCCGACGGAGATGTTTCCGTGCCGGGGAGAGGGCGACTTGGCCACATAATGAGTCATTTTCAGGCGGAAATAGGGGCATGTCTAGACGGGTGCTCTGATGGTGACTACGCTCTGTCTGGCGCTGGGGCCTGGTGCGCGAACTGAAGGACACGCTCCATTTTTGTTTTGGTGATTTCTCTATCAAATACTCTCCTACAAAGACTGTAATCTCTACTACTTAATAAGTTTGTAAAAGGTCGTCAGCCTGAATTTTTCAGACCTCTGCCATCTGAATTCAACTCGAATTTGAATTTCGTTTGATTCAAATTAGTACGAGGTCTTATTCTTATACAAGTCGAAACGCTTGCGGGCAAGAGCGCAAGTGTGCTCCAGCGGCAAGGCACTTCGTTGGTAGTTAAGACAACCCGAGTTCGATTCCTATACATACCATTATTTGATTTTTTTTTTCTTTTTTGGTTGTTGTGGGTTGGCTGTGCAGAAAAATGGGGGACTTGAGTTGGGCTTGGCCGAGCCCAATTAGTCAAAAGCATCCTGGGTTAAATAAAGGCTTGCTTATTTTGTGATGGTAAGCAATTGGAATGTAATAGCATCGTTCCAGTGATTTTTTTTGTACCTTGCAGTTATTTATTTAATAGAAATTTCATATGTTCTCCGATATTTTTGTACTGGATGAAACACACACAACATGTAAAAAAAACATAGAATTCTTGTATGTTATAAATTTTCATCATAGGAAGATGATTGAAGGCTTCTTTTTTAAAAAAACACTTTTACCATTACTGACACAGTCGGAACAAATAATGTTGCAATGGACGGCGCAAGTCTTCTTCATCTAGCTACATTGTATATATCTGGTCAAAAATCATATCTCATTAATTCATTTTTCTCACCATTGCAATGCATAGGTATACCACTATTGTTTATAATTAATAGAAAACCAGTAGATATTTGATCTCTCTATCTTTCAAATTGACTTCCGTAGCAAAGCACGGGCAAAATGCTAGTAAAGTACACGTTACAAGTAGAACCGATCGCGCCATACGGACTGAATGGATCTTTACAGGGGGAAAAAAGCAGAGGCCCTGGTGTCGATGCGTGCGCACGGCGAGGGAGACCATGGAGCGCCATGGCTCGCTACGAACACGACGCGCACAACGCAGCGCCATGAAACCAATCAGTCTACTATACTGGAATAGGCGAGCGACACGATCGACCGAGATCCGACGGAAGAGGAGGCGCGGCCGCGCAGTTGTCGTCCGCGTGTGGGTGGACGCAGCACTACCGGCCAATCGGTAGGCGACAGCCTGACTAGTGCCTCACTGCCTCTCTCTCTCCGGGCACGCCGCGCAGTGATGTTCGATTGCGCAAGGGCTTGTGCATCGCCAGCCGCCGGGACGGTTCAGGCGTAGAGCGCGAGCACGCGGACGGCGACGAGCAAGCACACTGTCGCACCACGCCCGCCGCGCGGCAAGCATGACACGCCGGCCGAGATGCATCTGACTATCTGAGGATGGTTGGAGAGAAAGAAACAGCGAGAGCAGAGCACGGCGGCGTTCCGGCGAGCCACGGCGTTGGGCTGTGGCGGTGTCCACACGACGACAGGGGGATGGCCTGCGACCGGGGTGGGGGGGGGGGGGGGTGGGGGGGTCGCTATTTCAAATAGCGACCGCCCCTGGGTCCTGGCGTCCGTTCGATCGGGACGTGCGGCTCGGAACGAGTGAGTTGACGAGTCCTGGCCTGGGTCAAAGGCTCGGGAGCTAGCGGCATGGCTGTTGGCGGAGGGGCCCGGGCCGGGTGGACGGCAGACCTAGCGCGGCGGACGTCAACGGCGAGGAGGAGAGGCTGGTGAGCTCGCGCCAATCGATTTTCTCCAGGCCCTGCTCTGCTCTGTCCATGAGCCGCGCAGGCAGAAGAGGACGCTGGCAGCTTCACTGAATTTCTCCCTCGTTTAATTTTCCGCCAGCGGTCCCCGCCCCAACTTTTGAGGTTCTCCGGGTGAAAACCAAGGTTCAGGCCACTGGACCGGGCAGCGGTGACGTTTTAGACGTTGCTTTCTCCTTGGAGACGTTGCTTTGAGAGTTCTTGCCATGCTGGTTGCTTATCGACATTTTTCTAAGATGGCAACGATGATGATTCATAGGAGTCGGAGTTTCCGTCAAGATGGTGGTGCCGTTTCAGGCGAGGCCGCCTCCTCTTGAAGTTGTGCTCATGAGGGTCATGGGAAGGGTGTCCTAAGGTGAAGTCGGAGCTGCTGCGTCGCGGTGTGCGATCAAGCTTGGCAACGATGACATGCGGTGGAGTCTTTTCTGTGTGCTTTGTTTGGGATGCCTCTTCTTTGAGGAGAGGGCTGAGGCTTGTCGTGTTGAAGTCGGAGCTGCTGCCGTGTGGTTAGCTTGGCAACGATAACAATGCGATGGCTCCGTCGGGGCTAGGTGGTTGGTGCACTAGTCTTTGGTTGCTTGAGCCCGGCGGGTCTCTTTTCTCCTGCCTATGGTGTTGTAGCTTAGTCTTCTTCTTTTTTCATAGAATAATTGTACGGTTTGGCCTCTTTTCCCTTAATATGAGGCACCTTCTTCTTATTAATACATGCCGGGACACTCAAGTGTTTCCGGGTCTTTCGAAAAATAAAAAATAAAAAAAAATTCCGCCAGCAGTGGCTGCCCTTCCGCGACCAGCCCGCGTCGTCAGCTCATCGCGCGCCCGTCGCCAGCAGCGACTTCTAGCAAGTTTCTCGGCGTGCTTCGTTGTCAGTCATCTTGCTGCTGCAGTAGATTGAGATGCTTTGCCAGCATTGCACAATGAATGTGTGGCTTCAAAGGAATACATGATTCACATGTTTCAGTTCTTCTGTTGCAGAGTACCCAGCTGTACCCTCCCTGGATATCGAACAAATTTCTTAAATTCTCTTTTAGAAGCAATAACCTTACAAAACATACCTTGCCAGACATTTCGATTTTAAAACCATCTGAGATGGCATGATATATACTCCTAGTAACCAGATCCTCATATATGGAACGATTGTAAGTTTTCATAGAGCTAAAAGGTAACAAAACCATACTCAGCTAGTGCGTATAAGCATGTTTGGTACACACAAAAAAAAAGGTTTATTAAAAGATCTTTTCTTTAATACGAGCATGTTTGTATACACACACACACACACAAAAAGTACAAATAGCCACATGGAGCTCATAACTTGCTAGGCATCGCAAAAGAGTAACGATTTCTGAAAGAAAGAAAAAAGAGTATGCAATCAATTATCCAATTTCAAATTAGACGACTGATAATGAGCTCCCCAAAGCTTAAAGATCAAATTGTGCTGGCAGCGGAAACATCTGATTTTATTTTGTGTCTGTGCATTACAAAATAAATTTGAAAAGTGCGGGCTACGAATTATTTGTACCCAAGGAAACAGTAGCGCGTTGCGCTGCAACTTTGGATGCAGTGGTTGGAAATGCTTTTTCTGATCAAAAGAGGATTGCACATTTGTCTGCAAACGTTCATGTAAACACACACACACACAACGATTGCATGCACATTTGTCTAAGAAACAAAGAAAATTTCATGCAAACATGTGCCATGGTTCCCTCGGCCCCAAGGCTGGTTTCCGAAAGTGCCGCCACACCACACGTCCTGTCGCGTCGCGAGTTCCTCCAGGCCATGCATGCAAACGTCTCCCTTCCGTCTCCTCCGCCGCGCGCGTCAGTGTGGAACGTGGGATCTCCTGCTCGCGAACACGGCGCCGTATAGCTAGCTAGCTAGAGAAGGCAGACACCCCGCACGTCGTACGTGGTCGTCGTCGGCGTCCAAGCCACCCGTGAACAACCGGCGGACGTCGAGCGGGCGCATCCCCTACGACGACGACGACGACGACTACTTGTAGGACGCGCCGGAGCTCACGTCGTCCGCCGCCATGTCGGGAGACTACCCCAACTACACGGTCCTCATGCCGCCCACCCCGGACAACCAGCCGGCCGGCGGCGGCGGTGGCGCGCCGTCCTCAGGCGGGGGCACGAATAATAAGCCTGGCGACCACCCCTTGCCGCCGTACGGCTCGTCCTCAAAGTCCGTGAACCGGCGCTCCGGCGGCGGCGACGACGGGGCGGCGAAGATGGACCGGCGTCTGTCGACGGCGCGCGTGGCGGCGCCGTCCAAGTCGCTGCTGGTGCGGAGCCAGACGGGGGACTTCGACCACAACCGGTGGCTGTTCGAGACCAAGGGCACGTACGGCATCGGCAACGCGTACTGGCCGCAGGACGCCAGCAGCGCGTACGCCGGCGCCGCCGGCGACGACGAGAACGGCGGCGTTGGCGCCGGAGCGCGCGTGAAGATGGAGGACCTGGTGGACAAGCCGTGGAAGCCGCTGAGCCGGAAGGTGCCCATCCCGCCGGGCATCCTGAGCCCGTACCGGCTGCTGGTGCTGGTCCGGTTCGTGTCGCTGTTCCTGTTCCTCATCTGGCGCGTGACCAACCCAAACATGGACGCGCTGTGGCTGTGGGGCATCTCCATCGTGTGCGAGCTCTGGTTCGCCTTCTCCTGGATCCTGGACCAGATGCCCAAGCTGAACCCGATCAACCGCGCCGCCGACCTGGCCGCGCTGCGGGAGAAGTTCGAGTCCCCCACGCCGTCCAACCCGACGGCCCGGTCCGACCTGCCGGGGCTCGACGTGTTCATCTCCACCGCCGACCCGTACAAGGAGCCTCCCCTGGTGACGGCGAACGTGCTGCTGTCCATCCTCGCCACCGAGTACCCCGTGGAGAAGCTGTTCGTGTACATCTCCGACGACGGCGGTGCGCTGCTGACGTTCGAGGCCATGGCGGAGGCGTGCGCGTTCGCCAAGGTGTGGGTGCCGTTTTGCCGGAAGCACGGCGTGGAGCCGCGCAACCCGGACGCGTACTTCGCGCAGAAGGGCGACCCCACGAAGGGCAAGAAGCGGCCGGATTTCGTCAAGGACCGGCGGTGGATCAAGCGCGAGTACGACGAGTTCAAGATCCGGATCAACGGCCTCCCCGACGTCATCCGCCGCCGCACCAACGCCATGAACGCCAGGGAGCGCAAGCACGCCAAGGAGAACAGCAAGGGCGATAATGGAGATGCCCCTGCTCCGGTCGTGAAGGCCACGTGGATGGCCGACGGCACGCACTGGCCCGGCACGTGGCTGGACTCGGCCCCCGACCACGGCAAGGGCGACCACGCAAGCATCGTGCAAGTGATGATCAAGAACCCGCATTATGATGTCGTGTACGGCGACCCCAACAACGAGCACCCGTACCTGGACTTCTCGGACGTGGACGTGCGGGTGCCCATGTTCGCGTACCTCTCCCGCGAGAAACGGCCCGGGTACGACCACAACAAGAAGGCGGGCGCCATGAACGCCATGGTGCGCGCGTCGGCGATCCTGTCGAACGGGCCCTTCATGCTCAACTTCGACTGCGACCACTACATCTACAACTGCACCGCCATCCGGGAGGCCATGTGCTACATGCTGGACCGCGGCGGCGACCGCATCTGCTACATCCAGTTCCCGCAGCGCTTCGAGGGCATCGACCCTTCCGACCGCTACGCCAACCACAACACCGTCTTCTTCGACGGCAACATGCGCGCGCTCGACGGGCTCCAGGGACCCATGTACGTCGGGACGGGTTGCCTGTTCCGCCGCTACGCCGTGTACGGCTTCTCCCCGCCCAGGACCAACGAGTACTACCTCGGCGTGTACGGCCAGACCAAGGTGCCCATTGATGGATCCGGCCGGCCGATGTCGTCGTCGTTTGGCGACGAAGACGAGCTCCGGCCGCTGGCGCCGACGGAACAGCACCAGCCGGAGCACCCGGACCACGAGGCGCCGCAGCGGTTCGGCAAGTCCAAGATGTTCATCGACACCATCGCCGTGGCCGAGTACCAGGGCCGGCCGCTGCAGGACCACCCGTCGGTGCAGAACGGCCGGCCTCCGGGCGCGCTGCTCGCGCCGCGACCGCCGCTCGACGCGGCCACGGTCGCCGAGGCCGTGTCCGTGATCTCGTGCTGGTACGAGGACGGCACGGAGTGGGGACAGCGCGTGGGCTGGATCTACGGCTCGGTCACGGAGGACGTGGTAACCGGCTACCGCATGCACAACCGCGGGTGGCGCTCCGTCTACTGCATCACCCGGCGCGACGCGTTCCGGGGCACGGCGCCCATCAACCTCACCGACCGGCTCCACCAGGTGCTCCGCTGGGCCACGGGCTCCGTCGAGATCTTCTTCTCCAAAAACAACGCGCTGCTCGCCTCACGCAGGCTCAAGTTCCTGCAGCGCCTGGCTTACCTCAACGTCGGCATCTACCCGTTCACCTCGCTCTTCCTCATCATGTACTGCCTCCTTCCGGCGCTCTCCCTCTTCTCCGGCCAGTTCATCGTCGCCACGCTCGACCCCACGTTCCTCTGCTACCTCCTGCTCATCACCACCACGCTCATGCTGCTCTGCCTGCTCGAGGTCAAGTGGTCGGGCATCGGGCTCGAGGAGTGGTGGCGCAACGAGCAGTTCTGGGTCATCGGCGGCACCTCCGCGCACCTCGCCGCCGTGCTGCAGGGCCTGCTCAAGGTCGCCGCGGGTATCGAGATCTCGTTCACACTCACGGCCAAGGCAGCCGCCGAGGACGACGACGACCCCTTCGCCGAGCTCTACCTCATCAAGTGGACCTCGCTCTTCATCCCGCCGCTCGCCATCATCGGCATCAACATCATCGCGCTCGTCGTCGGCGTCTCGCGCGCCGTCTACGCCGAGATCCCGCAGTACAGCAAGCTGCTCGGCGGCGGGTTCTTCAGCTTCTGGGTGCTGGCGCACTACTACCCGTTCGCCAAGGGCCTCATGGGACGACGAGGGCGCACGCCAACCATCGTCTACGTCTGGGCCGGGCTCATCTCCATCACTGTCTCCCTGCTCTGGATCACCATCAGCCCGCCCGACGACAGGATCACGCAGGGCGGCATCGACGTGTGATCCCAATTCCAATCAACATATGGTTAGCGAAGCTTATTTCTGATGCATGGAAATGTGCACGAAAATTAATTCGATCAGCAAAATTTGAGAACGGCTGCTGATAAACTGATGTACTATTTTTGTTGTTTCAGGATTCAAAAACTACTCAAAATTAGCAGTGTCTGAATTAAGAATATACTAGGCAAGACCGACCTGTAAGGGGCTAGTGTATCAATATGTTCAGTATGTAAACCAAAAGATTATGAACACTAACTGTACAGGATCTTTTTTAATGTGTAATGATGCCCCTTTTGGCTAAGATGCATGACACCTGATAATTGATACCTCCATTATTTCACAATACTTGTCATTCTAGCGATATACACAGCGAGATCAAGGCAGAATTGACGTGGTAGCTAGGCAACAGATGAGGCTAGTGCCTGGTGGATGACAAATCCTGCTGGTCCGGGAGCTTGCAAACTCCTTGGTCTAGGAGCATTTGTTCACCATTTCCTCTGTCGTTGTTTGCATTGAAAATTTTTCTAAACTCATTTAGGAAGAGATCAAACTCCATCTGAAGATAAACATGAATATTGTCATGTATCAAGGTAAAAGAAAAGATATGCATCAACTACCATGAGGGGTGGACTCGATATCCAAGCACCAACTCTAATCCTTTCTGGTTTTGGTTAATTCAAAAAATAATTTTACTTTTTACTATTAAAAATAATGTTATCAGGTTCATCTAAGATTGTCTATCATAATATGTAAATCTTCAATTTGAAATAATTTAATCTGATAGCTAGCTGTTGTTGGTCAAATTTAAGAAATATTGACTTTTACCAAACACAAAAAACTTATACTTGTGAAGGGAGGTGGTATCTATTTGTAATTTCTAGAGTTTCATTATACTCCCTCCGTTTTTAATTATATGACGTCGTTGACTTTTTTCGTTACTTTGACCATTCGTCTTATTCAAAAATATTTGTGCAAATAGTTAAATGTATAAGTTAATCTTAAAGTGTTTTTAATGATAGATCCAATAATATACATTTCATGTTAAACAACTAATTATTTATATATATATATATATATATAAATATATATATATATAGTGGGAGTAACTACACCCGGGAGTAAAATGGATTTTTCCTATATATATATATATATATATAACCTCTATACAATACCCTGGGTACTGAATAGCTTATTCAATACCCAGGCCGTAGTCCAAACCAACCGAACCACATTTCACAAGCCAATCGACCAAAAGCGAGCCATGCGTGAGTTGATTTCCTACTAATTAAATACTCCTTGATTGTGGGCTTGGTTACGGTAAAAAAAAAATCCTCCACATTTATTGCCGTATTACACCATTCCATTTATTCTCTCAAATTTCTCTCCCTTCTCTCTGGTTCCTCTTTACGAATGCAAAATCTGGTGGATGTCGGGCATCTCTCATGGCCGACGAGCTCTTCTAGATTGGCGCGCCTCCCGTCTCTCGCTTGGGCATGGGGACGACTGGTTCCTCTTCCTCTCAACGGTAAGCACGCGATCCTTGCGTTTACTAGTCTGGTGCGAGAGTCCGATGGATGAGGAGGTACGCGCCTCCTATCCCAAGCCTGACCCTGCGTCCATGTAAGAGACGTATAGATTAGAGTGTTTTTACCAATGAATTAGTTGGTTCTATTTTGTCCCCTTGCAGATGTGTGGATATAGGCATGACGGCAATCTAGTGGATGACGTACGGGTGCTTCCTCTACGGTTTACTATACGATTATGCATGGAAATCTACACTAAAAAAATGATTCTCCTCCCCATGATTGTTTTGCACTGAAACACTGATCCCTTGTTGGATCTTATTGATGTGGAGATTCAGATTTTCGTCTTGATTGGCCGAGGGGTCATACCCCTAGTTTTCGGATTTGGGGCACCCTTAATTATATTGATTAATGGATTTCTAATTTCCTGCCACAGGTTGTAATTCTTGTGGACTAAGATTTGACCAGAACAATGCCGAGCAAGTGGTTGCAAGAGAACAGACGGGCAAACGATAGGCGCTGATAACACCAATGGACAACCCAAACTAGTTGCTGGATGAAGTACAGAAGTACAAATTATGTTCATGTCTTGGAAGTTTGTATGATGTTCTGATGAGATGTTCGTTATCTGATGGAAGTTCATCAGTTGTAAATAGTGCCATACTAGTATACGATTTACTAGGCTTGTACATGTCAAAATATCGAACCACAATTTTATGACTTGAAATATATAATATTTACGATTTTGCATCACTAGCTTTTTATGCCCTGATAATGATCATCTTAATTACTTATATATTTTTGAAATTTATGATTCTAAATCAGTGGTTTTTACGCCTCGGCTTTCCAATTATTATGATTATAAAATCAATGGTTTTTATGCCTCAACTTCACACATATTATGATCTCTCAAGTGACTTATCGATTCTCCGAATTCACTTTTTGTCTGTGGAAATCTCAAGCCCTTACCAATCAACTTGTGACCATAAAAGTTTTTATGATCGCTGATGGACTTTTTACTATCAAGGATTGGGCACATAAAATTAATAATATTTTATGTCTACATGAAATGGTTTTTACGACCAAACTGTGATAAATAAAACCAAAATCTGTATTTTTTTTTCATTGTAGCTGCCACCACACAACATATGCTTTCAATAAAAAGGATTTAATGGTTGTGGGAAACAATATTTACAGTTGCAATTAAAGACTATCTTGTCATTATAAAAACAAACACCCTTGGGTACAAAATTTACGAATTATGAAAAGCATGTAACCATAAAAACAACAGTATATCCTTGAATGGAAAATTTCATTACTCGTTAACAATACTCAGTTGTAAAAAGTAATGGAAAACTTTTTCATTGACTATGTTTATCCATCTTGATGGATTTTACACTCTAAATGAACTAATCTTTCTACTTAGGTACCAACAAGTTATTATGATCAAAGTAGATAAGATTCTATACGTCACTCTCTGCTAAACTGAATACTCATAGTAAAATAGTTATATCTGAATCATAAAAACATTAAACTAGAATATTTTCTTTTTGTAAAATCTTCATGCCAGATCTTGTTTTGTGCGCAAAAAATTCGGTAGTATATAAACGAAATCAATATGCAAATAAGATCTTTGAACGAGATCGTTCCTACTGTGTAAAAACATAGTGAAATTTATGTTCTCGTGATAATAAAAAACTTTTATGGTTTCGGGATAACTTTTACTGCCAAGATTTTTTACAGCTTTGCAAAAGAGTTTTTATGGTCAAAACAGACTACGATGAATGCAGAATCTCAGGCCATTGAGAACTAGCTAGCAAATCTCAACAATAAAAAAATGGCGACGGCAAGATTTGTAAAAAAAGGTGATGGGAGTCGATTCTACAGTAGCTTGATTATGTTTATGCTTCTTTGTTTATGCAAAGGGATTCATATAGATAGCACGGCATCATTAGTAGAACTAAAGATATGACTCTAATGATTAGTTTTTATGTTACATAATGTTGAGTGAAAAAAATGCACCTAAGAGGATCTTGTTGTATAACAGTAAAATTTTTGTTGTATAATAGTAAAAATCATCTTTTTGAAGAAACTATTAATCATGGATCTCATTTTGTGCATAAAAATGTCAACAACCTATTAGTGAAAACGGTATATGAATTGAAGATTACAGTAAGGAATTATGTAGGAAAAAAGAAATGAAACATGCTGGTCCATCCGTGCATGCATGAGTCTGTTGCATGTGGAAATTGCTTTCTTTAATGCATTTGTGACGTGGGATGGGACCTAGTGCATGCGTATTTGGTGGGTTTGATGCGGGTGCGCCTGGTTTGTGTGGAGCAGGGCCGGTGCGCTGGGTGGCCTGGGTACTGAATAACTATTTAGTACCCTGGGTATCAAATAGCGCAGGGTTATATATATATATATATATATAGGAAGCCTCTTTCCTACTCTCGGGTGTAGTTACTCCCACATTTGTATCTCTCAATCTAGAAGGTATATATATATATATAGGGCAGCGCTAATTCACACCCTGGGTGTGATATATTATTTCACACCCCAGCCCACCTAAGTGGTTCCTGTGCCGCACCACACATTAGCACGCACCATGCAACATGCGGTCATCAACACAGCCATAATAACATGTTAATTAGCTTCCTTAATTGAACTTGAATGCAGGCGCGCATGTTTGTGCAGAATAGAAAGATTCTTTTCCTTTTGCAATATAGTAGTTAATCAGCCAATGACATCTTAATTAAACCACAACAGCCTGGCGCCCCAAATAAATGGTGATTATAAGGAAAGGATTTTTGCCTTGAATAGGCGTGAGGCAGCGCGACTAAACTCGCAAAATTAACGAGCCCAATGTGTCATTATGCATGATTGCGTTTCTGTGACCATAGGTGTTTTTTTTTTCTTTTGTTAAATGAATTGAGATCATAAATTCTGGACCTCATAATGGCAAATCAGTAGGATTCTGTGATAAGGAAAACATATGACAAAGCGATATCATAAATTTTGGTACAAAAATATGAATCGCACATGGAAAAGCATAAATTTTGCCATGACCACAAAAGCTCAGGCTTCAGGATAGTAAAACCTGTATGCAAGAGTAAAAATACTATCCCACATTTCTTATTGCGAACAATCTTGAATATTTGCGATAAGGTTCCGTGGAACATTCAAATAGTGGCACCATAGAGCACAAAAAAAGAACTAGTAAACCATATATTTATTTCACTGTCACATTCAAGTGGCAGTTGATTCAATGCACCAACACATAATATTTTGTTAGTTTTGAGTTGCCTTGGATTTTGGTGTTATCTCGGTCACATTTAGATCATAAAAGCCTTGTAATGCAATTGTAAAACTTTATCGGTTCTATGGTCACAACCTTCAATCGTAAACAATTAACCGACAATTGTAAACATATTAGTGTTCTCAGTCATATGGGATTTTAGTTTTTATTCTCAGTCATATTTTGATCAGGAAAGCATTTTATAGTAAGAACATAATGTTGATAATTTTATGGTCACAACCTTTATAGTCCCGGTCAATATGCAAGTGCATTAGTGTAAAATGCACTCAGATTTATGATCGCTTGGACAGGTTTTTACGGTTAAAGATGGTAAAAAAAAAGCTTCAATATTTGAGGGCATGCTCCCTGGTGCAAAACTATAATCGTAAATTATTGGATAATGAATGAATGTCACAGTGTAAAAACAACACATTGAAAGAGCAAAAATTGTAGTCACAACAAAGTTAAGCTAGATTGGTTAACGAAAATTCAAGTCTGCACACTTGATCTTTCAAAAATATCATAATTCCAACCATTGTAAATTATAAATTTGTGTGCATGCATAAAAAAAATCGATGAACCATGTTTTGAGGTCACCTCGAATATGAAGGTTATACATAACATACAGGATCAACCATGATCAAAATGAAGACCACAAATAATAGAGGCATGATTGTTTCTGTGCATAAACAATATCCATGATGAACATTTGTAGTTTTTGCTCTTTGCAGTATACAAGTTTTACAATTATAACATAAATATTTTGCACTTTTACTTGCATTAATGTATGAAACCCGTACAAGATGTTTCATTCTTTCATGCCATTTGCTGCGCTCATAAATTGCGACTTTGTTGACTTTCTTTTAAACTTTTTGTTATTTAAGTTTCTGATGATCTAAGGCCACGAAAAATGGGATTTTCAAAGCAACACTATCAGCTGTGAAATTACGTATACAACTTCTCATTTGAATACAGTGAATTTGCATCAACATACTCAGCTCATTTTGTTAGCTTCTATTTGCTAAGAAATGCATGAACTTTATTAAACTAAAAAAAAGTACAAGATTCCTTTGTACCGACAGCCCCAACAATTGTTAGTTCTGAGAATTTGTTTTGTCTCAGGTCATATTTTAACCATAAAAACGTTTTCGTATGACCGTAAAATACTGTTTGTTCTATGGTCACAACCTTTAGTAGTAAAAAACCAACCATTTGAGAGTAAAAAGCTAGTCATTTGATTGAGTTATGATTGCGACATGCATTTCCTTCTCATTAAAGATTGGTATCCTTGGTTAAAAGTGAGCACATGATAAGAATTTTTTGCGATTTCAGAAACAATGCAACAGTAAATATTATGTACATGCATGCAGTTGGTAGTTCGAAGCACAATCATGGTCTTTGTCCGTGAAAACCATATTGATATCACTTTCACTATTTGCAGTTTGAATACAATGATTTTATGACTACACGTTCATTACAAATTTTAAAGTAAAAACTTAGTACATTTCACCGGGGGTGAATCATAAATAAAATGAAACAAGGGCAGAGTTCGACCGCGCATGTGTCTGCGTTTGCTTCGGAGGAAGGTGGGCTGAGGACAGGGCGCTCAAGAACTCTGAGGCTGTATGTCACGTCAACACCGCGCATGTGTTCCTAGTCCTCCTCCACGCTCCTGCCTACCAAATGAAAGAACCATCAGAATACATGGGCAAAATGAGAACGATGGGGATGGGAAAAACTGTCAACTGCGCAGTCTGGTACCTACTGGTCAAGGTGGATTCTTAAGCTTTCTGTAAATTTCTTGGTGCTGTTTTCCATGTATCATTCGGCCATCAAAGGCTCCTCGTTCTCCTCCACCCTGCTATGCAATAAATTCATAAAACCATCAAAAACGTAATGGGAATAATTAGCACGGATGCTAGTAGGAGAAAGATGATGGCAGAATTTTGTACCTAGCTGAGACGCTCCAATGGTCTTGCATCCGGATCATGGATTTGTCTGATCCGATCCTTTCCACGTGATGCTTCAATTAGGATCTCTGTCCACAAAGTAAATTAACATTACATAAGCAGCAAGCAAAGATACATAGGAAAGCAATTTGCACGAGTGCGAGGATTTGGCATCTTTGTCTTTGGCGTCAGCTCAGCACATCGGAGGGGACGTCGGTGTTGCGTGGCTGGCCGCCGTCCTGCTCATGCCGCCAGGGGCATCTGAACCTGCGTCATGAGAGGGAAAAAAAGAAGAGCAAAAAAATGGATGGAAATAGTGAAGCCGGTGGTACAAATAGGAAGGGAAAAATCGCACATACCTGGTTTATGGCTGTCAATTAATGCTTTCCATTAAGGAGCCATTTAATCAAAGGAAAATTAAAAGCAATAAACATGGAATGCAAGCATGCATGCGTGTGTCCATTGGAGCATGGCTGGGTCGGACCATATAAAAGCTGGCTGGGGTGTGAAATATTATTTCACACCTAAGGAGTGATATAGGGTACCTATATATATATATATATATATATATATATATATATATATATATATATATATATATATATATATATATATATATATTATTGGTCAAAGTTCAATAAAAAAGTCAACGCCGTCATATAATTAAAAACGGAGGGAGTAGCATGTAACAACTCACCAAGTAACTGTGTCCCTCAAAAAAATTGTACATCGTACACGAAAATTAAAATAAAAGATATCATTCTAGTTAATGTATGAAATCGAAGCAGCAAATTAAAGGGGAAGACCAACCACACATAATCTAATGATTTTTTCTTGCAAAACCAAATATAGGAATATACCCACGATCGAGAACCTGAACTGTAGATCTTAAGATTATCAAAGTCCCCACATTGCCTTCCCTTCTTGTTGTTAATTTACATGTCAGTACCATTGAAAGAACAGTTAGGAATTTATATCAGCAATCACACTAAGTTCGCGACACATCGAACCCGGGTGACACACCACTAGAGATCTAACTTTGGCTGAGCGATTTGGTATAAGGAGACATTTGTGAGGTGTGCAATGCGTGCCTTGTGGGTCACCGGACTATTTTAAGCAGAGAAAGAGAAAGAGGAATAAGAAAACAGTAACACCGTCACGCAAGCAAACATGACATACAATTCTTTAACGTGTAGGTGAGCATCCATAATATAATGTATGACTCCACATGATCTATGCACTAACGCGAACATCATAAGACAATGGTGTCTTAATTTCCACATTCCAATTAACAAGATTTCTCCATTATAAATAATCGCGCGTGAGCGCACAGGGCGACGAAACGAGCGTAACTCGACAGATATATAGGGATAGAATGAAGAGTAGCAGCAGTTAGAGATGGCTCGGATTGGCGCAGTAGCCGCTGCTCTCCTCGTTCTCGCGCTGCTGGTTGCTTCGGCAGGCCGTAAGCTTACGATCGATTCCACAAACTTTTCCACCACCTACGGTAGTTCAACAGTCTTTCAGCCTTTGTATGTATGTGTGACGATTATTATTCTACTGCTTCCCTGATCGATCGTTTCCTTTAATTGTTCATGAGTTCTTGCAGCAGCAGCAGGAGGAGGAGGAGGAGGAAGAGGTTATTCGGCGCGTCATCCCGAGTGCTGCACGGACTTCCTCCTCTGGAGCGAGGAGGAGGAGCGGCAGAAGGCGGGGTGCGAGCGCCACAGCTGCAACGCGTGGTGCCAGGCCACATGCCGCGGCGGCGACTGCAAGCTGCGCCGCGGACGGCGCATGTGTCACTGCTTCTGCTGATCGATCCAGTCTTGTCTCTTCATTCTACGTACCAGCACAGCATGTATATATAGCTGCATACAATATACATCACCCGGAGGCACACAACACAAGTACGTACACGGTTTAAGTGCTCCTTTATGTTTACAGTTTCTAGCCATGCTATGATGAACATGAAAAGGTACTTAAACCGTACGTGCGTACGTACTTTTTGTGTGCCACCTCAGTTCAGACTCTGTGCTGAGAGATGCTGTACTCTTGATTTCTGAAAAAAAAAAACTCTGTGATGAGAAAAAGAAAATATTGAACCAAGTCTGTCTGCCTAGATAAATAGATTTTTGAGAACGAAAGATATAACATATGCAATATAGATGCTTAACAGGAGATAAATCTGATAAGACCCTCCTCTAACCTCTTGACCTGGACCTACTTGAAATGGTATGTCTCTGATTGGGTGACCCTTGATTTCTTTTCGCTTTATGTTGGTATGGGCTTCTGAAAGATGACCCTGCTAAACCGCACAAGCACATAAGGCATGATCCGAGTGTGGCTACCATTTTCTCTTTTTCTTGTAATTCTTTATCTCCATTTTTGTATGAATATTTCCCATATACACTCAAAATTGATTTTTTTTCCTAAGAAATTAAATATTGAAAGAGTTTCATATATTTCCCGCAAATCTTTCAGATTTTGTTATTATTTTGCTAGAGATTTTTTTAACCTTAGATAGAAAATTAATATTCCATCAATTTAACAAAATAGTTCATCTAAAGTTCAAAAGAAATTAATAAGAAAGGGGCAAATATAGTGGTCCAGCATATGGGCATCTAAGGGCGGCCACCGAGGCATAGCAGACATATCAAGGTCAGATAGATATAGAGATAGAAATGATATATGTTTACCGGAGAAAGCAGATAAAGTGAGGTCACATACTACCGACCATTGGCAAACTTATGTATGGACCTATAAAAAACTATTATTCTCATAATTTTTATAGTTATGTTACATGCATGAATAAAATCTGAGGGTATTTAGTAATTAATAATTATTGACATGTAGGATGGCAGGATATTAATTGAAATTGATACCATTCAAAGTTATAGTAAAGTTCAAATCATAGTGATTTCAAGTTGCTTCTTTTATTACTTATTAGAGATTGTGTAGCAACATATAATATATGCATGTGAATGACAAATAATTTATTCCTACAGATATGGCCAGTCAGGTTGAAAGAATTAGTATTTGACTAAAACCAGATATGCATATATTTAACAAAAGATAGTCTCCAGGACTCATGGCTAGATTTGCTTGTGCTCCACAGTACATGTGGGAGCATAAGTTACTGCATAGATCTCTTAATTCATGTAACACCCTGATTTTCAGATTTTGAAATAATATAAAATTTGTAGAGAATTTATTAGAGTGTTAACATTTTTATTATACAAAAACTTTATTTTCTAAATTAAATCAATTAATATAGGTTATATGAATTTCTTGTTGCATTCATGCTGGGTAGATTTGCAGCAGGGTTTTCTTTGTGTGTAAAATGATTTTTGAATTCGATAGAAATTCGTTTTGAGTAGAAACGATCAGTTTAAATCCTTAACTCCCTCTTTTTCCTCTCACGTCGTGCGAGTCCATTTCAGATTTTGCTTGTGCTATAGACAAATCGTAACCAGCACTGCCACCGTGCCAATATCTCTCCAAGGAAGTTGGACGTGGAGAAGGATTTCTGTACCCTCAACTCCCGTATCCACAAACCTGCATTGCTCCGTCTCCTATACGTATATAAAGTAAAATTCTATCTCGTCTCGTCTAATTCCAAGACAAACCCAACGCCGCCACCGTTCTTCTCGTGAGCAGCCGTATCGTGCGTTCCATCGCCTTGAGACGCCGCAGACGTCGCCGGCCAAGCATCCGCGTTGCAGGGCAACCAAGAGTTCCTGAAGCTGATCCTCGTCAAGTCGCCGATCGCTGGCAGCCTGCTTCCTGACGAACGTTGAGGATCGCCATCGATCATCACCACCCACGCTGCAGCTTGATCTTCGAAGGAAGCCGACGATCGTCGTCCTCTGTCGCCGTCGCAAGTCACCATCGTCTGATACCCTTGTGAAGCCCTTCTCGGTGAGAATGCGATCTGTTAGTTGCTTTGCTTTTTCATCGAGTATAGCAGAACGGTAGTTTTTGTACGAAAATCTCCAGCAGCTTGCCGTAGCAGCCATGGCGTTGCCGCCGTAGATAGTTGCCGCTGCTGTTTTTGCTCGTCTGTAGTGCAGCGCATGGTCAAGCTCCAAATCCATAGCAATCAACTGCATGCTCTTCGGTTCCTGATCAGGTCAATACGTGCTGTAATTTCTGTAGAAAATACTCTTTTAAATCATCATGACGTTTGGCTTAGGCAACCACCTGTATTTTCAGTATAAGCTAATCTTCTAGTCACGTATACAATGACAGTTTTTCAGTATAACCCCTGCTACTTCAAAACCTCATTACTTTTTCATACGAATTCCGATTTACTCGATTCTTGCGCCCACGCGATCATCATGACGTAGGCTTTGTGTTGATATGTTTTGTTTGCCATGAATGTACTGTTCAAACTGTTTTCTTAGTCTTGCTTGTTGCTTGTTTGTCGGTACTATTGCGCGGACAGAATCGATTCAAGAGCCGTCGTTCAATCTTCAGGACCAAGAATTCCAAGAGCTGTTTGAGCAGCAACTCCAGGAAGGCAAGTGCCCTTGATGCATACTGAACCTTTTTAGGATGTGTCGTTTTTTAAACTGCATGCATGAGTCTTAATATGAATCCTATGTTATTGGTTTACTAGTTTTCCATATTATTCCTTGAAGCCTTTGTTCGGGTGGTATGTTTATAGTTTGGGGTAGATCAATGCTAGTGCTTTTGGGAACCGGTTAATTAATTTGACTAATGCTCTATTTAATTCACTGGGTTGGTAATTGTTTAGCAACACATAGAGCTTAGGGAATCTGGACAGGCTGGATTGTTTGGTATGGTGCCGTTGTGCACGAGATATTGGTTTGTGTTGGTGCCTGTGCTAGATTCTAAGGACCGGTTCGTGGACATGTAACCCGGCTGAACAGCGCAACCACGTGGCTTAAATGGGTGCGGCTTAGCTAATTAAATAGTTGTCTCTTATTTACTGTAGCACCATTCGGTTGTTGTTTGGCGCAAATGGGGGCTACGGCCGGCAAGGTAAAATGGACTTGTCCGTTGTAGCGAATCCTAGCGGGTGTTTACAGGGTACGAGACGCTATTGAAAGGCTTTTCAATGTTTACCTGGCTTGACACCACGGAAGTGTAAAGCAAAAAGGGATAACATTGACTCGTGGTGAATGTGTGCAAACCTTGCAAGGATAAAAACTGTCATGACAGCCGTGCTCACGGTCAAGAGCGAGCTTGGACTTCTTCGCGATTAGTGGGATGGTTGGTTGGTTTGGTTTTGGTAGCCAAGTGGTGGGAACTTGGTGAGTTGGTAGTCGGATTGGTAATCCGATGAGCTTATCCTTGATGTTACTATTGTTGGAGCTTGGAGTTTACACCTAGTAAATAGGTTGCTTTTATAAATGTGTCTTGTTGCATAGTGCAGTAAACCATGTGTCAGCTTTTCTTGATATTTGCCATCATGTCATAATTTTTCCTACACTTGCGGAGTACGACATGTACTCACATTTGCTATTCCCCCTCTTTGTTTGGATAAACAATGGCTGCTCAGACAATGGAGGTGAAGTGGACTACGACGACGATGACTTCGATCCGGATGCTCCATACTAGGCTGGTGTTTCCCCCGGACAACGCCTGTGGAAGATGGGATAGTCGCTCCGCTAGTTTATTATTCGCTACTCTGTTATTTCTATTTTAGACCATGAGTCACTATATAATAAATGTTTATTCGTTAACCTGGCACTGTAATAATGGTATTTCACTATTTTGTCGCTGCGTGTATGAATAACTGATCCTGGCATACATGTGGTGTGCATTCGGTTGTCTCCTTGAAACCGGGTGTGACAATTCATTTCCAGATATAGTTTTTAGGGCAATAAATATACATGCATGCATGACAATGGCATAATAGCCACATGCCCTGTAGCTATAAATAGCCATGAGCACTCACAGATGACGATCACAACACCTAAGCTAGCGAGATCAAAACATTTTGTTTCCAGTCATAAGCACAGTTCAAGCACAACCATCATGGCACGCACCGGCGCCGTCGTTGCTCTCCTCGCGCTCGCCTTGGTGCTGGTTGCGTCGACGACAGGTAATAATCTGACGTAGCTTACGCATTCTCAGCAATTGAAAGCTACCGTTTACAGGTTTTTTCAATAACTAATGCGTGCATAAATGCGTGATCGATCTTGTTGCAGCCATGGCAAGCCCGTCGTGCTGCAGCGACAACCGCATATGGGGTGTCGAGGAGCCCCACCATACGGGGTGCTCGCCAGACCAGAGCGGCAGCTGCAACGAGTGGTGCCAGGCCTCCTGCCGCGGCGGGGAGTGCAAGTTCCGCGGCGGCCAGCACGTCTGCCACTGCTACTGCTGATCTGGGTTCTACTACTTCCGTCGCAACTAGCTAGAGCATTACAAGGAGGGTCTCTCTTTGACGTACAGTCACCGAGTTTTGCGATTATTTTGGGGCATGACCTGTTTTTGGCAGATGAAATTCAGGGTGTTTTATTTTTTGAGCGATGTTCAAGTTATATCCTTCGGAAGTAATAATAATGAATAATCTTGCTTGTGTGTTTCCTTGGTGGTCTTGCTGGTCGTTGCATCATAACCGCGCGCTGATCAGAGGGCACCTATTATTTATCTGTAATAAGTTACAAAGTGATGAAAAAAATCGTTGATTCAAATAATCTGTGGTGTGGTACAAACTCTATCTATGTGTGCACAAGTTTACACTCACCCACGTTCGGTTCTAATCGATCTCGATGTAGGGATATAGGTAATTTTAAAGACGCATGCGCACGGCATATAAATTATTTTCCTTTGAAGTTTATATGTCGAGCATAAACAAAAGAATAGAAAGATAACACGAGGATACACATTCCTTTTTTTTTTTTTGCGTGATGAAAAGACAGTAACGAACATGAAAGGACAGTAGTGGAGATAATTGGGAAAAGAGTATTGGCGGGGATACAGAGGAGAGAGGATGTGGTATTGTCCTGAGGATACTGCTCTGATGAATATTGCATGGTTGATGTTGAGGAGTCGCTTGCGGAGCGATGGTAGAGGCATCTCACTAGAGCAAGAGCTTTTTTTCCATCCTCCAACAGGTACCAGGTACCAGAGGTACTGTGGAAGATTAATCGATGGAATTATGAAGATTTAAGAGGTTTAGGATTGGATGGAAAAGGAGCCATGGAGCTGCAGGTTGGGGAAATTTCTGGATCCTTCTCTGTTCTTCTCTTATTTTTATTACATTTTACACTTTAGTCCTTCCACTATTACATAATTAGAGTCCTAATACATATACACCAACACTCCCCCTCAAGATGGGGCGAAAATATCGTATAGACCCATCTTGCTACAAAATATAAAGAATGATTTTTCTGGCAGTCCTTTTGTGAGAACATCAGCTACCTGACTAGCTGAATTTACATAAGGAAGGCAAATTATTCCTCTATCTAACTTGTAACACCCCAAAATTTCAAAGAAAAACACAAAATGGAATTAAAAAAAATCACTCCAAATTTAAATTTTTTATCAACTCTTACCTTGCAACGAATTTTCAAAACAAAATACACAAAATAAATTCAAACATAGTTGGAAGATGAAATTTTCCTAACTATTAAAACCAGTGCTAAAGTGTTTGCCTGCATTTAAAATCCACTAAAAATTTGAACTTTTAAATCTTTACAACAAATATAATTAAAGTAGGTTAAGTTCCAAGTCAAATTTCAAAACTTGAATTTAAACCTGTATAAAAATCTCACCATAATGCATTTTTGGTTTCCCTGTTTTTATTTTGCCAGTTGTATGCTTTTAGCTCCCTTTGAATTTGAATTTCATTCAAATTCGAAATCTTTGAAAAGAAAACCTATTTCTAATTCCCAAAGCTATCTCGAGGCGAAATCCTCCTTCGTCTCTTTCAGCCCAGCCCACTCCCCTCTTCCCTTCTCTCTTTCCCCGGAAAAAGGCCATGGGCCGCAGCCCCTCTCCCTCTAGCCCAGCACCAGCCCAGGCTGCTAGCCCACCTCCTCTCTCTGTCTCACCGACAAGCGGGTCCCGCTTGTCATCCTCCTCCTCTCTCCTCCAGTCAACCAGCAGCCCACGGTCAAGCCGCCGCCCATGCCGCCGACGTCGCCCCTCCGTCACCTCCTGTCGTCCCATCACGTCGTGGAGGCTGTAGCCATTCCAAGGACGCGTCACAAGCATGGCCGCCCATCCCCTGCTGCGGCATCGCGTCGCCAGCTGCCACGGCGACCGAAGACCAACGACCATGACCGATGACCGCCCCTCTCGGCCTTCCTCGCTGCCTCCCGCTGTAAAACCGAGTGCGCCACACTCCCCTCTCCCATTCCCAGCTCTCATCTTCCCTCCTCGACCACCATCGAGCTCCAATCGAACCTTCCCCCCATTCTCCTACATAGCCGGCCACCGCCCTATTCGTCGTCGAGCAGCTCTCCCTCGCCCTCCTCGCTAGCGTGTCAGCTTCGCGTGCACTCCCCGCATCGCCCGCGACCTTCCACGCAGCTCGGGAAGCACGGGAGCACGGCCCCCGCCAAGCGCCGCCGCGGACCACCGTCCCTACTCGCCGCTGGCCTTCCCTGCGACGCGCCTGGCCAAGCAGACACGCGCCGCGTCTTCACCGTGTTGCCGTGCACCTCCTCGTCCAGCAAGAACTCGACGAGGAGCACCGGAGCCCCCGGTCCGTTGAGCACCGCCACCTCGCCGCCGCCTCACGTCGTCACCGCGCGTCCCGGCCCTGCGCGACGTCGACACGCCCCGCGGTGAGATCCCCGCTCCCTCCTCTCTCCCTCGGTCCTTTTCCCGTCGGGTTTGGCCCACGGGAACGCCGGGAAGCTAACTCCGGCGAACCCTAGCCATGGCGCCGCCGCCCCCGCGGTCACCGGCTGCCACAAGCCTCGCCGGACGAGCCCTGGCCCTCCATTTTGGAACCAACGGCTGAGATTAGATCCATCCATACCCCTTCGATTTCATAAAAATTCTGGCCGTCCGTCTCAGATCCAACGCTCCACATTGATCCGGTCCACCGTGTTGTCTCGTGGACCGCTCCCATGAACCCAGTCCACGACACCGTGGACACGGTCCATGCTTTTCCAATACGAAAACAAATCCAGAAATTCTAGAAAATCCCAGCCTCTGTACTTTTACAGTTAAGACCTTGGTCTTTACTGTATTCCTTTTTAAGTCCTGTCTTTTTACAGAAACAACCTTATACTTTTCTGTAATTATTCTTCAGCCCTTGTCTTTTTGCACCGAGACCCCTAAACTTTCTGTAATTACAATTTGGTCCCCAGGATCTTTCGATTATTACAGATATACCCTCTGAATGTTTCTGTAATCGCGCATAAGCACCTGAAACCTTCAATTAGCTATATCCTTTCAACCATAGCTCCGTTTTGAGCGATCCTTGCGCCCACGCGTTCATAGAAACGCGTACTACCCTTTAGTACTACTCTTGAAGCTATAGAATGGACCAGCAAGACGTCAATACCATATAATCTTTCCTCTTTTGATGTTCTTCCATATCGCCAATTTATGCGACGTCAATCTTACATGTTGTAGCTACCCGCTTTATCGTTTAGCGTTGAACCTAACCAATCATTCAATATCTCTTTGCCTCACATCCTAGTACCCTCCTCATCGCAATACATCATTCCGCTTTAACCTTGTATGTCACACGTACACTCTCACTCGCTAACAATAAACCTACCCAATCTTTCGTGATGTATCGCTCCGAAATCTAGTATCCTATTTACCAGGACGGCAAATCATGTGGTGTCGTTATCGCTTGTCACCAATGCTCATTCACCTCCTAGCGTGAGTCTAACCAATCTTGTTGTATCATTTCACACCAAAACCTAATATCTTTTTATCGCAACTCAGCTACAAGGCTAACCTATCTCAACCATCGCTCAATCAACCTTAATCTATTGATTACCACCGATCCTTACCAAGCTCTGTTATTTATTACTATTCTCGTATTTATGTGGTCTTTCATTGGAGCTTATTGGATTTATTGTTCATTGTTATTTCAATTGCTAGTTGGTCTTATCGATTGATCCTTGTCTTTTATTTGCGACCATGCATGCATGTCGTGCATAATCACGTGCACGTACCACCGTCATGCGCTTAGCTCATGACAGATAATTAGTGGAATAATCTTAGTAATTAATCAATCTAGTAAGTAATTTAAATAGCTAATCACCCTTTGTTAATAACTTAATATAAGTAAGTAATTAAAGTGACACACCTTGCACTTGTACGCTTGTTGCATGAACCTTTATATAGGTTACAACCTATATAAAGACTTGGTGCCTCAAATGTATGAAGAACACATACACACGCCGTTTCTACCTTCACATGCAAGCACGCATTTGTCATGGTTTAGCATCCCTCATTCACATCAAAAGCCCTAGTGCTCGATGCATCACCCCTAATAGTCTCTTTTAAGATAATAGAACCCTATTAAAGTAAAATTGTTTGCATCATACATGGCCGAGTTCCTATTCTTCACCAGTGTTCTATCGATTCTCATTGGAGTTAATTGGATCTTATTTGGTTCTTCTCGATCTTATTTTCTTTTGCGGTAGTTTGTTTATACGGTATATTTCTATGCGCTAGCTTACGTGAGATTCGAGGAAGAGCCAGAAGAATTCAAGGAAGATCCAAAAGACCCAAGCTTCAAGGACGAGCTTCGACGAAAGACTTGAAGACATCGACCCCGACATAAGAGTCAGAAGATACGAGCTTCTAGGAAGGATCTGAGGACCCGGATTACGAGGACGTGAAGAAGAAGACTTTAGTGAAGGCAAGCTCTACACCTTCTTGATCATGATTGAACCTATTGCTTTCGCAATGCACCTATAGAGCCTACTCTAGTATTATGCATTACTTGTTATTTTACTGCTTGTGTAGCTATGGCCCTACTTGTTTATTGATATTGATGTATGTTACTTAGGCGTTAATATCTGAATCCTTGTTTACCTGTTACCTTGATAACCCTAGGATAGTTCCATCATTTCTATGATGGCACTTTTTCCTTACTACTAGAATGCTTAGGACCCCTGCAATGTTTCTACATTGCTACACCTTACTCACATATATATTTTACAACTGTGTTAAATGAGTTTGGTGGTGTGTGTGATTTTGGGTTTGGGAGTAGCACAACTGTGTTAGGTGATGATGATGATGGTGACAGTGATGATGGGATGGGTTGGATTGCGGGCAAGGCCACTAGTGAAGTGTTGATTGTATGATAGACCCCTAGTGTGGGATATGGTGCTTGCCCGGCCATATAAGGACCGGTTCTGACGCCCGTTAACATAATGATTCTCGTACAACCACGGAACCCCATATGGGAATGACCTACCCTACCTTCTTGGTACTCTTGCAAATGCCATCTGCAGGCCAGTCGAGGCAACGGAAGCTCAGGAAAAGACGCGGAAAACGTACCCGTGATCCGGCTCGCGGAACCCGCTATAGGTTATGGGAGTGCCGCCTGTCCTGGTATGTGTTACAGGATCCTGTTATTTGTTACAGGAGCACGATGTACCTTGTGTACAGTGCCAGATGTGACCTTCATGTCACAAGCCCCTGAGTGTGATTTCGTGGTGGAATTGTGAGATTACTCGGAGGAGAGGGACTAGGCGTTACGTATCCTCTAGCTAAGGGTGCGTAGCCCGTGGGAAAAGATGTACAACCTCTTCAGAGTGTAAAATTCATCCGGATGGACGTTGTCACAGCATATGACACATTATTGTTATGCACGTATGGATTAGCCACATCTCTTTTCCCTTGGTGTGTGAGTGGGTTGTAGTCAGCCCGTGTTTTGAAAGTGATGGCAAGTGTGCCGGGTCGGTATGATCCTCGAGGTCAGAAGGCCCAATTAAAACTTGGGAACTGGCGGGAATGCCCCATACTCCTCCAGGGCCAACCAACTAAAATATTGACAATCAATTTCTCTGTTTTATCTAAGAATCCTTGTCTTGCTTTAGTGAACCCTGCGTAAAGTTTGCTTTACGCAAATAAACCATATAGCCTCCCCTTTGCTAAGGCCAAGTATGCATGTATATATTTCCTTGTGTAGTGTAGGGCTTGCTGAATACCTTATGTACTCACACGTTTGCGATTGTTGGTTTAGTTGGAGAAGACTTCGTAGAAGACGACGACGATTGGGTTTTCGGTTCTGCATCTCAAGTCTGCCTGTGGCTTTGAGCCATGGTTTCCGCTGTCTGCTTCACCTTTAGTCGGTCGGATGGACTTGGATAGTTTTAAATCCGTGTCGTACCGCTACTAAGGGTCCTATATCTCAGGTATTATACTTATTTACTTATTTGAAGTATGCTTTTGATTATCATATCTGTGTTCTTGTGCGTATCAGCTATTGATCCAGGGACTGATACAGGATGCACAACATATTTCAGAAATGGGGTATGACATAACTTCTCCTTAATGAAATGGCGATCAATTTCGACATGCTTGGTTCGATCAGGCTTGACCGGATTATTCGCTATATCAATGGCAGCTTTGTTATCACAATACAACATCAACAACTTTCTCTTGAACAACTTCAACTCTGATAGTAGGATTTGCAACCATAATAACTGACAAACACCATGGGCCATTGAACGAAACTCAGCCTCAGCGGTAGATCTAGCCACAACACTCTATTTTTTACTTCGCCATGAAACCAAGTTACCACCAACAAAGGTACAATATCCAGATGTTGAACGTCTATCATCCAAAGAACCAACCCAATCTGCATCTATATAGCATTCAATCTGCAAGTCTCCTTGCCTAGTATATAAGAGGCCTTTTCCAGGGCAACCTTTAAGATATCTTATGATTCGATATACAGCATCCATATGACGCGATTTAGGATCCTGCATAAATTGACTTACCACACTCACAGCGAAGGCAATGTCTGGTCTAGTATGAGAAAGATATATAAGTTTCCCAACCAGTCTTTGATAAATTTCTCTATTCACAGGAGTCCCTTCATCTTTGCTCAACCGATGATTTTGTTCAATAGGTGTGGCCGCCGGCCGACATCCAAGCATACTGGTTTCCTTTAACAAATCCAAAACATATTTTCTTTGAGACAGAAAAATGCCCTTGGGACCACGGGAGATCTCAATACCAAGAAAATATCTCAATTGTCCCAAATCTTTTACTTCAAATTCTTGTGCAAGATACTTTTTCAAGGCTGAAATCTCACCTGAATCATCTCCGGTAATCATAATGTCATCAACATACACAATCAAGATTGCCACTTTGCCTTCCATATGCTTAAAGAAGAGTGTATGGTCAGCATTACTTTGAAGGTAGCCTCTTTTGAGCATGGATTGTCTGAAACGATCAAACCAAGCCCTTGGTGATTGCTTAAGACCATATAAAGAACGATGCAAGTGAAGAACCTTTCCACTAGTTTGACTCGTTTCAAATCCCAGTGGAATATGCATGTATACTTCCTCATGAAGATCACCATGGAGGAATGCATTTTTTACATCCATCTGAAAGATGTCCCAGTCCAAATTAACTGCACAAGATATAAGTGTTCTTACTGAGTTCATCTTAGCCACTGGTGCAAAGGTCTCATCATAATCTATCCCATAAGTTTGGGTATAGCCCTTGGCAACTAGACGAGCTTTGTATCTATCCACCTTGCCTTCCGGTGTATGCTTAATGGGGAAAACCCACTTACACCCTACAGGTTGCTTGCCAGGCGGTAGATCCACAAGCTCCCAAGTTTTATTCTTCTCCAATGCTCTCATCTCATCTAGCATAGCTTCTCTCCACTTGGGGTCCTCTTTAGCTGTTTTCCAATCAGTAGGTATGGATACAGAATCAAGAGAGGCAATAAAGCTTTTAAAGGATGAGCTACAATTTTTGTAGGAAACAAAGTTGGCGATATCATGTTTGTACCAAACACAGTCCTTAAGACGTGCTGGGATATCAGTGGCTCTAGTTGGTTTTCTCAAAGCAATGGGTAAATTATTTGTAGATGGAGGTAATTCAGTAGATAATTGGCTATCACCTTGCTCAAGTGTGCTAGATGGAGCAATAGGACTAAGAGATGGAGAACTAGTACCTGGGTCCACATGCGTATGAGACTCTATGCCTTGAGAAGTCGGACTAGTTTGGGTGTCTCCATGACAAGAATTGTTACCCCCGTCACTATCGAAGTTCTCCCCCTGACTTGGATTGGAGCTATCACTATGAGTAACACCTGAAGTAGGAACAAGAATAGAACCCATAGGATTGCCTCCACTGTTACTCTCCCCCTCTTGTTGCACTTCAGGTGGGGATAGAGCAATGCCAGTATCATCGGTTTGGCCATAATAAGGTTCATATTCACGAAATGTTACATCCATACTCACAAAGAAACGATGTTCAGATGGACACCAACATCTGTAACCCTTTTGTGTAGGAGAATAGCCAACAAAGACACATTTGACAACACGAGGGTCAAGTTTGCCAACGTTGTTTCGATTAGGGATGAAAATGGTGACGGAAATTCCCGATATACCGGTGATCGTTTCCGGAAAAACAAGAAATGGGAAAAACAATTATGGGAAATACGGAAACGAAAATGAAAACGGAAAAATCTATACGGAAATGAAAGTGAAAACAATAGAGAGATTTTTCGATCGAATAGACGGAATATCGTATTACATCAAAATTTTCCGTCAAAAATACCGTATACAATAGTCACAATTGAAATTTTCCTTTACTCAACTAGCCCAAGCGTCAACCTCAACTACCTCATGTAAAAATAATAGACTCGCTTGTAAATAGTCATTGATTTTGGCACGGTAGTGATTGCGCCCTGATTTCTATCCAACAATAATCTTACCTGTATCGTGATTGATTGATTGCCATGTACACGAATGCCTCATTCCATTCACATAATTAGACAATATTCACATATTAGTTTTTAATTTATTTAATCATGTGTTGAGTGGCTGCATGAACACATGCCATTTATACAATATGAGTCGTTTATCATATATATTATAGCTCTATATTTTCGATCACAATTATCGGCTTCCGACCGTTATCGACATATTTTCGTTCCGATAGTTTCACTTTCGATATCCCGACATTTTCGGTATCGTTTCCATTTCCGAGGTTATCGGTTTCGATTTCGTTTTCGACTAAATAATATGGTTAGGAAATGATAATAGTATTTTTCGATCGTTTCCGGCCGTTTTCACCCCTAGTTTCGATAGTCATGAACAAAACAAACACACCCAAAAACCTTTGGAGAAACAATAAAGTCATTTGAATTCAATAACAACTGGGCAGGGACTTGTTGTCAAAAATACGAAGAGGCATGCGATTTATTAAGTATGTGGCAGTTTTTACTGCCTCTCCCCAAAGAAATTTAGGAACATTCATAGTGAACATCAAAGAACGAGCAACCTCAAGCAAATGTCGGTTTTTACGTTCTGCAACACCATTTTGTTCTGGAGTGTTAACACAGGTAGTTTGATGTTCAATGCCATTTATATGCAAAAACTGCTCAAACTCCTGGTTAACATACTCAGTACCATTATCAGAACGTAAAACCTTAATAGTGTTACCAAACTTATTCTTAATAAGAGAATACAAGTCTTTAAAGACCAGGAAAACATCACTTTTGTGCTTCAACAAGTAGAGCCAAGTATATCGACTGAAACCATCAATAAAGGTCACAAACCACCTATGTCCCGAAATAGAGTGCACCTCACATGGTCCCCAAACATCAGAATGAATAACATCAAATGGTTTTTGGCTTCTCAGACCAATACTAGGATAGGGAACCCTTGTATGTTTAGCAAACTCACAAGCATCATATACAAGGAACTCCTGAGGACACGAGTTAAAAAGAGAGGGATAAATACGAGACATAGCAACAAAAGAGGGATGTCCAAGCCTGCGATGAAGTAGTAACAATTCTTGACATGGGGACATCTTGGCAGCAAAAGCGACCTCATCACTTCCTTCATCAAGGTAATAGAGTCCATTACGCACAGTCCCAGTCCCAAGAATTCTCCCAGTCCTTAGCTCCTGAAAAACACATTGAGAAGGATCAAACCAACCTCTACAATTGAAAGATTTGGTAATCGAACTAACAGACAACAAGTTAACAGGAAAATTAGGTACATGTAACACTGAGAATAGGGATAAGTTTTTAGTGCACTGGATAGATCCATGTCCTACAGTTGGAACTTTGGATCCATCAGCTACACGTACCTTATCCTTACCTGAACAAGGAGTATAGGAAATAAAAAGATTAGATGTTCCAGTCATATGGTTAGTAGCTCCGGAATCGATGATCCAAGACTTAGTTTCAGTTGTGGATGGGATTTGGGCTTGATGGAGTTTCATACATTGGGACGATACATGGTAACTAGAACCAGCTGTGGAGGAACCATGTGTAGAAGAAGAGCCTTCAGAGAGTTTGAGTTTGGATTTGTACTCCTTAAGAGCTTGTGCATCTACCACCGGAAGCTCCCTTTCAGGTTCAACATGATTTGCATGACTCCACTTGCTACCTTTAGCTCCCCCTGGTTGGGATGTCTCCTTTTTCCATCTAGGTGGATAGTCATGTTTTTTAAAGCATCTGTAGCACCCCACCTCAAATTAATGAGGGGTTAGCTAACCAGGATCTTAATCGGGTGACACTTGACGACGCAAGAGTCCAAAAGTACACACACATAAGCATAATTAAAATAGAGTGCAAGTGAAAACTTAAGTATTACAACTTAGGTTCAGATTTTTGGTACATAAAAGAGTTTGAAAAGCGTAGCGGAAGCGATATACAACACGACGTCATTAATCCTACGATGAAGCACATTCAACCCGTAAACATGCTTCATTCTTCGGAGCCAAAACATATCCTGCATAAGATTTAAACAACAAACCCTGAGCAACTAATACTCAGCAAGACTTACCCGTCAAAATGGTCTTCTAAGACTGACTCCTAACATGCAGGGGGCTGACCAAAGGTATAGGAATCTTTGCATAAAAGTAGCACTAAAAGTTGGTCCTTCTCTCAAATTTTAGCCAAATTAAAAGGGTTCTTGCATAAACATAAATATTAGCAACCTACACTAAGCAATACATGGTTGCAATACAATTTATTGAAGTAACAAATCAGCAAGTATAATCATCATGTTTCACTTCTTACTACGAGGTGACGCAGTGAACAAGTGGTACTCAATAACCGCGAGGGACGGCGATTCGAATCGATTTACACCTGCAGGCGAAACCCGAATACACGACGTACGCACACTCAAAAGAGTCACGCACGGCAACTTTTCACAAGACATCGTAAGGTCGAGCCGATTTCCCCTTTCCCGAACACACGTCCTCCACGCGATACCCGCACCAGGCAATCCGTGGTTAGCCCGTGTGCCCTCTCTTCCTACACAAACCCGCAACCACCATTCCATCTTCATCACTAAAAGAGAGGGGGAGCACCGTCCAACACATACAACATCGAGCTACATCAGTTTACTAGTTCCCATTCTACTAGCATGCATCAGGTACTGTTCAAACTTGATCAGCGGGGCCACAACGAACGGTCCTCAGCCGACACAAACGGGGCTATGGCGAACAAGGCGAGCCTCGTCACCCCAACCTACACATGAAACTTTCCCGTTCGGTCTCAAATTCATTATCATCATCATGTGAGAACATAAAGTAAACCCGACCCACTTACACCGAGCGGTCTCCATACCACTCGATATTCTACCACTGACATAACCTTATTAAGCCTAGCAGAGTCTACCGAGCGGCTGTATAAAACTGAACCCACCCATAGGAGCATGTAAGGCAAATGCATCTACGGTTTCATACAACTTCTAAAACTTAAATGCACAATTCATGACACGAAGTACATGTAAGCAAATGTAAAACTTTGTAAACATAGGCGTGCACCGGGGCTTGCCTTGGGGCTGGTGGTTAGCACTCTCAGTCACGCTCACGTCAGCTCCGGGCTCCTCGGTCACGATCTCCAAGTCCTCGAGTCCGGCGTCGGTTCCTAAATGAATGCAGTGGTATGTACAAAGTCAACAAGAGGGTTCATTGAACTTTCTTGATAAATATGTCATGATCATGTTAACATGTACAAAGTGACATGCCTGCAGGGTCATTCACATGATTTTGGGTATCTTGGTCTCAAGAGATTTACACATATTGTTTCGAATTTTATGAATTGCTTAAGTGTATACAAGGGATCTTCTTCTAAATTCTTTAAAAGGTTTCTGGAAGATCTATAATTAAGTTTGTATTTTTATTTAGCAACCTAATTCTAGGTACAACAACATATCTAAAATTTGGTGCCAAAATGTGCAGGAATAAAATGATAACAAAGATTTTGTTAGAAACTTGAAACTGAAATTACTCCTAAAATATGGTGAATTTCAAGAAACTGTTTTGTGAGCAGTTCAGTGAACTTACAAAGAGTGTGTGTGCCAAAAAAATCAGAATTTTTGCGTGTGTGCCTTTTTATAAATATGAGTTCCAGTTTCTCTTCTATGAATTTTAGAAAATTAACTAAGATGAATTCAGATGTTTATGTTGTACCACTGGGTAGATCTAGTCACAGTGAATCCAACAAAATTTATTTTGTATTTTTCCGAGTTATATTCTTACAGATATGAATTATTGAAGTTTCTAACTATTTTCCCATTTTCTGGAATTTATGTCGTGAACAGTAAAAACAGGGGACCAAAAACCGGCGGCCAGAAATCCTCCAAATCCGCCGATTTGGGTGGTAGAATTGCATGGGGGGTGACACAAATGGATGCGTAAGGGTTTTAGGTAGCTTAAGTTGCGAGGAATCGAGTGGAAACTCACCGTGGATCTTCTGTGGATCTCGAGTTTCGTGTGGGGATAGTGAAGGAGGAGGCCGGGAACAAGTAGAGGGAAGTCTTGCAAGTCTTTTTGTGAGAGAGTTCGGCCTGGGGGTTGGCTTACGGCGGTGAGCGGCGAGGTTTGTACCCGGGTGGCCATGGCTGCTTGTTTTTGGTCGCTTGGAGAGAAAGAGGAAGAAAGAGGGCTAGGGGAGATGAAACCGGCTGAGGGGGAGTGGATGAGGGCAAGTTGGTCGCAAATGGGGCGCCATCGCGCGAGCGAGGACTGACAGCATGACGTAGTGCACAGCAGGCGGCATGGGAGCGGGCAGGGAGAGAGCAGCGAGAGGGAGAGGATGACAGCACGGCTCCACAGTACGATTTCGTATTTTATCGAATTTTCAAACGTGCTGGTTTGCAATGATCCAAACATGCCCTTCCAAAGGTTGGAAAAAATCAGGAAAAATGAGACTTGAGGGTCAACTCTACAGAAACAAAATTCCTTATTGGAAGTTTTTAAAACTCGCAACAGATTTTGAATAACAATTCCTGAAAAACAGGAACACTTTGAGGGCGTTTTGATTTATTAAAAAATACTAAGCCCTTAGATAAAATTATGGAACTTGGTCCAAATTTAAATATTGGCACCGGGAACCCATAAATGATATCAGTTGGGCTCACTTATGTGCAAAATTTTGAAGTTTTACTTCAAGCTCAAATTTGACCATATTTGAATAATATGATTTTGATTGACTATATGAACTTGATCAATTGAGCTTGTGATCATTTTGCACTAAACAGCGCAATTAAAAGTATGATTAGGGTTTGTGAAAAACTGGGATGTTACAGCATCTCTCAATGGAGTGCCCCTCATGACCACAATGATCACATTTAAATTTATTCTTGTCTTGATCTATTTGAAAATTAGTTGTGCGCCTGTTCTTCATAGATAAAGCAGCATGAACATCAACTCCCAACTGATCATTATTTTTGGGCTGAGCTATTCTAGTTTCTTCTTCCGTGATTCTTGAAATTATATCATCAAGACTAGGCCACTCTGGCAATGAGAAAATAAGCTGACAACGGAGATCAAATTCCTGGTTTAACCCATCAAGGAAAAGCTTGCTTACAAATGACTGAAACCAAGAGTGATGAATAGCAATATCTTTCTTATCAACCGGCTCAAATGGATGGTAATAATGTAAATCCCTGTATAACCTTCTTACATTATTGCCATATTCAGTCACCGACATTGAGCCTTGCTTCATATAAGTCAACTCATGCATGATTCGAGTAGCCTGCATTTTATTTGACTTCCCAGAAAATTGACTCTCTAATGCTGCCCACACTTCTGCAACCGTGGCCATAGTTTCAACTTGTTCGCGGACTGTTGGTTCCATGCTTCCCAGCAACCACACAAGTATTTTGTCATTGATTTGTTTAGCAACAGTAGCAATATCAGCCAACAAACTCTCATAGTCATGTGAGCTCAAAATCAAACGGGCATGACGAGCCCAACTGATGTAATTCTCTGGTCCTGACAACTTCACCGGATTAGGCTCAAGCGCTTGCTTTGTGGCTTCTAGAGCTACTTTTATCTACTGTTGCTGCAACACTTTAGTAAATATTTCACAAAGCTTCTCGAGATTAGAATCTGCCTCCTTCTGTGCACTGGTATCCCCCATAGTAAAAAACAAATTGTGCTCACGGACACAACCCAAGACAAATAGCACTACAGGTCAATTTGCTCTTGCTCACGCCAAGCACTAAAGCAATAATAAAACAAGTTTATGGTTCGCACCAGCACAGCTGCAGCCACTAGCAGTAAACAAACAGACCAAATGAGCACTTCCAAATCAATCCCTGCACCTGGGCTCTAGGATCAAGATCGCCTCTATTATCTGGTCTACCACACTGCAGACCGAAACTAGCAGCAAATGCTTGCAATAGCAGCAAGACAAGAGAGGAAGATGACGACTCCCCCTGAGCAACAACCACCAGTCCAGAGGAAAAAACACAATGTTACCTCCGGATCGAGATAAAGTCCCACCAGATTAACCACGCCCTGATACCGTATGGAAGATTAATCGATGGAATTATGAAGATTTAAGAGGTTTAGGATTGGATGGAAAAGGAGCCATGGAGATGCAGGTTGGGGAAATTTCTGGATGGACTACCTCCCGATCCTTCTCTGTTCTTCTCTTATTTTTATTACATTTTACACTTTAGTCCTTCTACTATTACTCCCTCTGTTTTTTTAATGTTGTCGTTCGGACACCACGCCGTAGTTCAAATTTAGTTGGCTTGGGTTGTCGGAAACAACAACAATTCGCAAACGGAGGTAGTACATAATTAGAGTCCTAATACATATACACCAACAGGTACCATTTGCACTCAGCCGTAGGATTCGTAGGGTACGATGGGAAAGAGAAAAAACGCCTCGTGGGTGAACGACGGAAGGTATCAGAACGCATCCGTTCGTTCTGATTCTTGAAGAAGTACAGCGCCGCCGCCTTCCTTATGACGATGTAATTTTTCGGCTGGCTGGTGCCAGCAGCGGCGGGCTGACTACTCACTTAGCGAGTTACTGTAGCACCAGCCAGTTGCTACAGTACCTCATGAGAGGATTCAGCCAGCCCAACCGATTCAGCCAGCGAACCGAACAGGCGGGTTGTTCGTTCTACTGCTGTGATGACTGGGCTCAGCATCATTTCGTTCTGTTTATACGGATGGGGGAGCCTTTTCTTTTCTGAAGAAACTTTTAGATAATGCAGTTCAGAAAAAACACTTAGATAATGGGAAACAAACATGAGTCCTGGCCTTGACCACCCGTTAGGGGGGGGGGGGGGGGGGGGGGCTACGGCTAGGGATGAAAACAGAGCTGTAATTTTTCGAAACTACCGACGCCGCTTTCCCATTTTTCCCGATCATTTTTGTTTTATTCAAAAATTTATGAAAATTGGACGGTATTTGGATTGGCAAATATGAAATATGGTTCCAAAATGATTTGGGCATTCTTCCGGCCATTTTCTCATATTACCATATTTACCAAAAATGACAACCGAAATTTCCGTATTTATCCTATATTAATCAAGCATATATGTCTGAGATTGATTATTAGAACCATTCCCCTCGATACATTCGAGTATTTGATCATTTCATACTTTCGTTCAAGTATCATGTTCAACTTTTTATTATTATCCATGCATGTTCAGAAAATTAGTTGTGTAGCACTGAAAGTTCTCGGTTTACGGAAAATACCACTAAAAGTTCCCACCAACGAAAAATACCATTGAAAGTTGCATGTCTACTCGGATAATAATTGAAAGCTCTGCATCCCTAGCTACGGCCGCTTTTCTGAAGCAACTAGTGGGACAGGAGAATTCTTCAAGAGATTTAATTGGAAGGGATGTTTAATTACTGAATATAATTCCCAGGGGATGTTTTTTTAAAGAATTAGCTAGGAAGGAGATGGAGATCAAGAACGATTTCAGGAAATGAATGCGCCCAAGTGTGAAATGTATTTCTACGTTTCATTAATTTCCATACGTTGTAGGTCGATTGCTTGATAAGTTTACGGTAGTCTTCGTGTGTCTACGATTCATTTTTAGTGATTTGGAGGGGAAATAGGAATCCAGAAAGAAATCAGATCACAGGTGTTTTCTATGTCGAAACATTTAGGGATGAAAGCAAAAACGGAATTTATCGGATAACCGAGGCTCGTTTCCGACTTCTTCCGACCGTAGTAATTGAAAATGATATACCGAAAAAATGGAAACAAAAGTGGAAGTATTTGGTGGAAACAAAAATGAAAATGATTTTAGACTTTACCGATCGTTTCCTACAATTTCCGTTTTAAGCCGGAAATTACCGTTGATATTTTTACCGTTTTATATTAGTATAGCCAATTAAATATATTTATTATACTCCAAATTGAAATAGGCAATAAATAAAGGGTGTTCTAAGCTTAATCTTAGCATTCCCTTCCCGCAAGACAAAAAAGATCGGCTTCACTGAGAAAGCCGAATGTAATCAAGGAAAGAAATCAAAGCTCCTTCCTATCACGTGAAATCAAAGCTCCCTTTTTATTTTAATTGGAACATGTCTTTTCAAATGTCTCATGTCTTTTATGATATATTTGTAGCTATTTCAAATATATATTCACATTTGATATTTTTATGCATGATGTGGTCAGGCTAATACACGACTGTGATTTGTGTTACCGATATTTAATATCGATTCCCGACCGGTACCGCTCATTTCTGTCGTGGTAATTTCATTTTCGATATTCTCGTAATACCGACGCCGTATTTGTTTCCGCAAATACCGCTATCGATTTCGCTACCGAGAAAAAATATGAAACTGAAAATGATTTAGCATTTTTCCGACCGTTTCCCGACCGCTTTCATCCCTAGAAACATTTCCATATATTCAACATCCGATACCTTATTTTACGGTGACATACGTACATGGTAAAGAAACAATAACATAATTTCTACATTCCAAAGCAAGGGAAGCCCCAGCTATAAATAGCCACGTGCCGAGGCGATTGTCACAACAAGCAGCGAGATATCAAATATTTAGCGTTTCCTCGTAATGCTCAACATCAAAGAAAGAGGATCATGGCGCGCGCCGGTGGTGCAGTCGTCGTTCTCTTCGTTCTAGCTTTCCTGTTCGCCTCGTCGGGTAATTAATTAATCTCTCATCCATACGTGAATATGTGCGTAGCTTTTCTTAGTAGTTACATCAACGAAGGAAGCTTGATGAACGAATGGTTAATTTGGATGTGTTTTGTTGCACGCAGCGGCGTCGACCCCCAAGTGCTGTAAAGAAGCGCACCAATGGGGGCCCCAGAATCAGAAGCCGGGGTGCGCGATTCCGGAGCAGAACGAGAGCTGCAGCAAGTGGTGCCAGCCCACCTGCCGCGGCGGCGAGTGCAAGATCCGCGGCGGCCGTCACGTCTGCCACTGCTACTGCTGATATATGATCATCTTGCAATTGGACTTGGGAGAATTGCTTTAAGTTCTACCGCTGCTAGTAGAATCTCAGTTATGTTAGACAGTAATGAATCTTTTTGGGGCATGTTTGTTTTTGCAGTTTAAATGATACTAGTAAGCTCCTTCTCAAGGTTGAATAATAGAGGAGTTTAAAGGTCTTTAATATACTAGTAGTATCATGAAGGATATCACAAACATTTTAATCTTATATGTTTGCTTTTTGTCACACCATCGTGCATCGAAATCCTTGCGTCGCCACCCCCTTTCCCTATAATCTTGCCCTACTGCCACCTATGATGTTGTCGTGTTGCACCGCCATTGCTTTTTCCTCACGTCAGCACTTATTTTTTTTAATAATTGCTATGTATACGACCGAGAATGTGTGTCAACTCTTGTGCAACTCACTTCCTCCACCAATCATAGGGCTTCATTTGTTTCACATGGACGTATAGTCGTCCTTAATGTTTTTCTGAAATATCTTAGTATTATTAATACTACTTAAGAATAAGAGTGAAATGCATGAATAGCCATCGTACTTGTCTAGCCGTTTCAATTTGGTCATTGTACTCATAAAACTGTAAATCGTGGCTATTAAAATTGCTCATCCACCTCAATACAGCCATTGCCTTCACAACCCTACGTTTTTTGGTGACATGCCATAAGTACATCACATGCAGCCTCCAAAGATCTCCGATCCTTCACGATATCAACAAAAACTTCCATCTGTTACGTACTCAGTCTTTGCCAGAGACGATCTTGGTAGCGCCGTGAGCGACGAGCAACGACGGAAGAAAGATCGAGCGAAATTGATCAGCAAGCAATACAAGATGGCCGGAGCAGCTTCCATCAGCGACGAGGTTCGGCGCAGGTGACACACGGAACCAGCTTGGGCCATGGATCCGGGCCGCTGGCAAGTAAAAGGACTTCCTCCAGTTTACGGCACGTAAGTCTTACACTTTTCATGCTTCATTCGTGCTTAAAAGGATTCCGGCCACACAAAAAAAAAGAAGGGATTCTTCCAGTTAGTTAGTAGCGTGTTAGCATCAAGCTAACTAATAGATTGCTTTTTCTTATGTTACTATAGATGCTCATAGCGACTCATTCAGCGTGCAGCTTTTCATGGTGGAATTTTCACTGGTAATGGCATCAATCAGGCTTGTATTGATGCCCAGCCTGCAAGATCTCCGATCCTTCACGATATCAGCTTGTACGTATGCCACGTCACTAAAATACGTAAGGTTGTGAAGTCAATGACCGTATCGACACGTATAAGCAATCTCAATGGCCACGATTTGTAGTTTCATGAGTACAATGGCTAAATTGAAACGGCCGGACAAGTACAATGGCTACACGTGCATTTCACTCTAAGAATAATGATGGTAATAAAGATGATAAGAGAACTAATCTGAATCGTCGGACGGATTCTAAATACCACAAGTACTCACCAAAAACTGGTGCATCTATAAAAAAATCCTAATAATAATGGTCAAGGCAAAAAAAAAAAAATTTGCGCGTTCCCTGTTGTGAAAAAAATGTTCGATCAACAATATCGCGCCGTCCCTTGAAACAACAGAAAGACTTTGGGAGTTTGGTTGTCGGCCGCGGCTCGCCAGCCGCATGTTATGTGGCACCACTGTTCTTGTATAAACAGAACAAGCCCAAATATATGTTTTGGTTTATTGAGCAAACACCAGCACATACCGAACTGTGTCACACAACTCGCAGATTATACATCGGAAAAATATATATAGGAAAAAAAGGATAAAAAATATAGGAAAAAAACACACAACACAATACCCCTGCTGGGGAAGCCAATCACACGCCCACAACAAATGTGCAAAGTATTTCTACATTTCATTAATTTCCATACGTTGTAGGTCGATTGCCTGATAAGTTTACGGTAGTCTTCCTGTGTCTACGATTCATTTTTTGGAAGGGAAATAAGGATCGAGAAAGAAATCAGATCACCGGTGTTTTTTACGTCGAAACATTTCCATATTTTCAACGGCCGATACCTTTTACGGTAACATACGTACATGGTAAAGAAATCATAGCATAATTTCTACATTCCAAAACCAGGGGAATCCCCCAGCTTAAATAGCCGTGACCACGTGCCGAGGACGATCACAAACAACAAGCGAGAGATCAAAATATTTCCCGTTCCCTCGTAAGCACAAGTCCAGCAGTCGACATCAAGAAAAGAGGATCATGGCGCGCGTAGGTGGTGCAGTCGTCGCTATCTTCGTGTTGGCTTTCCTGTTCGTCTCAGCGGGTAATTAACTTAATTAATCTCTCATCAGCATCCATGAATATATATATATATATATATATATATATATATATATATATATATATATATATATATATGCACTTGTCTTAGTAATTACGACGACGAAGGAAGGAAGCTCGATGAATTGATTAATTTGGATGTGTTTAATTTGTTGCACGCAGCGGCGTCGACCCCTCAGTGCTGCAACGTGGGTGAGCACCAATGGGGGCCCCCGCATCAGAAGCCGGGATGCGCGATTCCGGAGCAGAACGAGAGCTGCAACAAGTGGTGCCAGCCCACCTGCCGCGGCGGCGAGTGCAAGATCCGCGGCGGCAAGCACGTCTGCCACTGCTACTGCTGATAGATGATCTTCTTGCATTGGGACTTGGAGTATCTTCTACCGCTGCTGGTAGAATCTCAGTTATGTTAGACAGTAATAAATCTTTTTGGGGCATGTTTGTTTTTGCAGTTTAGATGATACTAGTAAGTTGTATGTCCTTCTCAAGGTTGAACGATAGAGGAGTTTAAATGTGCTTAATATTAAGTAGTATCATGAAGGATATCACAATCATGTTAATCTTATATGTTTTCTTGTCATCACGCCACTACGCATGGAATCCTTGCGTCGCCGTCGACCCCTCTCCCTACAATCTCGATCTACTGCCACACATGATGTTGCCCCTCTGTACTGTCACCGATCTCATTCCAGCACTTAATTTTTTGTGAATTGCTATGCATATGACCGAGAACGTGCATCGACTCTTGTGCGACTCACTTTCTCCACCAATCACAGGGCTTCATTTGTTTCACATGAAGCAGTCCTGAAATATCCTAATATTATTAATACTACTTAAGAATATTGATGATATGAGAAGAGAACTAATCTGGATGCTGGGCGGATTGTAAATACCACCAGTACTTGCACCTAAAACTCCTAATAATAATAGTGAGATTCTGAATACCATGGTGCATCGTAAAATTTCTAATGATAATGGTCAAGGCAAAAACATTTGAAACAATAGAAACACTTCGGGAGTTTGGTTGCCGGCTGCGGCTCGCCAGCGCCATGTTAAGTGGCGCCACTCTGCTTGTATAAACAGCCCAAATATATGCTTTTGTTTATTGAGCAAACACATACCGAACTGTGTCACACAGCTCGCAAATTATACAAATATATATAGGAAAAAAAAGGTGAAAAAATATAGGGAAAAAATGGAGAAAAACACGCAACACAAACCCCCTGCTGGGGAAGCCAATCACACGCCCACAAGGCCACAACCAGTAAGTGATGATGATCTTAGACGTTGCCTGCGGTTTCGTCGTCTCCAACGTTCTCCTTGGAGAGCTCCTCGAGCGACATGCCCTTGGACTCCGGCACGAAGAAGGACATGAGCATGCCGAGGAAGTTGGTCCCGGCGAGCACGAAGAGCGCGTTGCGTATCCCGATCCCGGGGGCGTACCCGTGGTCCGGCTTCTTGGGGTCCTGCGCCGCGTAGAGGAACCCGAACGCTCCGATGATGGCGCCGGCCTTCCCCGCGGCGGCGGAGATGCCGTGGCACGTGGAGCGGAGCCTTGCCGGGAAGATCTCGGCGGGCACGATGAACGTTGTGCTGTTGGGCCCGAAGTTTGCGAAGAAGAAGGTGAGCCCGTAGAGCACGACGAAGCCCGTGTGGTTGTCCGGCCGCGTCCAGTGGTCGTACGGGGCCCCCAGCGCGGCCATGAATACCGTCATCATGAGGAAGCCCACGACCTGGATCCAGAAGCGGCCCACGACGTCGATGAGCGCGACGGTGAACCAGTAGCCCGGGATGGTGCCGCACAGCGCGATGAGCGCCTGCGCGCGCGAGATGCGGAACACCTCCTCCACCGCGTTCATGGTGCGCGCCGGCGGGATCCACCCCACCTTGCTGAAGATGTCCTTCTGGAAAAGGTTCTGGCTGTAGAAGGCGATGTCGAGCAGGAACCACGTGCTGCACGTGGCGAGGAGGTGGACGCCGTGCCGCCGCGCGAACTGCGGCGAGAACAGGCCCCAGCTGTCGACCAAGCCGAGGTCCGCCTGCTCCTCGTCGATCTCCTTGTTGAGGACTTTGGACATGTCGGCCGCGGCCTGCTTGGTGTTGCGTGCGATCAGCGCCGTGTACCGCGCCGTCTCGGGCATCTTCATCCGCCAGTAGTAGGTGAGCGCCGCGGGCACGGTGCCGAACATGAGGACGATTCGCCACAGGTAATCCGCCTCGGGCACCAGCGACGCCCTGGCGTCCACGTAGTACGGCGGCGCCGGGTACGCGTTCCGGAACGCGGCGGAGACGGCGAGCGCCACTACGGTGCCGAACAGGATGCCGAACCCTTGCATCGCGAACACGGCGGCGATGAACGCGCCCCGGGTCTTCTTGTTGGCGTACTCGGACATGATGGTGGCGGACAGCGGGTAGTCGCCGCCGATGCCGAAGCCCAGCCAGAAGCGGAAGAAGCAGAGCGTGCCGATCACGGCCTTGGGGGTGGGCCCGATGGAGAGGCCCGAGGCCACGGAGCAGAGCACCATGAGGATGAGGGTGAAGCCGTACACGCTCTTGCGGCCCAGCTTGTCGCCCAGCCACCCGAAGAAGAGCTGCCCGGCCAGCGTGCCGCACAGGGCCACGCCGTTCACGGCGGCGGAGACGTTGGGAGGGAGGGTGCCGGGGTCCTTGAGGCTCGGGTCCGTGTAGTAGATGCGGCCCAGGAGCTTGGTCACCAGCGAGATGCAGAACAGGTCGTAGGCGTCCGTGAAGAACCCCATCCCGGCGATCACGATCGTCATGAAGTGGTACCACTGCGTCTTCGCCTGGTCCAGAGTCGCCAACACATTCAGCTGCCCGCCCGCCATTTCTCTCTCTCTCTCTCTCAACCAAGCTTACTACTACTCTCTTGAGCCGATATATTAGAGGTAGATGGAAGAAGAGATGGTGATTTGCTTTGTGGATAGCACTCCTACCAGTGTGGCAACGTATATATAGCCATGCATACAGACCGGCAGGGGGCACATCAAGGGAATATGCCAATCTCCCATTAGCCCCGTTGCACATATAAAATGTCCGTACTCCACGACATGCCGGATCCGTACTTGCCTGTACGACAACCATGGCGATGCTGACATGTTACTAAAAATTACTAAATACAAAAGTCAGATGTTGCAGTTGGGAGAGCTGACATCTAGCAACTTCACTTTGGCCATATTTCTGTCGGAGTATATATGATCATCAATTTTGAGAAGTGTCAAATTAGTTTTATAGGGTTTTTGACTTTCAGGTTCTGAACTTTTGAATCAGATCCATATACTTGCATTGTGTAAGGATCAATTAGGTCGGTGATGATAAGCCATGGATTCACTCGCTAAATCCTACTTCAGGTAAGGCGTTGTTAGCAATTAGTGCAATATCATTGTGGGCTTACATTTTCTATTTGCAATCAGTCTAGCTAATCGCAATTCACAGCTAATTGAGTCTTTAGAACATACATTTGAGCAGGCCTTTTCTTTTATATATCAAACATTATTAGTTGTCAATGCCTCGCAAATGCAAGAGATCCGAATATGCGAATCTGAACAGTCATTTGTATATGCATATTCAGCCTGTTCGCCTCGCTGCTTTGCAGCAGCTGTTTTGCAGCAGCTACAGTGTTCACGGTTATTTTTCTTCAGCCGCAGCTACAGTGTTTGCAGTTATTTTTCTGCAGCCGCAGCTACATCCTGCCGAACAGGCTGATTATCCTCATCGCATCACTTATCTGCTATAAGACTTATAAGTAGACAGGTTGCGACATAATTAATGTATAATAAACTTCTTCTGGAGTACCTAATGGCATGCTAGGTGAAATGTGAGTCCTTATCATTGTCAACACTTGGACATTAATATATTCTTCTCTTTTCCTTTTAATCAACAGAGAAATAGTTGTTTCCGATTGGAATTTGAAACAATCCTGGAATAGTTACCTGTGAAGAGATGACAGAAGAGCCCTAATGTTAGTAGAACAAAAGTTGTATTACAGTACTTCATGATCCCAAACGTCTTAAGACCTGTCACTTCAATTTGTGTCAGTAAGTTTGTTATTGGGATTGATTGTCAGCCATAATGAGATAAGTTGACATTCCTAGATTACTACATACAGTTAACCAAAAGTCAACATAACATATTTAGTAAGTTTACCTACTGCCGTGCAATTAACTTCTCTGACAGACGATCCACTTATTCAAAAGTGAGAAAAGAGACCGTAAAAAAAAAAAGTGAGAAAAGATGATGTGACGATCACCTTATTTCTCGATTATAGTTGCATTTCCATTGCTTAATTCCTGGAGGGAAAGAGACGGATATAGTTTCCGTACGCGCGAAAAGAAGAAATAGTGCAAGGCAACAATGCCAAGTCAACTACTAAATACAAAGTATAAAAAAAAAACCTACTAAATACAAAGTGCACCAACCAGGAACCAACTCTTCGTCAGACAGAGGTTGTACGGAGTGGTAGCCGTGAAGCTCTATTTGGCAATTTTATAACAGATCATCAAGGTGGTCCTGGGTACAATGATATGCTCTTATCAGTTATCATCATTCACTTGAATGATTTTTTCGGACTATGTATAGTTTAGCTAGAAGATCTGGTACTAGGAGCTGTTATCCCGCCACGAAAACACACACTAGGAAGTGTTTGTTGTTTACATGTTACATACCCGATCCGCTATAAAAATGGACATGGATCCTCTCTAGTCTTTATGGTGCAGTAACTATCACTAACACATGGTCTCAGGTCCTGTCAAATATTCATATGTTCCAAACTGAAATTCAGAAGTTCAGAACCACGCGAAGAGATTAAATTAGATACTCATCACATGACAGTATTTGTTCTGCTTCAGACCTTGTATTTGTTGCATTTCCTGTGATTTCAGCATACTCATCCAACACTTCTAAGTATTATGTTACATGTGGAATTTGTTGTGTTTTTTTTTTTTGTCAAAACTCAAATACTCTGTGTTCGGACAAAGCTGCTTCCGCAACTTCGTCACTTTACCTGCAGATGGTTCCTACGGCTATTAACATTTTGGTCATGTGTTGTATTATCATGTGTCAGCAATAAAGGCAGAGTCTAAACTGCTTCGTTTGGTTTCACTTTTCCATTCCAGCGTTCTCGCCGAATGGCACCTCTCGAGCAAGAGCCACCATCTATTGCCGATTACTGAATTTGGCTCAGCTGCTCCAGAAAACGACATTTGTAGAGCGCATGAGATAAATTGCTAGAGACAATACATTGGAGGGCGTCTCTATCCAATTGTCAAACTTACAAACAAATGATGTCTAGATTAGATAGAACATTATACATAATTAAATTACATTTCCTAACCTAATAAAACCATTAACTCAAGACACCACGAAAACAGCGTGGTTAACTGCAGCTCCATTGCCCTTCAGGACAGAGTTAAGAGAAGCATCCCAAAACTTTTCATAGTGTGACATTGGTACCAAATTTATAGATTTTAGCAAGTATCTCAACGGACCCTCTATAACTCAATACAAAACTGTACTCCCTTTCTTCTCAGAACAGTGCCTCTGAAGTGCACACAAAAATCATTCAAGATACACAGGAACTACACAATTTGCTCTACTTTCTTGCGAGCGATTCTGATTTATGCTCACTGCCAGCAGTCACAGTATAACCGGCTCCGACCTGAAATTATTTGGATGACAGAAGGGCATTAAATAACTATTTTCCTTCATTTTACATTTAGCCAGCAGCATGTAAAAGAAGGTTTTCATTTATCAGTGCTAAGTTCGACTTGATGCTAAAAAGGGTCACTACAGGACGACCGAAGAGTGTCGAGAATAACTGACTTTGGGCAAGAATAGTTTAGAAACCTTTCACTACTCTTTTTGTAATTTATTAATAACACCTAGTGAAATTATAGCGTTGTGGAAGAAGACAAATATGCACACATACCTTTTTCAGATGACAAACTAAATAATCATACGATAGACAAATTTAAATGTTCGGATGCACCACTGCATGTATTTCAAAAATGTAATCTATTTTTTGTTATAAGGAGTGCAAACGAGAGTTTACCTGGCAGTCCTTCAGAACAGCACGTTCTTGAAGTTGAACGTTATTGCATACAACAGAACCTTGTAAATGGCAACCATCTTCAATAACAACATGGTTCATCACAACAGAGTTGACAATCTGTAGAAATTACCCATCATGTAAGTGCAACATTCAATGCTCAAACAACTTTGGGTTCAGAGCTATGAAGGAAAATAACTCAAACAGAAAAAATTACAGGATCAACTTTTTCAATCCAACTTAAAGTTCTATCAAAAGGAACTTGACCAAATATTGAATTAACAACAGAGATTTCATCTGCTCCACCACTATCAACACCCCCTCCCTCAATCCACCCACCACATAGATTTGTTCGGATTTACCTTATATATTATAAGTTTGCAAGAAAGGAAAGAAAGAAGAAACTGCAAGCTAATGTTATCAAAATTCACTTAAGAACTTAGGTGTTTTGTGCTGCGACGAAACCTGCAGCGTTTTCGGGTTTACTCTCCTTTATTCACACGTAAAAGGTTCAACAAAAGCATGGCCATAGTGTCCCTATTCTCTAGCACACAATCAGCACAATATCATGCTTATCTAACTGCCTAAGACCATGAAACTTAGCTGAACTCATAAAAACCCTTGACCCATTCTTAACTGATAGAGCTAGCTGTCGACACTTAACTGACAAAACTGAAGAACTAGAGATTGCACTACTAAACACACATGGTTTACTAACAGCTAAGCGATAGTACATACAAGGATATCAAAGAAACTGAAGAATTAGAGACTACACTATTGAACACACAGGGCTTACTAACAGCAATTCAATAGCACGCATAAGGATACTGTAAATCTATCAAGCAGCAAGATTTCATACAGGATAATCATAGAGCATAAAATGGCCTTATAGTGGCAAGTTGGCAACAAACAGAGATCATCAACTGGATCCTGCTAGCTACCATCTCTGAAATGTTTATGAACAACCATTCTTTTTTTTCAAGGAATATAGGATGGTAACATGCAATATAACGATATGGGTAACAGCATAAGCAACTCATGCCTCTGCATGGAACACTGTACTTGAGCAAAACACTAAGTTCGAGCAAGCAAAATTTATGAATCCTAGTTAAATCAGTTATTATGCCCTCCATTCAAACTCAAATTGCCGATTCTTATTTTTGCATCTAAATTAAACAGTACGAGTAAACCTTTCAACATGATGGTATAGTGGCAAGCATAATTCCAACTGAGAATATGAAATAATACAGGATGAAACACGACTCAACAACCTTTCAACCAATATGCTGTAATTACCTTTACGTTGGAACCGATTCGGCAATGACGACCAATCACAGATCGCTTCACACTACACTTGTCACCTAGCTGTGAACCCTCAGCAAGGATGCAATGTGGCCCTACCTAAACAAAGATGAAGTCCGACAAACATAAGCCAAAGCAGAAACTGGCTGTAAGCAAAATTGACCATTTAGAACATCAAAGCAGAATTGAATGTGAAAATGTATTTTTTACTGTTCCATCAAAAGTAGGCAGCCCCTAGGTTGTCAAATAGATAATGTTTCACTTCTTTAAAATGTTTGGGGAAGTATAACTATACTAAGTTATCACAGATTTAACTGCAGCATAACTATCTTATTACTTAAATAACACAAAAGAAACTGTCAACATCCCGCTACTAGCATAGCCTTATGATTCCTTCATCAAACACAACTACAATTACATAAGCATAAAGCACCTAAGTTTCAACAAGAAGCCACAATAATTGGTAGAAAAGATGACTAACACAAGTATAGTACATTAAAAAATGAAAATAATAATGGTATGATGAGATGTCAATTTTGTATACATCTTTCTGAAATTGTAATAACATGTTCCACAAGTGAATCATGTCCTCTTCTTATATTAAGATATAACTACCATTTCCTCAGATTCATTCCAAAACTATTCTGAGAAAACAGATACAGCAAAAAAATCCAAGCCGCATTAGTCTGGTTCAGCTAATAATTAATATGAGTTGTCAGATTGACAATTATCATCTTGAATTTGACAAATGTCTACATTCATGCATACAACATGGTCACAACTAACATACTAGCATACTAAATTCAAATTGGTATTTTGTTTCCTTTATTTTCTGGAAACTGCCTAGAGATGCAACCGCTTGAGTGAATGAGTATGAAATCAGACTCACTGTAGTCTTTGATCCAAGCACGGAAGATGGATGGATGATATTGTTATGTGCAGAGAATGAATAACCAGACAGATGACTAACTTCCCCAACAACCTGCAATGCAACAGTTTGTTAGGTTCAAGAATGAATGCAACACAGGTGCATCAGACGGTAATTTCCTTCAGAATGATATTCTTACATCACGATTAATATCACAGTAGGCCTGAATAGAGTTCAGACGGTGGCAGTATTTGCTTTTACTAGCAATATAAACACAGCATCTGTGTCCACTTGATAGTGTACCATGATTGAAAGCAGATGGTGCAATGATGCGGTGCTGCGACAAACACTGCAAATTACCAATGGATGTAATAGCACTATTCCCAGTTTCGTCAACTGTTGCTCCATTCCCACCTGACAGAGCTGACCTCTGTACAAATTTAGCAGCAATCAGATACTGCATACTGCTTAGGAAGAAACAAGGCCACATACTGAGAATGAGCATACCAATTGACTCCTCACTAGATATGGGAGAACTTCAAGTCTAATGCTACGGTATGCTTCCTTTTGTTCCAGTACTTCCTGTAATATTGTCCTGTGACAAGCAGTACATCAAAGCAGGAGATGGCTGAATGAAAGAATATTTTTAGGATTAAGAGATTGCAAAAGGTATCACAAAACAGAACGGACATAATAATTTTATTCCCAAAGAGAAAAGACATCACACAAGGTAACAAATCTAAACCAACCTCTTAAAAGCATAAAGATGTGCATCCATCAGGTCACTTCGAATTTCCATCTAACAAAAGGAAGATAGCAAATTATTTTATCAGTTTATAGCTCAATCCAAAATGAGTACTCCAAAATATCTGTATTCAAGTAAAACCAAAAAATCATAGAACCAATGAAAATGGTCTAGCTATCAATTCTCCCCCAAAAGAAAGAAAAAGAACGCCCAATAAAATGCAGTAGTTGTCAAAGCAGATAAAGAGCTCAGTCACACCATTCAAATCATTCATTGTTATCAACACAAGTTATGTCTCATTAAATGTACACTGGCAACTGAACTACCAACTGTATACGTAGAAACATTCAAACAGTAAGTAATATATCACATCCACAAAGTGTCGATCGGGTTTTGGATCACTTCCTTATGAAGGTATCTCTGGGATCCCTGAGCAGTCGGTGGACAACTTATGGTGTGTACGTTGCCACCATGATAGGAATGGAAGAAATTTTCTAGGATGCACTATTTGTCTATTACGATACAGCCCATCTCCTATATTTTTCAGCCTTGTCCCAACTAAGACATTCTTTTGTAAAACTTGAGGCTATCTCATGTGTCTCATCGGACAATACCAACTTGCAAGTGTATCAAGATTTCGCATCAAACAATGTGTCTAGCAAGGCATGAAAGTCTCAGCCACTCATCCATAAAAACGAAGTCTTGTGAGATCAATGCACAACCTAATTAAAAGGAGGTTTAAAACACTGAAAGTTTCAGGTAAGAACCAAAATACATTGACTTGGCAAAGCTATCATAAACTGGTGTTGTGTCATGAAGAAAACTAAAAGGAACAAAAAGATCTGAATAACGATGAGACATATCATATATCCCGAGTCATTTCATTTTTTATGTTTTATAAGATAGAAGGTTTAGAAAAAAAATACAACACAAAAGTTATCTTGTTCATCTCAGTACATATATAAGCTCTTCTCATTTCGCCGACATGCCTTTAAAGCCATCACTGGTGTCCCAAAATGTATATTTGAAAGTAAATGCTGCCAACATTGGCAGCATACTTTTTGTTACGAAGATAAAATATTACCAAAATGTGTTGAAACTAAAATACAAGATTAAATTTATGGTTGTCATGCCTAATTTCTAGAACCTAATTATCAGCCCAACCAACAAACAGTGGTACTTAGATCCTGAGCTTCATAACTATGTCACTGCATGGACAACCAAGTTGCAAAACCTAGAGACACAACCTAATAATGGAATGTTTATTTTTCACGAATCATGATGCATGGCAATGCCAGAGTAGATAATGATAGAACTGACACAGAATTTCTGTCAGGGGAAAATGATTTGATACAAATTATGGGTACCTTACCTGACCTACAGCTCGGATTTTCCTCTTATTAACTCGAACATCTTTTTCAACATCAGTTCCTGCACGTGATGAAATGTATATATAAATCATGAGTGACAGTATTAGACTACTAATTCTACGTTTTACATGTCACAGTAAGCAAACCTGATACGATATGCAACAAAAATTGCTTTGTTGGGTCCAGCCCAACTATGTTCAAACGATTTGGCTTTTTGGCTTTGTCTTTCCCTCCAGAAGAAGCAGCATCTGAAGGACCACTTACAGGAACAGAACACAGTAAAGCAGTAACAGCAGCACCATTTCTTCTATGCGTAGCAGCGACAGCCCCAGGCAATACATCTGTTACCAGATCACCGCTGATTACCTATTCAAAGACGGCCAATGCATTATCATCTACTCTACTCCCAGTGTGCGATCTATGTCATCAAGTCCACAGTATGAAATCACAAACATTACCAAAATGTCACTTGCTGTCAGACGCTTCGAAATAGCTCGTAATGCACCAGCAGTTCCAAGGTCCTCTGGAACAGCAACTACCTGAACACAAAGTGGAGTTACCTCAACAAACATAAGACAGTTCATTGGATTTTCCATGAGACTGGGCTCATAGCATAAAGAAACAAATGCTAAAAAGAAATGAAGAATTAGGAAGAGGAAACACAAAAGAGAACTGAATAAAAATAGAATGGACTCAACTCCAATCTACTAAAAAATAGCAACTCGACATACTGATTTCGCTTCTAAGTTCTAAAATGAAATGAGATACACATGCGACAATTTATTAGCATTGATGAAGCAAGGGAAAGAGTATCAGCTATTGCTGGCATGAGTTAAGCTGATTCCTAAATACAGCCTACCAATACAGTGGCATTTTGCAGTGTGCCAAGTAGAAAAAAGGCCTCCTAAAATTTAATATGGAACATCCACCTAATCTCTTACTTTTGAAACTTCTTTATTCTGCCATGACGATTATATGTAAATAATTTGTCTTATAAAATCCTGAGAATGTACTTTTACCACTTGCACTATCACAAATTTTCAATTGTGTTCTCCAGTTACGTATTTCTCTTAAGGGATTAAGAAAGAAAAACATCTAAGCACGCTGAGTGTTACAGTTTCAGATGCCAAATCGGCCATGAACTCACCTCCACGGAGAGGCGGTCCACATAGGCGCTGGAGACCCAAGCCCCGACGAGGCGCGCCGCCTCCTGCCCCTCCACCACCTGCACCACACGCACACGGGCACATCAGCGAGAAGGTCCCCCAAGCCTTTAGAACAGACCCCAAAGCGGAAACAGAAGTGCGCTCACCACGATGAGGTCCTTGAGGTTGCTAGCCTCAAGGAGGTCGAGCACGTAGGAGAGCACGGGGCGGTTGGCGACCGGGAGGAGCGCCTTGGGGACGTCCTGCGCGAGACGAAGATGAGGAATTGTTCGCGTCAAGAGGGTAGGAGCGGGGTGGGGTTGGGTGGGCAGGGAGGAGGATACGAGACCTTCGAGATGAGCGGCGAAAGGCTCTCGGAGGTTCCTCCCGCGAGAACGACGACCTGAAAGTCCATCTCCGGCGGCGGCGACGGAGGGGATCGCCGGCGAGGGTTTTGGTGCTTGTCTGATGACGGGGGAGGCGAAGAGGCTCGCAAGTGTTGGATGTCGAGTGGGATTTGGCAGGGCCTTCGAGCCGGGATGGGCCGGGACTTGAACAATTGGCACAGTCTGTTTGAGTCGGAATGGCCTAGAAAAGAATTAATTGGGCCCGTCGTATTTTTTTTCTTTGAGACGGGGCCCATCGGGTTCTTTAAATTTGATTGGACTCGGGACTTCCAAAACAGCTTCTCTTTTCTCTAGAAAAAGAGACTCTATGGAAAGAGCACTTTCAAAGTGTATGACAAAATGGCTTTTCTTATAAACTCAATGCAAAAATGGGCAGAGGAGCCACAAAAAGCTACATTTTGTGGCTTTTGGATTCTAAGTACAAAGTTGAAAAGTGTTTTTTTAAGAGGAGAAGCAAAATCTATTTTGTTTTGAACCTTTTGACAAGCTTTTTCAAAAATTCAAAGCCCAACCACTTTAAGAATCCATTCCAAACATACCCTAACAAGATCCAAATTGTTCTCGAAACGGAATATTTTTGTGGTTCCTTAGCAATGGAATCCACTTGATAGTGGAATTAGGCCTATTTGGTTCTCACATAATGACATGTTAGTACAGTCGAATCAAATTCAAATCATAGGATTTCCTGCTCAACATTAGAGCGTCTTTAAAGACTGACTCTTAGTTGCCTCTTATAATTGTTTATTAGAAAAAAAGAAGATAGAGAATGCTACTAGCTCTTTCTCAAGAGCTAATCTCTAAGGAAAATGAGAGACTTAAATATAGACCTCACTCTTCATCAATCCTTTCTAAGAGCTAGCAGCTAGCTCTTAGCTAATTCTACTATTGGTTACACTCTTAGCGACGATGCGTGGTCAACATTAGCGCTGTCGAGATGATGATGATCCATTGATCTGACGATGGGTGGCAATTGACAAAAATTTGCTTGGCTTCAGGTTTTGTGTTCTCCCTTAATGTTTATTAAGTAATCACATCACTAAATCTTTTCTCGAAAGCTTTAATCTCATTAACAGTATACAATTTGTTCTATTAGATTTCGCTGTCAGCAGTAGCATGTTTAATTAGTCCAGCGTTGAAATTGGTCGTGGCATATGGCCGACTGACAGATGGACATCCCTGGATGAGTCCAGCGAAGAATCCTGCTCCGCGTCGCCCTTTCTGGATGTGTGTCAGGCTGCCAGCAGGCAGCAACCCAAATCTCCCTCTGGACCTCCTCCCCCGCCGGCGGGCCACCGCTCCAACCTAGTCACCGCCGTCCTCCTCATCCCTTTCCCTGTCATCGGCCGCTTGCTACTCCTCTTGCGCAGGGTGAGAGCGCAGAAGGTTGAGATGGTTCACCTGCGCGCCATCGCCGTTAAGGCCGACAACCTCGCAAGCCCCGCCCGCACGACCGGCGGCCGCACGGCGCATCGGAGGTCCTCTGCAAGGTCTGCTCGTACCTTGCTACACACCAGGGCCACAAAAGTCTATCTTTTTTGTGTGTGTTGAAAATTAGTAAAGTTTGTATCTTTTCGTCTTGGATGTGGTGCAGGTTTGGCAGAGTGAAGTTTCGGGTGGCAGCCGTCTCTTTAGATGATGATTATCTGCCGATGCGAAGTACAGAAGTCAAAAACCGGTAATTTGCTTAGCCCAAGGAGAAAATCATCACGAGAATTGGTTCCTTTTCGAACTTCATTGGACCTTGATCATAGATTTATTTGAAATGTTATTTACGTTGATGATTACTTCATATATAGACATGTAACTTCCGTGACCCATATTCTGTTTCTAGGCTAGGCCCAATATAGGTACACTTTCTTATATCGATAGTGCCAGGATTTGTTTCCTGACCCTTTTCAGGCTTACAAGCTACCATGCCAGCATTAGGGGAAATGTTTAATTAGCCCAACCAAAGATGATAATGAATTCCACCATGTCAATGACTGCGCCTACTGATGCTTGTGACTGATAACTTGTAAGACAGGCAAAGCCACGGAGTGGAAAAGTTAACTGAATATCTAGTTTCAGATATAAGGGAGAAAAATAGCTAAAGAAAACATATGACGAGGCAGGCACAATTATCATTATCTGAAAATGCTTGTTTGGGTCAGTTTAATTGATCATGTTACCTGTTTGTGTAGTTCTCTTAGCTGAGTACTTTATAGTGAATCGCCTATGCGCACAGGAACAGTATGTATTGTATCTGGACAAAAGATGTAAGTATGCTCGTTTAAGTTTTTGTGATGTAGTTCAGATTGGTTCAGCTTGAGGAAGTATTTCTTGTACTATCGTTTTTAATTGCTTGATATTTCCTATTTGGTAGTTTTTAATTGTTATCTTTTGCTGAAATCTGATCATCCTCTGTCTGAGGTGCAGAACATCAAAGGGTGATATAACACGTCTCAGACTAATCACAGCAGTCAAAACCCCCTATTTGCCAGATGGAAGGTTCGATCTTGAAGCATACGATTCGTTGATAAACATGCAGATAGAGGGTGGTGCTGAAGGTGTAATTGTTGGAGGAACAACAGGAGAGGGTCACCTTATGAGCTGGGATGAACACATCATGCTCATTGGGCATACTGTTAACTGCTTTGGCACTAGAATTAAAGTCATAGGCAACACCGGAAGTAACTCAACGGGAGAGGCTGTTCATGCAACAGAACAGGGATTTGCCGTTAGCATGCATGCAGCACTTCACATCAATCCTTACTATGGGAAGACCTCAACCAAAGGATTGATCTCCCATTTCAAAGCTGTCCTCCCAATGGGTCCAACCATCATCTATAATGTGCCTTCCAGGACTGGCCAGGACATACCTCCTCAAGTTATTGAGGCAGTTTCGAGCTTCCCCAACATGGCAGGTGTGAAAGAATGTGTCGGACATGAGAGGGTTAAATGCTACACTGACAAAGGTATCACGGTATGGAGTGGTAATGACGATGAATGCCATGATTCTAGGTGGCAATATGGTGCCACTGGAGTCATTTCTGTAGCTAGCAACCTTGTTCCTGGTCTGATGCGCAGTCTCATGTATGAAGGGAAGAATGTGACGCTACATGAAAAGTTGTCACCACTGATGAAATGGTTATTTTGCGAGCCAAATCCAGTTGCTCTGAACACTGCCCTGGCTCAGCTTGGAGTGGCAAGACCTGTTTTCAGATTGCCATATGAACCTCTTCCTCTTGAAAAGAGGGTTGAGTTTGTCAGGCTTGTTGAAGCTATTGGACGGGACAATTTTGTCGGACATGAGGAGGCACGGGTTCTCGATGATGATGAGTTTTTGTCAGTTACCAGGTATAAGTGAGTCTTGTTAGTCAAATATATGCCGATGAATAAAAGTAGTGTGACCATTGGGTCTCTGTCTTGTAGATATTTTAAGCACTTTACGTTATCAGTTGTTAATATCATCTGTAAATGGAACCAAATTGATTGGATATTTTTGTGCTATATATATATAGTAACAAACATGGATTCATCCTACCACTAGTAGGAGGGCTGTAAAAACTTGCTGTAACTCCCTGGTAGTTCTTGGTTTATGATTCTTCTCTGGCTCAATAGTCTATTTTTACTTCTAAAATGTTGGGGCCGAACAAAGAAGATATTGTGTGGTTGTGATTCCAATTTGGCACCAAATAATCTTCCAACCATGTTCTGTCATTTCTAAAGCAAGATGCCTGTGAACTTGTGCTTCACACGTAATACTAGAGACATCACCTGATACTCTATGCTAAGCTGATTGTAAAGGTGCTAAGCGTGTTGAACATCTAACGGATTAAAGTGATTTAAGCATCAGTTTGGATTGTGATCCTTAAGCCTAGAGTTCCATTGGACGATGTGATGGAAAATGAGGAGCTGAATAGAAACATGCTATGAAAGACAATCAACTACTCATAGCAGTGTTGTTCGCCAACCAGTTTGTAGCAATAGATGGATATTGTGAACTAAAAACTGCCAGCAGCCGATAACTATAAGTACATTCTAGAACGATAGCATCTGCATGCTTACCACCTTACCGTTAGCAAACCAAAAACCTTACTAAACGCATTCTCTATTGAAACAGTAAAACAAATACTAACAGAATATCAGCTAGTAATGAAGCACTGCAACAGGCTAACAGCAAGCACCGATGAGCATGAGGCCATATAAATTCTAGAAAGGCATGTCGGCTCTAGAAAACCAATTTACTCCTTGACTCGTTTAAGTATGCTCCAGATTCAAATAAACCCTTAACAAAGCGACACCAACCAAAAGCCGGCAAAAAAGACCCGAGTCGCCCAAGCTATTCAGAACTTCAGTTACAAATATAACCATGTAAATTGACCGTCTGAATATAGAGATAATACAAACGGCATGTTCCTTCTCTGAATGTTTCAGGTTCACAACTCTTCTGGTTTAAAACCACGCATTCAACTCCTTGTTTTAGTCATGATATAACTTAGAGCATGACAAACAAAAACAGTAAATGTGCTCCAGCTGCAGGGTCCGCCAGAGATCGAGTAGAAAAGCAAAGTCCAACGAAAAAGCCATGGCATCCACTGATCACCATACTGATAAAGGTCTAAAGCAACAGACACATATTCACAAAATGTGCTCAGCAGTAAAATGTACTGGAGTGACTACAACCAAACGAAATCATTTGAGGGTACAAACAAATGAAATCATTAGTTCCCTGACCAGTGCCTTGTCAACATACTTACAACAAACTGGATACAGCTGGAACAACTAAAGAAGTTATTCTGGAACTCTAAACAAACTCCTTGTCGAGGTGACGATCTATGATTTCAGATACGGTTTCTAAGAACATGTTTTCACTTGTCCCTGGGAGAACAGCATCCTCTGCTTCCTGGATGATGTCCTCAATCTCAGAGTCTCTATTCACAGTTTCCCTGCACAGTATGCGCCCTATGTCATATGGTGTGAGGCCACGTGCTGCACCTTTCTTCAAAAGCATGGTGCTGATGCGCAGGACGCGAGCACATCTTGGTGACAGCTCCCACCCGTGGAACTTGAGAAGCTTGATGTCTTCTTCAGCATCTAGTGATTTGATGTATGCCATGGTTTCATCGTTGAAGGGTTCACGGGCTTGGGGCCAGTACAGCCACTCAAATGTACAATCTTCAAACTGCATCGCAAAAGAAGAGGAAAATTAAGAATCATTAGCCGGCCTGATGGAATAACTATGATGCAAAGTAATGAGCTAAGTAATATAGAAAAGTAGTCACCTTCTCTGGCAAGCAGTAACCATGATCAATTGGAATCAGCTTGTAGCTGACACCTTCTCCCTCCTTGCACACTAGAATGTTCCCTGCATGACGATCAGCATTTGCTAGCCTAATATCTAACACCGCTATTTTGTGGACCTCCTTGACTGGAAAAGCACGAGGACCCATATCCTCAGTGCTTCCGTTGTTGTTCATGAACATCTGCAGTGACCCAATCTTGAAGCTCTTGCCTCTATGTAAGGATCGGACCAATGCTGTGGGAGGCACACCAGAAAACCCAACACTGTGACCTGATTTACGATTACCAACTGGTGGATGGTCAAGAATATAAGCTGCAACTTCCCTTAAAGCACCCTCCCCTACAATTGTTCCCCTCTTCATTCCTTCCCCATCAGTTGATAAAGGAAGGCCCCTAGGGTTGTTTTCAGCCATAGGTTCCTCATCAATAGGCTTAAACACAGCAACATTCTTCTGACCCGTTGCATCTTGCATGAAGTAAACCCCTCCTGAACCTTCAGCTGACATCACAGGTAGGTGTCCGTTCTCCAGTCCAGCTATTGTTGAACTTATCATTTTCATCACTTCAGTTGACAGCTTCACTTTTGGATTAACAATAATTGGTTCAACAAGACCAGGCTTAACACCAGCTGATTTTGCAGGTTTCACAGAATGAGCTTCCTCCTGAGGGTTCACAACTGTAACCAAAGTATCCTTATCAACTTGTTGTGTTCGTACCTTTGCTGGCTTGCGGATGAACAAATGAATCACAGCATCTTCCCTCTTGCTAATATCAGCAATCAGCTGGTGGTCCTCAAGCACCTCACCATCATATTCAAGCTTATGATCCTCTAGGTTACCAATATCCTCATCCACCTCTGCCGCAATCTTGTTCTTGAGATACTTGACGTTGCGGCTTTGGTCCACCTGGAACTGGAACTTCTTCCCTGTGGCAGTCTCAATGTTAATCACCCGGAGATCAGCCAGGCGAATCACAAGGTGCAGAACATTTCCCTCAGCCAATCCATAGTCCTTGACAGGGCAGTTGTTGCGTGCCAGCTCATGCCCATCCAGCACGAGCCGCTGCTTTGTCACCACAAAGCCCTTGAACCGCTGGATCCGCAGCTTCACCTGGGCAATGGACTCCGACCCCAGTATGCTCATGGGCATGGGCGGCGCGCCGGGCACAGCGAGGAAGATAAGAATGGAATCCTGCATCTGTAACCCGGACATGCAGTGCTGCGACCGGCTGCCGTCAAAGCAGATGGGCAAGTGGCCAAGGTCTTCGGGGACAGGCCCCAGTGCGATCACACCAGCGGACGACATCTTCACAGGGAGCGAAGGAGGCCGGAGCTTCCTCGACTGCTACCACTACTATTTACACTAACACTAGAAAGTCAGAACCTCGGAAACTACAAAGCGGACGCCATGGAGACAGCAAGCCAAGGGTCCCTTCCTTCCAGTCGAGGATGGAGGAAACCCTCAGAGAAAGCCCCACAGCAACCGAGGTTACAGGCCCATCTATTGTCCAATGCACACTAAATCTACACAGAATTAGAGAGATTCCAGTTAGCGAGCATCAAATAAAAACAGAAATGGTTCCAGTTAGCGAGCATCAAATAAAAACAGAAATGGGGGAAACCAGAAAAATGGCGAGGAGAACGTACCAGGATTGGGGAAAAAGTGGCGAGGAACCGTCACTCTGCCCCTGCTGCTGGCCGAATCCCCAAACGCGTCCGGAGGCTGCACGCGCCATATCGTCAGAAGCGGATCAGTCACGAAGTCACTTGAACTCCCTTAGCAAAATCACAGCAAAAATGGGTACAATTTGTCACCTGAAACCGTCGCCCCTTTTCCCCGAAAGGAGAAACTGGTTCCTGCAATCAGCAGCCCCGATGGGGGGCTACAGCCCCACGTATTCTGTTCCTCCCCCCAGACAGAGCCTGCCTGCAAGGACCTGACCATTCGGAGCAATCAGTGACGAGCTCACTCAAATCCCGGGTAAATCGTAACAGAAATCATCGAGATTCCTCACCGGCAATCGCTTCCCCCCTATCCCCCCAAAGGGGAAAACGCAGAAAAGTCTCGATCACTTCAATCCGCTGCCAACTGGTTCCCCAATCTCACCAAATTCCTTTCCTCCCGGTCGAAGCCTGCAGCATCACATCCCAGATCAGCACACCCTATCGATTCAAGCCCCAAACCTCGTAACAACGGGGGAGCAAAATTGCAGGACCGAATCGGACGATCACGCAGGGGACGGGACGCGACTCACCGGGTGAGCAGGGGGAAGAGATCCTGTAGGGCGTGCCCAAGCAGCCCCGACCGATGACCCCTTCTTCTTGCTCCTCGGTTCGCGCACGAGAGAGGAGGAATGAAGGAAAGGTTTGCAGTGCGCAGGAAGGCAGAGGAGAGAGGGGAAATAGACGGAAGAGAGAGAAAGGGAAAGGCGTTGCGGGCAGCGGATTTTTTATGCGGAGCAGAGGGGGCTGGACCGTCAGCCACTTGACGGCGTGAATGAATGGTCCCGTGACGTGCGGGGAAGGCGTAGCTTCGTGGAAGGGGTGGGAGATTTTTCTGTGTGACGATATTATCCCTGGCAGCGGACGGTGGTGGACTGTAGAGGAGAGCGATGGTGGGGGGTGTGCCGAAGAAATCTCGCTGTCAGAGATTAATTACGGTGCTAAGCTGGATTAGAAAATGCTCCTTGCGTGAGGCTTCTCCTAGTAAATATTGGAATTGACTAGATCAATCTGGACTCTGGAGAGAGTCTGGTACCTCACGTGCATGCACGAATCTATCGTCCTTTTTTCTTTTATTATCAGTGCATGCTATTTGACATATAATAAGTTCTATAATCTATAATTAACAAAAAATAAATATCCACGGTTTCCTAAAATTAGGCGATAGTTTTGCCCCACTAAATTGTTTGAATTTATACATTCAAAATAAGACAGATCGTCTACATCTTTATGATCAGATTAATTTCAAAAGGTTTCTAACATATTATACTTAAGGGTATGCTCCAATTGCCGTCAACCATCAACAACTTAACATGTTCACTATTAAGACGAACCGGCACAAGATAGTGCCAATTTCATTAAAAAAAAACATGTTATTAACCAAGAATAAAGCAGCAGGATCCTAGGAGTGCAATTTTCCAGCCAGCCCAACAAATAAAAAGGCATTGAAACGGTCGGCTAGGGGACCAAGGCAGTCTGGTCAGCCGATGAGCGGGTTTGGTTTGGAGGCTACGAAAGAATAACAAGCGATGAGCAAGCTGGAAGCCAGAGAGAGAGAAAGCGACGAAAGCGATTAGGCGAATGCGTAGGCTGTGACGCGTCCTGGACGCTGCCGGCTGAACCGTGAGATAACGACGCTGCGTGCTGCCGGGCGGTGGAGTGGAATGACGGAAACCACGGGCGGACGCCAGCTTCCTTAGGGGGTGTTCGGCGTTTTAGAGTCTAAAATTTAGAGGGGTCTAAACAAAAAGAATCTTGTCTTAAATAAAGTTTAATTATAAAACTAACTGCAGAACCCCCCTCTAAATCGCGAGACGAATTTAATGAGGGTAGTTAAGGCATGATTAGACGATATTTACTGTAGCATCACTGTAGCAAAACATAGATTAATTAGGCTCATTAGATTCGTCTCGTAAAGATGTACCCATCTGTAAAAGGGTTTTGTCATTAAACTTTATTTAATACTATTAAATAATAAGATTCTCTTTAGAGCTAAAGTTTAGAGGGGTACACCGAACGCGCCCTTAGGGTGTGTTCGTTTCACCGTTTAGACGCCTCTAAAATTTAACTCTAAAGAGAATCTTATTATTTAGGAGTATTAAATAAAGTCTAATGACAAAACTTTTTTACAGATGGGTATATCTTTACGAGACGAATCTAATGAGCCTAATTAATCTATGTTTTGCTACAGTGATGCTACAGTAAATATCGTCTAATCACGGCCTAACTACCCTCGTTAAATTCGTCTCGCGATTTAGAGGGGGGGTTCTGCAGTTAGTTTTGTAATTAAACTTTATTTAAGACAAGATTCTTTATGTTTAAACCCCTCTAAATTTTAGACTCTAAAACGCCGAACACGCCCTTAGCTTCCTTCCGTTCGCTCGATGAGCCGTTCCAGTTTTGCTGGCGCCTGTTTACTTTTTCTCTCTCTACGTGGGGACATGCCATGCTCCCGGCCCACCACCACTCGTCGAAAGTGAGTGAATCGCGGGGACTTTTGCGTCCAGGTCCACGCCCCCAGCTACGCATCCGGACGCGCAAGAGCGCGTACGAGCAAAAAGGAATTACGCACAGAATTTACAGTACACAGAGAGTAAGTACAAAGTTATTACGTTACAGCGGCACTTTGCTATGTTTACAAAACATGGTCTTCCAAAACTATTTTCAAATATTAAGTAACTAAATCAAACCGTATCATATTTACGTCTACGACACCAATCACACAGGCAGTATCTCTCTGATTGGACGGAAATGCCGACGATTTTTTTTTGTCAGTCACCTTGCGCTCACATTACGAAGTCGACATTGGTCAATTTCAACATGCGTGTTTCAAATTCACACTTGTATTGATACAGACAGAAAGAATAGTTCCTTTTTATTTACTTTTCAAAAAAATATATTAGAATAGCACACAAAATTAAAATTTAAACTTTGGCCGACTCATCTACTCCCAAATTCTGTCAAGGGTTCGACGTGACCATATGCACGAGTCATGCCCTAATGTGTCAACGTTTTAGTCATATCAAGATGATCAGCCTGATTTGTATGTATAGTCATGTCAAATTACTTGACTTGACCTCGCAAAAAAATTACTTGACTTGAACAAAAGCAGTAAAAATAGTTTTGCACTTGAAAAAGAAATTTCAAAGGTGACTTGGGCGCTCAAAGTGAAAGAGAACAATGGGTGTATTCGGCAGCAGCCGGCTGCATCAGCATTCGCAGTTATTTCTTCAAAGCATCTGCTACGGTGTTTTCTTCTATTTTTACCAGCAACAGCCACAGTAAACAACCGCCGCGCAACTTGCCGATAGTAGATGTTAGTAAGGGTTAGATGGGCAGATTCATCGCGAAAGCGACTGTAGCCTAATGATTACAAGAGTCTCAGACTTTCGGTGGGAGCAATTTTTTTAGGATTTAACGGCATTGTGCTTTCAGCGATAAGCGACGTGGCCGTCAACAGCGATGCGTGACTTTGTTAATTTAGAGATTTACCGGTTCAGTTTTCGAATATGCTTATAGAGATAGGGTTGCATATGTGTGTTCATAGAGGTCTCCAGTCATTCAGCGTGTTCGGCAGACTGCAGCTGCGGCTGCGGCTGTAAAAAAAACTGCGAACACTGTAGCTGCTGCTGAAAAAATAACTGCGAACACTGTAGCTGTTGCAAAACAGCTGCTACAAAGCAGCGAGACGAACAGAGTGATTATGCACGCCGTGACTATTAGTGCCCTTCTCTTGGTTATTCAAAGGTTTACACAAGCAAGAGGGCTCAGAGTCAGGGTTGACTAAAACCTTCCTCTGCCCTGGGTGCTAAATAAGTCTTTAAACATCAACTTTTTGTAATTCATTTGCTCAATACAATAGAATTTCCTTTTTAATAAAGAAAACATGTATAGTTTACAAGATGGGGATTTCCTTCTTTAAACTGCGAAGCATGAGATTGAAAGACGTGGTTGCACGATGCATAAGTTATTCTGAAACAATTTTCTTCAGCCTTAATGTTATCCTCGTACATTTGTTATATCATGCTGTACTCTACTTAGATGTTGCTTTCAGTACGCGTACGCGTGTATTATTTGCAGTTGGACTATTTTAAGTCACTAAACGCCACCGACCCTGGCCCACGTGTGCTGTATAGTATAGCCGGTTCGTACTATGGTCCATGGGAGCTGTACTACAGAGCATTTGGGAGGAAATGATGGAATCGCTCAACGACACCAGTAACCACACACCCCCCACCACTGGCTTTCGGAACGTTGCTTCGCCCGCTCCACACGACGCGCCTCGGTCCGACGTGCCGCGGCCCCATTGGCCTGCACACGCGTCCCGACCGCCTTGGTTCGAATTGACTCACCCCCGAACGGTCGAACCAAGCACGCGCGTCGCCTTCCCTCCCGCAGATCTTTGATTTATTTAACTCCACCGACCGCTCCTCTAGGGGAAAAAAAACAGAGAGAAAAAAAAAATCTCCGACGCCTGACCACCGGCCGTCCGCCGCGCCGGTGCTGCATGCCGGACACGTACGGCTGACGCGGCGGCTTTCCGTTGGAATCATTGAGCAGCTTGCGAACTTTGCTCCGACGGAATCTAATCATCTGCAGTGACCCTCTACCATTTTTAGTTATGTTTTTCTGAGGATTATGAATAGAATTGTCGTATGGAATGATAGATATCTTTACTACAAATATAAACTACTTCAAAACCTGCCTGAATCCATGTGCGGTCCAGTTGGCGGCACTGATGCTGTTGGATATCATCAATAATATGGCAGCGCTGTTTTATGATGGAGGGACCCGTCGACTTTAAATTATTTTTTCAGGATAAACAAATTCTCCGGAAGAGGATTTGCTGTAGCCGTTTGGGTTGCAAGAGTGGAGTTTGGCTTTGGAGCAGTTTGCCTGAGTTTTTTTTTTTCGTCATCTTCAATTTCTCTTTTTATATCAGCTAAACGTTTGAAAAAACAATGATTTGAAAAGATGCAGAGACCGAGAACTGAAAAGCCAACAGCATAAAAGCCAACAACACTATGGAGCCACCGAGCCAGTCCGATGAATCAGTTTTGCCCAATGTTGTGGTGTCAATTACATCGACAAAAAAAGAGATAGTGGCCTGACATATCACCAAACTCATTCTTCTCCCCCAAGGAATCCCGTAATCTTTTGCCAAATCACCATGCAATCTTCTGCTCGGAGAAGGTTTTGTGGCAAATTGCGAATTCTCATATTTTTTTATTTTATTTTCTGCAGATTTTGAAGTAAGCACCGATCACCGTGTGTGAGTTCGGTGCCTAAATTGTATGGTCTGTGATGTCGGCTTGTGTTCCTGCCTTGTAATAATATTACTTTCCTACCAACAAAAATGTGATAGAACTACCATTTGATGGCTATTGTGTTGTAAGATTTTGACTTACCAACCTTATTTGAGTTTAAAAGAAATACACAAAACCTTACTATATAAACAAATCAGTACTAATACTACAAAGGAATGGGACCAAACTGAAACCGGATGAATGAAGCGTGCTGCGTGCATTGGCGTGGCCGAGGAGCGAAGTGACTAGTTTCTTATTCTCGCGTAGGAACCCGACAACCTGACAAAATTGACATAAAAAACGGTTCATAACTTTTGTAGCCCCTTTGGATTGCGGGATTTTTTCCTATTCCTGCGTTTTTCCTGTGAACAGTCAACTGATTCCTGTGAAATTCCTGTGAAAATCCTGCGTTCCAAAGGGAGCCGTAACGTGCCGATGCATCGTTTAAAACATGATAACTAGATTTGCTTACTGCCGAAGCTGGTATAACACTCTTGGGGAATAAAATAACTTGAACAAGTGTTTTTTACGATTGACATTCCGTTCCATGGCATCGCCAACAGCTTTTTAAGACTCGCCTTGTGTGAGTACATCTCAAACATCTAGCCCAAAGCTGAAGTTAAGGGCAAGGGAAGCAGGAAAAAAAAAAGGAAACAGCATGGGCCGCATCTCAAAATAGCACAAAGGCTGAAGTCAAAGATGCCAGTCAGTGCATCAATGTCTGGAAAAATGTTTTCAAACAACACATCCAAATAGCATTCAGAAGTGGCATGAACATGCATAAAAAACACATTTCTTTTGATATCCAAACAGCTGAATTGAATTTGAGTTACCTTTCCAATTCCAGATGGATTTGGATTGAAGCTCAATACAATTCCAAGATGCCAAATCTGAGAACCAAACAGAGCCTGAGAAAATAAACATTAGCACCATATCACATAACTTTCCAATGTGGTGCAGTGTCACAATTTTGTGCAGCTGCTCCATATATGCGAAAAAAGAACTGGATTGACAACGAAACTTCCAGGTGCCAAATGCAGGCATTTCTCTACACTAACAAAACCTTTCTTTCTTTTACATCTATGGAGGTATACAGATCTAACTCTCAACTGCCCAGAGGCGGCAGCAAAAAATTTTCCATAAGTCTTACAGGTTCCTATCCAAAAATTCCTGAATCCTCTCCTCCATATACAGACGACTCTGTAGCCCTCGCGGCACATGCCTTTCATCGGGGAAGATGAGTAGCTCATAGGGTTTTCTTGCTGCAATTAGTAAGTTGACGAGCCTTGCTGTGTGCCTGAAATGAACATTCTCATCCATCATGCCGTGAACGAGTAGCAGCTTTCCCTTGAGATTGTTTACATGATGCATAACCGACCCGAAGTCATAGGCATCCTTATTCTCTTTGGGCTGGCCCATGTATTTCTCAGTATAGAATGTATCATATCCATCCCAGGCTGTCACTGGAGCACCCGCCACAGCACAACAGAATATGTCAGGAAACCTTGCAAGGCACATCGCCGACAGAAACCCACCATAGCTCCAGCCATACAGGCCTATATGTCCTGGTACTGCAAGGCCTTGTTTTATTAGCCACTCTGCACCTGTTAATTGATCTTCAGCATCCACACGACCAATATTATACTTCAAGTGTCCCTCAAACTGTAATCCTCGCCTTGAAGTTCCCCGGTTGTCCAGCTGCAAGTTTTAAAACAATGATGTCAGACTTCACACGTATCCTTGTCCGAGAGGAATCTTTCTGGCGAACGAATACTGTTACATGATGAGGCCTCATTGCAAATCGAAATACAAGAAGCTACAAATTTGAAGTGCTGTATTAATCTTAAGAAAGAGCGAGTCCTATCAATGTAATGGCATCAACTGCAGTTCTCTGGATCTTCCTTTTTGTCAAACAACCTGATTGGTTTCCAACTATCTAGGAATTAGCAATAATTTGGAGGTCCCATGGGAGAAGCAATGCACTCATGCTTTTGTTTCACTACGCACAGGGAACCCTCCAGTTTGGCCACAGGAAGCTGATGCAATTGGATGAAACCGTTGATGCAAAGTTTGCACAGAGAAAGGTTCCTAAAATGACTGAAAACAGGGGGCTTATCAATGGCAAGTTCCCAATCAGCCATGTCACACCTTTTCTTATATCTACAATCATGCCAATTCAAGGACTACATTTTTACTCTCTTCATTTTTACGGTATTTCACACATCAAGGTGGTGTCCAGCTAAGCCCTACTGCCAGATAACATGCAGCGCCATTAATATTTTTAACCAATGATGAACCCTCCGAACTTGTTAGTATCAACCTCGAAAATTTTGTTCACCAAAACATTTTCTGACCAACCAGTACCAGTATACAGCAGTCCATAAAGTTATCATTCTACATTTATCTCACTCATCTAGTTTTGTTTTGAAAATGGAAGTAAATTAACTATCATGTGACTCGCAACTGAAAAAAAGGAAACAATGAAATATTGAAGTCTTAACTTATATTTCTCAACATGAACAAGTTAAAAACAACTGTACGAACCTTCCACACCAATATGCCCTTACTTCTGAGGTACTGAGCTCTCATGTCAACTGTGTTGCTCCATGAATCATATACAAGTTGTACACTAGGACCACCATATACGCTAATTAGTGTTTTGTATGGGGGTGGTCCAAATTGTTTCTCGTCAGGGAGATATATATTTGCAAATAATGAGTTCCCATCCTTTGCGCAAATCTGTACTATCTCTGGAGGAAACTGCTGTAGGTTAATTAGTCGTGGGACTGCCACTGGCTGATATATAGAAAATATTACACTTCCATCAATCAGTGAACAAAGTGAGATCACAGGAGGAGACTTTAATGACTCATAGACATCAATGAACCTCAGCAACTGATGGTCAAGAATAACCGAATGCCATCCTTCTCCCCTAGTCAACCTCTTAGGTGTTTGTAATGGAAGACTGCAGTCAAGCAAAAGATTTGTCTGATACAGATGCGATTCCAGTGGTCCGTCCAATGTACCAGTGAAATAAATCAGTTCCGTGCACTCATTAACAGCAACTACCTGGTCAACCATCCAGTCACCTTGTGTTAGAGGTGCAATGCAAGTTCCATCATTTTCATGAAGATACAAATGTCTAAACCCTGTCTCCTCACTGGCCCAAACAAAACAGTCTTGATATTTACCACTTTCTCCTTTATCTAAAGGGGTGAAACAATCATGTATTGTAACCCATAAGTTATGCTTTTCTTCTAGTAATACTTCCCTACTCCCTGTAGCGATATCAAACTTAAGCAGTTTCAGTTGGGTATGGGTTCTGTTAAGAACCTGAACTGCAAGAGCATTATTATGCATCCAGTTAACTCTAGCGAGATATTCCTCCTTGCCACCATTGGATTTATTCTGCCCACCACAAAGGATATCCATCCAAGTTATTTCTCCTCCATGCGAAGGAACAACCCCAAGGCGCACTTTAACATTAGCCTCTCCAGCAAAGGGGTATGGATGATCCTCTTGAGCATTTGGACCAACATCATTTTTGCCTTGATGCATAATTCTATATAATGGGACCTCAGATGAATCTACTTCCGTAAAAGCAAGGTTCTCACTATCTGGGGACCACCAAATTCCTGTCTTCCTTTCCATCTCTTCCTAAAATGAGGAAGTTACTAAAGATGAGACAAAGAAGCGCTGAAATTAAAAATACCAGTATTGAAAGTTCACACACCTCTGCAATAAACTCAGCCAGTCCGCGAGTCTGAAAGGGGAAGACATGATTAGACATATGATTCATTCTCCTAACTCAAACAATAGCTTCAAAGAAAGAGCCTCAGGTGATACATGTCGAAATTTGCATATACTAGGTAAGTCTCTGTATAACGGAGTATTAGTTTTTTTTTACTTGATTTACGTACATTTCAGTTGCCAACGACCATATTAAATGAATCTTCATATGAATATATAAATAAATCTAGTGAGGAAAATCAATTAGAATGTCAAACCATACACGGTGAAAGGCTAGCACATATAAATTGAATTCCAACACAATATGAAGGCTACAACAAGCACACAACTTTCCTTAATGGAAATACTTTGGCACATGTGACAAGGAATTCAAATGCTTCTCTTGAAACTTTGTCAGTAAATATTGGCATCAAAGAATCATAAATGTTATGATGAGTGAGAATGCGGACATACCTTTCCACTTTCTCTAGCACCAATTGTCAGTTGCCTAATCACACCATCAGAAAATTCCAATGAATAGAGCTCATCATCCCTTACAAAGGCAATCATGCTACCATTTGGAGATAGGTGTGGATCAATGATCGGGGAACTAGGTGTACTTCGTAGCTTGACTTCTGGCTCTGAACCACAGAAATCCTGGAAGTACACCTATTAAAAAAAGATAAAATATTACATCATGTATGCATAATAACATTTGTCGTCAATCAAGTAAAACAGTTTCCTGAATTTGCAACAAGATATTGAATAATGTAGGAGAACTGCAACACAAATGACAAGTTTTTACAACTAGCTTAAATAACCAGTGTAAACGCATGGTGTAGCAGCAAAGTTTTCGTGGCAAATCACTTGATCGTACAGGCTGGTCATAGGAACCAATCGTACGGTGTAACAGTACTCATAATGAAATACTTCAAATTTGCAGCCATAGAGGTCAGCTGAATCTCATGTTTCGACGACAAATACTACATAGAATTCGATCCCTAAACACCAAAAAAAAAAAATCTTGTGAAGCATGAGGCCCTAACCCGTATAACCATTGACCAATACAAGCTACCAATTCACTCAACGACAGTTAACCGATCCATTTAATATTGATGCACATCACAAAATCAACCAGTTGAACATCACCCAGGAGACGATCTTGCAACGAACTAATGATACTGGCACAAACGAAGAGAAGTAAAAGCAGAAACACCATGTGGCCGAGAAGGTACGAACCCCAGACGGGAGGGGCACGACGATGCCGTCGCGGCCACCGGCCGAGCCAGAGCACCACTCGTAGTACGTCACGCCGAGGCCGCGCTCGCGGGAGCGCTCCCGCCGCAGCCGCTCGTCGGCGGAGATGTTGCCCTCCTCGAGCCCGTCGCCGTCGGGGGCCGCGAAGAGCAGCCCCTGCTTCCAATCCACGGTGTCCAGGACGAACACCTGGCGGTGCAGCGTGCCGTCGGGGCTGAACAGGAACGCGATGCGCTGGCCGTCGGGGCTGAAGCTGATCCCTGTCGGCGCCTCGTAGCCCGGCACCGGGTGCCGGACGATGTCCTCGACGGCCAGGGGGAGGCCGCCGTTGCCGGCCACCTCCTCCTCACCGGCGGAGACGGGCTTCATGGATTCGAGGCGCCGCTTCTTGCCGCAGACCTCCGCCGGTCTGCCCAGGCCTTGAGATTGCATCGGCGGCGAGGCGGACGACCCGCCGCCAGCGTGCCGAGAACGATGGGGAAGAAACCGAGATTAGCAGGATCCTCTGCAGCGGAGGGCCAACAAAACCAACAAGGGTGGGGGGCGTGGAAACCGCGGGCGGCGCTACGCGGTGAGGCCCAGAGGGAGGATGTTTTGAGATTCTTGCCTTGCGTTCTTGTTTGGATTTCAGTTCGGAGTCAGACGTTCAGTACTTGAGTTGCCACATGATCTGTGTTTTCAACTTTCCATTTGAAGGGGTGGAGCGACGCTTCTCCGTTAGTGAAGCTTTTCTTTGGTTTACGTATTTTCTATGTATCCGCGGACCCAGAAATGCTCAAATTTCCGAGGCTCTAGGGGCCAGGGATTTTGAGTTCGTTCTCCGGCGGGCGATGAAGACGGTCGCGGGGCGCCGTCGGCCAGAGGCGCGGGGGGTAGTTCTTGAATAAGAGAACTCCATTTGAAGGGGTTAGGTGTTTGGTTCTCAACATTTGCCACATCAAAACCTTTGAAATCAGAACCATGCTTCGTGTAACTTTTTATTCCCTTTTTTTTTTTTTGTTGGTAGCGATTAGCGAGTGTGGTGGCTTTTTCTGACGCCAAAGTTGTATGGCGACGATCATGTAACTTAGCATATGGTGGCCATAAAATGTGTCATGGAAGAGCAGCGGGCCCTGCATGAAGGCGGTCGACGACCAGAGAAGGGAAGAGAAGGGGAGAGAGGTTGAGGGGGGTGACGGAGATGCCAACGCGTTTATAGAAATATGTGCTCTACTCATCTGTCAAGAGGTTGAAGACGATTCAGCAGCCATACGATCTTCATCCGACGCTTAATATTTGTTAACTGAGAGAACGACAGTTTTTAGTATAAACAGTTGCCTCCTTTAGTTTATTCTTTGTATCTTTTGTTCCCCTCCATGCCATTATCTTCATATTTTCAATTTATTCTATACTTTAATCTAAAAAAACCTCAGTTTCAGGTCTCTAAAAATCATGCCAATTTTGTTAGTGGTACATCAAGTTTAGAGTCAACCATTTAAGCTGAAATAAACCAAAATAGTTCGGTAAATTTGAAATTCCTATAAAGCTAAATTGAAACTTAATTTAATTTTTTGGTACATCTAAACATTTCCTAAAATTATCTAAAAAATTACCTAAATTCACATTTAGATTAGAAGAACACCAAAAAATTTAGTAAAATTTGAACTAAAATTCTTTCCAGAAGATTAGCATGAAACTTAATTTTATTGTTTAGAACATGTAAACATTTCACAAAATTCTAGTAAAAATTACCTAAATGTTTAGTGGACAGGACCGTATGAATTTAGGTGGTTTTCACTAGAATTTTAGGAAATGTTTAGATGCCCTAAAATTCAAATTATGTTTCAAACTAGGTTTATAGGAATAATTTTAGTTCAAATTTTGCAGAACAATTTGAAGTTCTTCCAGTTTAAATAGTTGCCCCTTAACTTGGTGTACTATCAGAAAAATCAAGATGATTTTTAGAGGCTTAGAACTGAGGTTTTTAGAGATTAAAGTACAGAGAAAATTAAAAATATGAAGACAATGACATAAAAGGAACAAAAGTTTAAGAACCATGGCATGAAAAGGATAACAAAGTTTTCAATGGCATAAAAGGGTTCGGAAAGTTTTCGATGGCATAGAAGGAAATACCCCAAAACAAAACTACAGAAATTCAGCTTGCGCGAATATCGCAGAGATAGTAACAAACGTTTGCGTTGGGCCTCAAACGAAGGCACCTTCAAACTAGTTGTACAGAAAACCTCAAGTAGTACACTAGTACTCATGCCAAAATACAAATTACATGCCAACAAAATAGTATTCGCGTCTCATGATTTAATTCATGCATTCATACGGTGAAGCCATATGAAATAAATACAAACCTACGTTTAGAAATTGGATCGGTTACTTCATAAGCACGGGTAATTTCTTAAAAAAAATAAAGAAGAACTGATGTGCAAACCACTGTTGTCGCAAATCCTCCCTGGAACAGACGAAGGAACCTCTCCTTCTCACAGCCAGCCGTTGATGCACCAAGAACTCCTCTACATCCAGCGTGCAGCAGTGAGATACATCCGTCAATCATACCGATCGCATGGCAATGGATTAGAGTGAAACCCCACCCACCCAAACCTAGGGGTGAAAGTGGTGTGGATAATTTCTGACTCCGATCCGATCCGAATCCGATTTTTAAGGATTTGGAGAAGTGTTTTAGATATCCTAACGGATATTGATAATCCGAATCCGATTGAATGAGGATTTAGGATAGGATATGGAGTTAGCAAAATCCGATAGATATGGATTATCCGGTAAATTAAGATGGATAATCCGATGTTTAAAATAGGATTATCCTATTTTCTCAACAAAGTTCACTCTATATATTAAATACTTAATGTATTAATCCAAAATATTTTTGTTTGTCATTGCCTAAAACGTATATTTTTATGATGAAATGATGTAGAGCTATCGCTAGTTACTCTTATTTCTATATACTATCTTGTATGGTATTTTTTAATGTATATAATGCTATATCTATATACATATTATCCGTTTATTTAAATCCGGTTTCGAACCGCATCCACTCCGACTCCGCACCATTTCCGACATCCGAAAAAATTCGTATCCATATCCACATCCGTACACTACCCGCTCCGCTCCGAATCCAATTAAAAAACATGGATTAGGATATGGGGAAATCATTATCCGATCCGATCCGCTTTCATCCTACCCAAACCAGAAAAAAGATTCAGACAACACGACTAACCGAGCGGGCCTTCTTCGTCGAGGACGCGGGTGCCACCATAGGAACGCGGCCGGCTCTTCAGCAGGGTGCTCGCCATGGATGCTGGATGCAGGCTCGGATCTGACCGGTGTGGAGGAGAGAAAGTGACTGTCGTTTGCTTTAAGTGTTGAGTGGAAGCTTCGAGAAAAAGACGAAAAGCAAAGGGACAGACGGAACAGGAGAACATTCGCCTCCTATATTTATTTATGACGGGTTGTAGTACGTATTTGGTCCATTTTAATTGTTAAAAAGTCGCTGTCAGCCGTTACACAGACATATTTTCGATTCATATATTATTATCTTAACTACTAGAGAAGAACAAATTCTCTCTCCCACGGCTCCCAACCGTTGGAGAGAGAGAGGACCTGTGCTGAAATCCGCAGCAGCAGCGCCCGGAGGGAAGCCGGTAAGTCTGCAGTTTGAGTTTTAGCGCCTTCCTTACACCCTCGCTAGCTGGACGGAACATGTCGCGCTCCCACCGCCGCCGAGAAGTCGACGCGCTGGCGTGGCTGATGACGATCGAGGATGCTAGGGCGACGAATATTACCATCAACAACACTGTTTCGAGAATATTCACTCAGCGCGACGGGCGCAGCGGATAAAGATACCGAAGCAGTACAGCACGTCGTGGTCCGTCGGGCTAACAGGGCGGCGACACGAGCGACGCCCACGCGAAACGTCTGTACACGTGCCGCCCACGCCTTCGCGGAGCCAGGCGCACCGGGCGCCCACGAAGCACCGCTCATGGCCGGATGCGTCGCACGCGTCGTCGGCCCGCGCTCTCGAGCCTCGCCACGCACGGGGTACGGGGGCCGTACCTGGCCGCACCGCGACTTCCGCATATATATCACTGAGCTCGCGCCGCGCGGCAGTGGAAACACGTACGAGCTCGCCGTGTCAGACAGACCACACTCGAGAACACCACCAGCACCGACGCACTAGCTGCTAGCTTAAGCTTAGCTAGAGAGATCCGAGACAGAGAGAGCAATGGCGCAGGCTCAGCCGAGGAGGGAGGACGTCGACGAGCAGCTCCAGGCCGCGGAGGCGGCCCCGGAGATGCAGCAGCAGGAGGCCCCGCAGCAGCAGCAGGACATGTCTGACCAGGCGGCGATCCGTTACGGGCACGTGTTCGCGGTGACGGGCGACCTGGCGGGGCAGCCCATCTCCCCGCGCGACGCGGCCGCCATGCGGTCCGCCGAGGACAGCGTGGCGGGCGTGCAGGTCCCCGAGGCCGCCGGCGGCGGGTTCAGCGCCGCCACCGCCATGGAGACGGCCGCCGCCTACAACCAGGCCGTCGGCGCCGTGCGCCCCGGCCAGGCCAGCGACGCCGCCTCCGTGCACGGCATCACCGTCACGCAGACCGCCGTGCCGGGCGGCCGCGTCGTCACCGAGTTCGTCGCGGGCCAGGTGCGGAGGCTCTTGTCGATTCGTAGCAGCGCGTTCATTCATTTTGTAGCTGTGTGAGACCTGGGATACGTGTATGTACAGGTGGTGGGGCAGTACTCCGTGGCGGACCCGCTGCCGGCGGCGGAGGAGGACGCGACCAAGATCACCATCGGCGAGGCGCTGGAGGCGACGGCGCGGGCGAGGGGCGGGCGCCCCATTGACAGCGCCGACGCAGAGGCCATCCGCGCCGCGGAGATGAGCGCGCTGCGCGCCGACATCACCATGCCCGGCGGGCTCGGCGACCAGGCGCAGGCAGCGGCGCGCACCAACACGCAGGCCACGCGCGACGACGACAAGGTCAAGGTCGGCGACGTCCTCTCGGTACGCGTATCGTAGCTTCGTGCACTTTGTTTTGTTGTAAACAACGCAGCTGCCTGCTTCCACTCCGTCCCGGTTTTCATTCCTAAAGCTTCTTCCAGGACGCGACGGCGAAGATGGCGGGCGACAAGGCCGCGGCGACGGAGGACGCGACGAGGGTGGTGCAGGCGGAGAAGTTCAACGACGCCGGAGCGCGCGCCAGGGCCGGCGGGGTGGGCGCCGCGGTGGCAACCGCGGCCAGGCTCAACGAGGACAACGCCCTCGGCGACGACGCCGCCTGAGCGACGTGAGTTCCGTCGTGTCATCGGGCTTGGTGTTGTGTGCAAATGGGACCCAAGCCGAGCGGATCCGCGGTGTAAATACTACTAGTAGCAGTAGGAGCACGCAGGCAGATCCAAAGACGTTGTTGCAAGTGTTCCAAGTCTGGCACTGCACTGTAGCTCTGAGTGTATATACAGGAATAAAAGTAAGAGATGTCTTTTTTCAGCGGAGATAACTCGCAGCGACTGATTAACGATGACGAAGCAGGCCCAAATGTTAGTTACTGAAATCTGCGAAAACCAGTATCGCCCGCCGACGGCGTGAGCACTGCGTCGACCTGACCCCACGCTTTGCTCTGTTTTGGCGCCACAAAAGCAGGGCACACATGAATGTCAGTTGCTTAAACGCCCCCTCCTCTCTTCACTGGTCTGTATCGCGTCTTTGACTACTCAGTTATCTTGACCCTATCGGATGGTTTGCTGACACGAAATTTCAGATATCCTAGCTTTCAATAAATACTTAAGTTACGGTTGACTCATGCGCAGCATGTGTCCTTGCTCTTGCATATGCATACATCAGGTGCTCGCATTTGACTGAACGCTGCACCTACCCATGGCGCTCCTTGCATGGGGTACCGAAACCAGTCCGTTCTTCGCAGACAACATCAACAGACACTAACTCAGTCCAGTCCTCGCAGCGAGGCCCAAGTCAAATGCGTTTGAACAAAGCACATCATTAGCACTATAAATACCACCTTACAGTATGCAGCACTCCATATAAGCTATCAACTCACCAATTATGATAGCCAGATTATTGACCAAGGCTATTACGCTCCATTTGCTACTGCTAGTTGGGGTGGCACTGTCAACAAGCGCAGGAGCTCAGATGGCGACGTTCCTGCCAAACTGCAACTTCCAGGAGGTGAGCCTGGCGCCGTGCATGGCCACCGCCGGCGCCGGAGCCGGGAACATCAGCGGCGCCTGCTGCTCGTCGCTGAACAGCGCCCTGGACGCCGGCCACCGCTGCGTGTGCTCGCTGCTGCTGTCCAACCCTGTGTTCGCGTCCCTCGTCACCAACCTCCTCCCGCTCCCGCTCCTGCTGCCGTTGCCCGGCTGCTTCCTCTACGCGCCCTCGCTTGCCGCTTGCCAAGGTATGCATGTATGTATGTGTGTGATCACAAGATATATGTACTTCTTGTCTATCTGACAGTCTAATGTGATGCTAATGCTTGGTGAAAATTCGTTGCAGCGGCCGCAATGACGAGTGCACCACCGACCGCCACATCCGCCGTTGCGAGCGCGGGTGGTGCTGCTCGCATGGCGGATCCTCGGGCTGATCCGGCCGCTGTCACGCCGTCGTCGGAGAAGAAGAGTGCAGGTCCAGAAAAGGCTGGCCAGGACACGAGCACCACTGGCGATGGCACCGGCGAGGTAACTCCACTGCCGGCGCGGAGCCTCAGCCTGAGCAACGCCAGCCGACGGCATCCTGGTCAGGGGACAGCATACGCGCTGGCGTTTGTGGCAGCGATTGCTGTATCCTGGATCAATTGCATAACCGTTTCTTTCATAGGATATTCTCAGAGTTGAAAGATAGATGGATGGGGCTCCAGTTGTAGAGAAATGGAGGAGACCCAGGAATGCTGTGCATGAATTGTTGTTCCTCCCCTTTGGTTGTCAATGGCAAAATTAGGAACAGAACTACATTTTGACTTCAGTACTAGCTCTGCTTCAAAGATGCCAATGACACATTGTTTGACTCACGACTCTGCCAATATTATTTAGTTATTACCACTCATAATGCTTCACCATATATTATTAGTCAAAGTTTCAAAATTTGATAGCATGCTTTCAAATACAACAATTTTTTTTTAATCGAAATGCAAGTAGTTGAATTGCAAAGGTTCATACTTTGGGAAGACATGCAGAGTAAAATCACATGCACTTCATGACGATGGCGAGCAAAGTTTCATAAGAGTGCCCTGCTCAAACTTATATCAACCATCACATTATTCCCAGTAAAATAAAAAGATACCTACTATCAGATATGTACTTGTCAACGATTGGACAATACATTACCATGCTTTTCTGTTATGCAGCTTGCTTAGCTTCCTCATAAAAAAATCTGCTGCATATGAGGCAATGTTGCCAGTTTGCCCTTATTGTTCAACTAAAACTGTGCTGTACATTGGGGGCAACTGTGCAAAAATGCCTCATGCATGGAGAACAATACTTGAAACACTATGTCAGTGGATTGCTAGCCTTTATTCCCTCTTTGGCGCCTTCATGTGGCAGCTACACCAACATTTGATCTGTTTAAATCAAATTTCATGTTGTTTTCATTTTCTACCTCAGCTGTCTCCACCCTTTCCAGGGTTTGGAAATTGAGCTTCAACTCTTCCTTCCTCAATGTACTAGGACTGGACCCAGTTGGCTGATCTTCACTAAAAGCATCCTGCAGTAGAGTTGACAAAATGGAGAAACAATGAAACATAAAACATCTGGCATCAAAAGAGACAAAAATTCTCATACTAGTAACTATTTTATTTTAAATATTGAATAATATTAATATTATTTTACATTCTGAATATACCATAGACATACAATGCAAGGGTTCTATAAATATAAAAATTGCTCATTTGTTAGTCAAATGTCATTAACAAATGCTAGACTTTCCAGGGAAGTCAATAGGACACGAACGACTCATGGCAATCAATATGAATGAAGCATATAAAGAGCTCCACTGAAGGTGTTGACACATGTCACATCAAAATTCAAATTAGCTTAAATCGTGACAGAAGCCTACATCCCAATTCACCTTTGCTCGAAAACCACATACAAGAAGTAGACTGGGATCAGCTGGCTCAGTTGTTTTCTGGCAATGGTAAAACACTTTCCGTTTTCTTTGTATCTTCACAAGTCATTTTTGTGTTTCACCCCTTTAGATAACACAAAAGCACATGCGTTACATACTAGTACCAGTCAAGTTGGTCCAGATCAGATGAAAATTATTGCCCATACGAATGTTATGTTTAGAAACATGACTAGCATTAATGATACTGATAGTGCAGGAAGAATAAAATATATAAAAAAAATATTATGTAGGAACATATAGCAGAACAAGGAAATAAATTTTCCAATATTAATTGTATACCAAATATCCATAGGGATAACTGATAGAAAAAGAAAAGCCGCACTACCAGGGATTTTGCAACTTGCCAGTTAAAAGTTTCTTACAATTACTTTTGAAATTGTGTCTCCACAGAAGAATCTGCCAGATCAAGAGGTTTCATGTTGTCAGTTGCATTATCAGGTGAACTGATTACATGAGCTGTGTCTTGATATTCCTCTCTTGTTTGAGCACCTTGGCTGAGAAATGATTTTTTCGGATTTTTCTTTCTTGCCTTTTTAACATGCTGGCTATTGTTTTTCTGATCAACCACAGAACTACATTGAACATCATCATGTGCAGGTACTCCTTGCATTTCATTTTGCACTTTCTTCTGCCGTTTCTTTGGCACTCTTTTTGTTTTCTGCACACGATTTGTTGGATCGACCACAGTTTCGGTTCCAGGTTTGCCTTCTTCTGACTGTTCTGTCTCAGCTTCCTTATCGCTGTACATCTGCAGTTTGCCTTTCTTTTTGGGAAGATGTGCTCTAGGCTTTTTCTTCTCTTGCTTCTTCTCCGATCTCGAAACGTCTGCAAATGTGTGTTGAACACTTTCTTCTTGCGAGGTACAAAATGACACCGCGCTAGCATTATTGAATATCCCCGTGTGGTCTGTTTCTCTTCTTGTCCGCCTTTTGTCATGTATTATTCTTTCTTGATGCTCAGATTCAGTAGCATGACTTAGCTGTTTGCCATTCCCAGAAGAAATGGGTGGTTCCAGCTCTTGTATTGGTTGCATGTTATCACCCCTCAGATGTGCAGGGTCTTCTTTGCTTCTCTGAGCTGATGCTGCATTCATGGTTTCAGCCATTACAGGAGTTTTACATGCTTCTGTACCTATTATGCTCATATCATCAGAAAACTCTTCAGAGCAAGCCGTATGAGCAACGTTTGCGGAAGTCCTTGGTACATCAATTTCTTGAGTGCCATTGATATCATTCGCATTATCCAGGGGTGTCTCATTTTTTGTCAACTCAGATGATGAGATGCTGAAACCATCAGATAGTTCTGAAACTACATTTGTGCTAAACTGCTGGGAATTATCCTTTGCATAAATCATCAGTTTTTCACTAATGAACGGTACAGATGGTTCTATACCTTGAATGCAATCCAGATTCTTTTCGCTTATCTCTGCAGATTGTTCTTTGCTTGCAAACTCAGATGGTGGAGTGTTGCCATTGTTGGCACCTGATTTATGAACATTTTCAGAACCAATTTGTGTTTCCTTTTCTGATGCATATATCGCCGAATTTTTATCATTTGTGTAGGTCACTCTCTCATTGCCATATGTGGGTTCAGACAGTTCTACTTCTCCAATATTTTCCTGGTCCTTTTCACTCATGTTCATGATTTGTACACCATTTTTTAGAGCAACAGTCTGCTCCCTGCTTTCCTCAATCCTAGCATTGGACAATTTGATACCATCTGATTCACTGCTGTCTGAAACCTCAACAAGATCAGATTGGCTACCATAACTTGCAGAAGTTTCTTCCTGAATAGCATCTATCGACTGTGCAATGACAATACCATTCTTTTCATTGGTACTATATTTTTCAAGGATTCCTTCTTCAGGTGTGTGAACCTCTGCGCCATTTATTCTTGTTTCTGGAATGTAGGTATCATCATAAGTAGCAGCATCTTTGCAACGAAATGGATTGCTCAGGACAAACCATTTCCTTGAATCCTGAGCCTTTTTAATGTTACTCATCAGTTCTTTCCGGTCTAACTGTGGCCTCCTCAGTAAAACATCTGGAAATTTCTGACCACTTCTGAACACATTCAGGTTGCCCTTATCGAATTTGTATTCTTTCATCTCAGGCCTGTGCATATCAAACAGCTTCCTTGGCAATTGCGCCTTACTGCTGCTTCGAATTAGCTTCGATGCAACAAATACGATGCAGATACCACATAGCGCAGCAAAACCAACCCATGTGACACTCCTCGAAGGTGGCACATTGCTCCGTGCAACCGAAACCTCTCCATTCAGAACAGGAGACCCCATTCTCTCAGCTTCTGCAAAGTGAAACTGTGAGCTGTTATCACTGCTATTTGGAGCCACACGCTCGCTGCTTTCAAGCTCCATGGGCATCGCTCTTGCCCAAGATGACATAGACTCCAAATCACCACTCCCTTCACCCATTGTAGCCTCATTCCAGTTAATGATTTCGTCCTCATATGCCTCAAACTGCATCACATTGCCCTCTGGGTCTTTATAAAAACCGAATGCAGGATCAGCCCCGGTTCCGCGGAGAGGGAGCTCCTCTGCATCTCCAATCACATCCAGCTCATCCAATTCAGATTCCGAAGCCACATCAACTCTCCGAGAAGCACCCTGGCCACCAGAAATATCTAATTCCTGGTCAAGATCCAATGATGTCTCGGCATTAAAATAATAATTTCAGTTCTTGCCTATGCAAATACCCAAACTTGGGGGACTCTGGACTCACCTGGTGCCGAACAGCCAACGGCGGCGGAGGTTGCGAGGCCTTCTCGCGCAGTGCGTTCCGGCGCCGTGACGGCGGCCGTAGGAGTCGCGCCGGGACGAGCGAGACCTCGCTGCTGGAGGCAGCGAAGCGCCTCCAAGAACGGATTCTGACGGCGGGGGCGTGCCTGGGCGCGGGGATGAGCCTGCCGGCGATCTGGCAGGAGGAGCGGGCGGGTGAGAGGTGCGGGGAGGAGCTGGAGGCTGCCATTTGGAGAGGACGAGGGGAGCTAGAGGATGAGGAAGGAAGGCTGGTGGAGCCGAGTGGAGGCGGGGATGCCCATGGCGGCGGCGGCGGAGCTAAAACCCTGGTGGGTGGTGGCAGGCTAAAATCCTCGTCTTTGGAAATGGAGGTCAAACGAGTCGTTTGCGCCAGCTGTGGCACTCTGCTTGTTTTCAATTGTGAAAACGAAAGCCTGTTTGAAAATTCCTAGCCAAAAAAATGTTTGAAACGGAATTGGTATTAGATCAACCGAGTGTTCTCAGCAGTGGCGGAGCTGAGATTGCTCGGTTGGACATTCATTTTTGAAATAGGCATTCATTTTTCTGTATTTTTGAAGCTAAGTATTCATTTTTATCTAATTTTTAAGAATTTTTTAGTCATATTTAACTCATTTTTAAAAAATTTAGGTATTTATATGCATACCTAAGATCCTCATCAGCTCCGCCACTGGTTCTCAGCCTATTATTTGCACGTCAGATTTTCTTCTCTACTTTGCTCTGCTAGTGTTGGCCAATGGGCAATGGCCATCCTCTTCATCTCGGGCAACAGAGACGGCCTAGGCAGGAGCGGTGGAATGCCGGCTAGCAGGCCATGGCAATGGCAGGGATCTGCCCGATGCAGGCCGGCTGTATGACTGCGCAAGAGTTAAGTGGGCCGGAGGTCAAGATGTCGTGACTCGTGAGCGTTCGCTGTAGCTTTTTGCACGACCCATATTCTTCCCCTGATTTTTGTTTTAAATAGCTACAGCGAGAGATTTAAAACCTTGCTCGAAACAGCACTGTGTCAAGTACTCCTACGGTCTTACCCAGGTTTATGTTTTGTTTCAACACGGTACTATCTTACAGAGTCGGATAAGCGCAATCAAGTGACAGGCGTTAATAAGAACCACATACCAAAAAGAGAACAGCGAGAAATTTGCCTCTCTTTTTTTGAGAGTGAGAGTCGGCAGAAGACCTGCCTGTCTTTGTATGAAGTATATGAAATGCTCATGATGTGTTTCTCGAGTGCTCCGTGTATACTTTCTTGATCCAACCATCCACCCCATACAATTTGAGCATGTCACAACTCCCACAACAGGGTCGCAGAAACAAGAGGACAAACACAACTGTAATGAGAAAAATGCATGTACATCTGAATCAAAATTACCCCGTTCGGTTCATTCACTTCAGCTGAAAAGATTAGGAATGCAGGCACCTGTGTCAGGGTTTTGCTGCTCCTTCCAGATCCGGCCTGTCACTCGCAGCTTCAGCTCTTTCCTGTCCCCACCGGAGAAGAACAGCGCCATGTTGCGCTGGATTATTAGGCCGTCGTGACTGTCCCGCACTTTGCGGTGGCTGTCACGAATGCTGCGGGGGGTGCCTTCCCATACCATCTTCCTGCCGTTGGCACCCACCTCTAGACTATAGCTGTAGTTCCTTGCTTCATTCTCGTCGCCCATGAAACGAAGGAATGCCATGTACACTGGTGCCATTCCCAGTTGAAAGGCCTCAAAGTGCAGGCAGAAATACTGCCCAAAACAATGAAAAACCTGAAAATGGACATAATGTTTCGTATTAGAATAATTCTTTTCACATGTTAAAAGGGGAAAAGAGAAAGCAAGAAAAAAAAAGAATAAATGGAATCTTATCAGTCTAAGGGAAAAATCTATTTTTTTAGGTAATTTCAAGCCTTCAGAAAAAAAAATACAATCAATGAAACATCATTCATACACAAAAAATGCAAATAAAAGATTGATCTATAGAAAATTAGTATACTGGGGCGCTTTATATCTTGGTGATTTAATAGGTATAAAGTACAGAATGTCAGGTAACTCCTAAAGCAATTGACGACAAAGCATAAAAGTAATAAAGGGATATACTTACAGTTAGCATCCAGGTTGCATTCTCAACCTCTCTGGGGTTAGACTTCACATAGCGATGGTTGAATGTGCACCCAGAATGCATGTCAACCTTATGGTCGTCTCTTAGATGTGAAACAAGGAAGGGAATATCCCCAACAACAGAGCATTCGGATCCCGCATAAGGGCAGTTGTATGGCCTAAAATTGCACTGCGACTCATGCTTCAGCTTGCTATAGTACGGGAATATCTCCGGACAACCCAGTGAGTAGTATTTGCATGGTAGCTCGAGTGACTCAGCTACTTTTTCCAATGCCAAACACCTGATGTCACCCAGCTCCTGTCGACAGGTAGGACAGCGGTTGTGCACCCGAGCTTTACAGGTCGAACACAAAGTATGACCATTTTGGCACTGTAATTATCAAAAAGGATAATTATGTTAACAATTTCAACTCAAGTTAAACAAAATATTCTGAACTTAAATAAAACATGACTAGACACCTGCATTAAACATATTTGAATGAGATATCTAGGGAAAAGCACAAGAAAGACAAACTAAGCCAGTAAGTGTCAGCCTACAGTATGGCGCATGCAAAACTTAAATGATCTACTGTTTTAAATACCTAACCCAGCCTAATGGACCTTGACCACAAATCAACTTTTTGTTCTTATGTATTTATTTTGTTTTGTAGTATGTTTTTCCCTAAAGAAGCCCACTTGCACATTTCAACATATCACTAAATTCAGGTATCATGTTATTTGAGTAACCAAGCATAAAATCATCAGTACAACACGTAATCGAGGAAATCGCAGTGATGAGAAGGAGTTTCCACACCAAAACTCAATGTCACAGTTCAGGTTATCGTGACAAAAATTATCCCTGAAAACATGTTTTCATCATAAAAAACGTTTTAATTCATACTAATTAACACAATATATGGAAGAAATCACACATTTAAATTATGGAATAGATGCACATTCTAACCAACATATATTTGCTACTCATTAACTTAATGTTGCGTTAAACAAGACTACCCACGAACCTACTATCTCCACTTATTTTCTCTATTTTAGAATGTCGGACAATACAACCCCCTCACTACTATACTCCATTCCACCATTTGTCAATGTTTGTCTAATTGAAGAATCCAAAACCAGGGATTGCAACATTCTACCTCCCGCACTGATTCCGTGAAGAAGAATGATTGCATCTACTCTACTAGATAAAACTAAATTCTAACGAAATCTAGTCAGAAACATAGAAGCTAAATGTCTACCATGGCGTCAGTCGGCTCATGTTAACAATGCCAAATGACATTACCACACAATCCAATAATCGTGTATCATTTCAATCGAATCGATTTGCCCCTTTCAAAACGGTTGTCTTGCAAGAACCAAAATGGCATAACCGAACACGCAAGTAAGAAGCCAACAGATGAACCATGTTGGCCCAGATCCGAACACGCAGCCAAGATCCCATCTTTCACAGGACAGGTCTAAAGAGCGAAATGGAGCTCGTTTGCAGGGAAATCCCAAGATTCATTAGGCAATCAAGGAACGAAGAATCCTATAGCAAGAACCTATAGGCGGGCGCTAACCTGGTGGATCGGAGGGTACATGGAGTTGGTGCAGACGGGACATTCGAGCAGTTCGTGCACGCTCGTCGCCGGCGAGATCAGCGGCCCAGGGATCCCACCTCCGGCTCCCGCCGCCGCGGCGCCACCGCCTCCGCCGGAGCCGCCCCCGCCGCCGGGGACGACCCCGATACTAGCAGCCGCCACCGCGGCTGCCGCTGCGGAGGAGGTCTTGAGGAAGGGGCGGGGCGGGGGCGCGTCGTCTTCGTCCATGGAGGACACGCATTCGATGCTGTCCATCATGTCCATGGCCGGCCGGATCAGGATGGGGCGAATCGCGGCAACCGCTCCCTCGGTCGTCTGGCGGATCTCGCGCCACGACGTTCGAGTTCTCGGAGAAATGGATTCTCCAAGAACTCGACGACGAGGAGAAGGGGAGCGCCGAGACACCCGAGAGGGGATTTCTTCCTCGTCGCGTTCGGTTGGTCGTTGCCTGCCTTCCTTTCTCTCTCTTTTTCCCCTTTTTTTTCGCGTTTTTCTTTTTCATTGGCTGGCTTTGCGTTGGTTGCCGTTGGGGTGAGATGGACGTGGCGCCGTTCAAAACAAATCGCATCTACTGCTACTGGAAGTCTGCAACGGAAGCAGCGCGCGTCGCGTGCTCAGCGTTCAATTTTGAAATGAATGGGGACTTGCTCATCCAGCGATAACGATTTCGGGCCAGGGCCGGGCCTAGGATTTACTCATGACTCGGGCCATGTAAAGACCCAAGCTCATCAAAATTACTGTGCCCATGTAAAGACCTCGCCGCTACATAGGTTAATCAAAGGCTAGGCTGGAGCTAAAAAGCGTGTTCGTCTCGCTGCCTACAGTGTTTGCAGTTATTTCTTCTGCAGCTGCTACAGTGTTCGTAGTTATTTTTCTGCAGCCGCAGCTGCAGCGAAACGAACAGGCTGAAACTCGGGCAACGCCTATGTTGCCTGAGCGTTGGGTCTGCCACTTTCGGCCCGTTGCTCGGCAAAAGCGAGGCAAGGCAATGTTTCGTTCATGCATTTGAGTTTATCTCGTCATGCTAAAAAAAAGAATTGAGTTTATCTCGCGCCGTTCTCTTACTTTGCTCTTCCTAGATTGTGAGTTCATTCATGACACATCTTTGGTTCAGTGGCCGGGAGCTTGCTTAGTTGATGGCCAATAGCATCCAAGGGTGAGCGGAGGTCGATGAGATTGGTTGAAGCCGCAGTCATAGCCATAGGACGTGATTAATTGGTTGCCTACATCGCCATTAAGTCAGACCCATTACGGCTGTAACCATCTAGTGAGGCCAAGGCTAGAATGCTCTTCTTTTTTTTTCCTATTATCTAAGAAAAATTAAGTAAGACCCATTGGATGCAGGCAACACATATTTGATGCGTAGCCAGACCGCACACATGCAAGATTCGATCGCAACGGGCGTCATACAAATGAGGGAATCGAGCGTTGCTGCTTGGCCTGGCCACGTTGATGAAGTCGGTAGCCCACATGGGTGAGGTGACGGATGCTAAGGTTCCGACCGATGTTTTCAAGCCGAAATCACAGGTAACCAAACACCACCGCACTTGGCGTAGGCCTACGTCAAATCAAGGAATAAACCACTAGTTTGCTAGGTTGTATCCCATACCTAGCCAAGCCTAACTAAGAGAGTCAAACCAATCACACCCATAATGAGAGATATAGATAGCAAGCGTCTTGAAATTTGAAGGTTCGAGTCAAGAACCATGAGAGATAATATTTTAAAATGAATATTTATAGTTTAGTTCCCAGGTAACCCTGACATTCTTTCACCTTTTTTGCAAAAAAAAACTTTATATGAAAATTATAGCCACATTTATTTGCATAGATATGCTAACTTAAAGCTTGACTGTTGTCGCCATGGTTAGCACCGTTTAGATATATGACATACGAACATATGATTAGATATTAATTGTTATGGTTAGTTGCCTGTTAGTGACAAAATACATACAAGTGAATGTCTTTACAGAGAATATATGTGGATGTAGGGCTTCCTTTTATTATTTGCCCACCATATATAGCCATGTGCATAATACATTGCCTTCTTACTTAAGTTCACTTGCAGTTCTTCTTTGCAAGTAGTCCGCGACGGTACTCTCCGAGAGCCCAAATAGGGAACAAGTTGCGGTAGTTTGGATAGTTGAAGTATACAGAGGACTTGGCAATCAGCACCAGATTGCACTTTCTTGGGGGCATGCTCTTTATTGGCAGGGCTGCCAAACATTTTAGAAGCCTTCTGCTGAATTTGAAATGAGGCATGCCCCCAAGAAAGTGCATTACTGAAAACATAAAAACATTTTATTGAGAACCATGGGCATCATGCATTTTCTAGCCTAAGATTGGGATCTCATGAAATTAAAAAGCCTTTAATTTCAAAGTATTACCTCAAGTCACTTGAGAACAGACTTAATTGATGGATATCATGATATGGTGAAGTTGTGAAATAACGATTGGTACACATTTACCAATATAAAGTATAGTTCAACTTAGCATGAAGTCTGCTTCACAAAGTGGAAGGTCCTTTGTGACTACGTAAATTTGCACCAGAGCTCAATTAAACTTGTGCGCAAAGGTCAAATGGAAAAATATAAATGATTTGAGGGGGAAATGAGTATTGATTGAACTCAAATAATAAAATATGACGACAAATATACGTCGTGCATACAGAAGAGTGATAGTATTGGAAGTTTGAATTCGAACTAAGATTGTAGGAGGCGTTGATTTACAAAGCAACTAATACCTATTTTCTGGAAGAAAATAATCATACAACCATATTCATCTTCAGTAAGAAGAGAGACTATATGAACAAGTAGATTGTCACATCCCAACGTTTCAAATTTTGGACCGTCAATACATTTCAATAATTTTTATACTTTTGGAAGTTTAAAATTTTACTTTAAGATTAGAGTGTTATCATATTTATTTAGGCCAAAGGAATTATTTTCTGAATTAAATCAATTAATATAGTTTATATAAATTGCTTGTTTCATTCATGCTGGGTAAGCTTGCAGCAAGGTTTTATTTTATGTGTAAAATATATTTAAAATTCGATAGAAATTCGTTTAGAGTAGACGTCGACGTGCAACTCCGTTTGTGATTTTCCTCGTGCCCAGCCAAATCGTAACCAACGCTGCCACCGTGCTGCTATTTTTCCGAGAGATCGAACGCAAAACGAATTCATCCGCCAGCCCTGCTCTGCCCATAGCTATATACTATAACAAAAAACCTCGCGTGCATCGCCCAACCCAAGAAAACCCAACGCCGCCGCCGTCCCTCCCTGGTTAATCCGAAGCTCGCGGAGCCGATCGCCGCCGCGCCCCAGAACAAAATCGTCGGTGAGTGCGCTGCCCTCATCGGAACTGCGTTTTTAGTTCTCTACTTGCCCTCATATCGTCACCCCTGACGATGCAGCTTGATCTTCGAAGAACGCCCACGCCGTCGCGCAAGTTACCACCAAGCCGACTACTGCCCTTACGATTGCAAATTCCGTCGATCGGTGAGACCCTCACGTCCTGCTCATTCGATAGCGTGGCTTTGCATCGAGGTTGATAGACAACAGTGTAGTCTCGTTCATCTCCAAAGAGCTCGCTGATGCGGCCATGGCGTCGCCGCCGTAGGTAGTTGCCGCTGCAGCTTTTACTTGCTTGTTTCGTTCTTGTCTGCAGTGCAGCGCATGGTCATCTTTAGATCGATAGCAATATAAATCATCGTAATTAAGTAGGCTTGCATGCAGCCAGTACGTGAGCAACTCTAGCTACGCATCAGCATGACGCCTAGCTTACGCAGCCATCTGTGTACGGCACAAACTAATTCTGTAGTCATGAGACTCATGACAGTTTTTCCACACAAAAAAAAACGCCTGCAACATGTAAATCGTATTACTTTTTCATACCAACTCCGTCTAAATGATTACTTGCGCTCACGCGACCGTCATGGCGTAGGCTTTTTGATGGTACATTTTGTTTCCTGTGATGCTATTGTTTCACATGTTTGATTAGTATTGCTTGTTGGTACTATTACGTGAGCACCTTAAAAAAAATTATAAAATAGCAAACAAATTCGAAAATTATCCAAAATTTTACAATCCACTGTTTATATGATCTAGTGTCTATAAAAAATAGGTTTAAAGTCAAATTCAATTTCGACACACCATTTGTCTTCAAATCCCATTGTAAACTCTATATCTCCTCTTCGGAGATTCTCCTTTGTGTGAACAACGTACGTGACAACTTGCACAAAATCTTCTCTACTATTTATCACAACATCCCCATATGATATCGTTACATCAAGACAAATCTCGGCATTTTCCGACAATATTTGAATTTTAAATAATTTGAAAACAAATCGGTCACACGCTTGTAATCATATTTTACGAACAAAATTCACAAAATTTCATTTCATTTCCTGGATACGGCATCACGTTTAACTCAGTTACATGAATATCATTTTTTCATTACCTCAAATCCATTATTCGAGTCACTTGCAGTTCAATTTTGACATATCACCAAAAAATACAATTAATGAAAATAAATAACTAAATTTAGTAAATGGATCGTAAAATTAACCAAATTTCAACATGAAGTACAATGAAGTGTATATGGGTCAGGGAAAAAATTTGGTTGGCAACATGTGAAAAAAAATATGATTTGCCGAGTGTCTATGGGGGACACTCGGCAAAAGAGGGTTTCTCCGAGTGTCACCCAAGAGGACACTCGGCAAAACACCCTCCCGCCGTTAGCACTAACGGCTGTTCATGTGCACGGGGCCCGGGCTCCCCCTTTGCCGAGTGTCACGAAAGGGGACACTCGGGAAAAGGCCATTTTCCCGAGTGTTCACTTTTTGCCGTGTGTATCGTTGGCGGGACACTCGGCAATGGTGGCTTTTGCCGAGTGTCAACCTTTTCCCGAGTGTCCCCAGTTTGACACTCGGGAAAGGGTGCCTTTACCGAGTGCCCGAAATATTACACTCGGCAAAGAAGGGGGGGGGGGGGGGGGGGGAGGGGACACTCGGGAAAAAAGCGATTTCTGGTAGTGGTAGAGAGAACCTATTCAAGAGCCTGCATTCAACCTCCAAGATCAGGGATTTCAGGTGTTTGAGCAGTAACACAAGAAGGCACATGCCCTTCATGCATATTGATCCATTTTAGGATGTGTCATTTCATAAATTGCATGTTTGTGTCTTAAATATATGAATCATATTATTGGTTTACTAGTATTTTCGTATTATTCCCTAAAGCCTCTATTTAGGTTTGTCTATGTCTTGGGCAGATTTTTTTGCTTAGTTGTGATGTCAAGGCTTTGGGAATCAGTTCATTAATTGACTAATTCTATAATTATTAATTTATTTGGTGGGTAATTGTTTTTAGCAACATAGAGCTAAAGGAACCTGGACATACTGACATACTGGATTCATTGGTACGATACCGTCATGCATGATATTTTAGTTTGTGTTAGTGCATGTGCTAGATTCTAAGGATCGGTTCGTGCAGCGTAGCTAACTAAATGGTTATGTTGTTCAGCCGGGTTACATGTCTACGAGCCGGTTCTTAGAATCTAACATATGCATCAACACAAACCAAAATTTCGTGCATGCGGCACCATACCAATCAATCCAGCCTGTCTAGAGTCCCTAAGTTCCATGTTGCATTGCCAAAAACAATTACTAACCCAATGAGTTAAGTAGAGCATTAGTCAAGTTAATTAACAGGTTCTCAACCCTTGACAGCACAACTAAGCATGAATCTATCCAAAACATAGACATTTTATCTGAACAAAAGGCTTCAAAGAATAATATGGAAAACTAGTAAACCAAGAACATAGGATTCATATATATAAGATACAAGCATGCAATTTATGAAATGACACATCCTAAAAGAGATCGGTATGCATCAATAGCACTTGCCTTCCTTGAGATGTTGCTTAAACCGCTTAGAAATCCTGATCTTCGAGGTTGAACACAGGCTCTTGGGTTATATGCCCGTGTAACGACAAGCAAACAAAAAAGATACTAAGCAAACAGGCCAAACAGTAGCATTATAATAAACAAAAGTGCATCATCAGAAAGCCTATGTCACATCACGAAAGGCCGCGTGAGTTCAAGAATCATGTAAATGGGAATTCATATGAAAAAGTAATAAGACTTACAAGCCGCAGGTTTTTTTTTTTCTAAAAAGAATGTGATTGTATTACATGACTAACAGGATAGTTTATTGTGAAAAAAACAGGTTTATGTGCCAGCCAATCGGCACGCTGATGCAAAACCATAATACGGATACACGACATGCAGTAAACTTTTCTTGATTTCTACTCTAAACGAATACTCACCGTTTCCACACAATAAAACCCTTATGCAATCTATTAAGCATGAATGCTCTCGAGCCATATATGTGGCGTGGCGGCTTCCCTCTGTTGGACTTGTTTCAACAAACCTCGGAGGGCGAGAATATAGCCAAAAGTTAATTGACTGTCCAGTTAACTAGCTTGCAGCTCTTGTGACTGTAAAAGCCACGATTCACCACGCACGATTCACTGAAGCATATTTGTGGCATGCATAAATCTTAAATTACGTGTGTAGCTAGTGTTATCCCAACCAAAGTCCATAATTCCGAAACTCGCATCTCTAGCAATGGACCTCAAAATAAAATCTTTACTTTTGTTTTCTAAGCCAGCATGTAAAAATGAGAGCTTAAAATTTAGTTTCAACTCCAGCAGTAAAGTAGCCCAAGATCCTATTTTGTAAAAAAAAAGTGGTAAGACCCACAAATGAGAGGGGGGATTGGAAGACCCTAGGAATGAGGGCTTGGAGGTGGAATTTGAGAGGGCATGCAAAATGAGAGCCTAAATAGGGTCCCTGCTGGAGTTGATATTTTAACTCAAAACCCTAAATAATAGAGTAGAGGCTCAAATAGGGTCTTTGCTATTCTAAGTCTTCAATTTGCAGATAAAAATATTCCTTTCTGTCCAGAGCGGCGCCCTCGCCTCGCATGCTGCGCACGGCGCGGCCCCCGTGAGCCGTGCACGTTAAAGTGGCCGTAGTAGTATACCGCCGGCTTCCTCACGGCACCATGGCGCGCCGCGCGGCAGTTATTGCCGTCACCTCCACACCTCTCTCCCCACGTAAAGCCACTCATCTCTATCCTCCATTGATCGAGCTACCACAACCACACACATGGGCAAGAAGCCCGGCGGCGCCGGCGCCGGGTGGCTGGCCACCGTGAGGAAGGTGTTCAAGCCGGCGTCTTCCAAGGACCCGCGCCACGCCAAGAAGCAGGTACGTACGTACGTACGTACAGGCGTAGTTGATCCGTGGACTTATTGGCCGTTTCAAGCTATCGGCATATTCACATTGTTGGGCTTGCAGAAGGGAGCTAGCGAAGTGGAGGCCGGTGGCGAGGCAGCGGAGGTGGTCTCCGTGGAGCACTTTCCCACGGCTGAGACGTCGCCGGAGGTCACGAACGAGGGCATCGGCGGCGCCGTGGTTTGGTTGGGACGCGAGGATGATTACGCGGAGGTGGCGGGCGCCTGCAGGAGGGAGCGCCACCACCGCGGCATGGCTGCGTCGTCGAGGGTGGTCAGGACGGCCGCGGCGCGCTGGAGGACGGGCGGCAGGGAGGAGCGTGCCGCCGTGCGGATCCAGGCCTTCTACAGGGGATACTTGGTACGTAGTAATCAATATTCTTGCACCAAAACTTGTGGTAGTAGTGCAATTGTTTCAAAGTGAAGTGAGGGTTTCAAAAAATCGAAATCTGCCAAGTGTAAACATAACATAACTTGTCTGCTGCAGGCGAGGCGCGCCCTGCGCGCGCTGCGCGGCCTGGTGCGGCTGCAGGCGCTGGTGCGCGGGCACCAGGTGCGGCGCCAGGTCCAGCGCACCATGCTCTGCATGCAGGCGCTCGTGCGCGCGCAGGACCGCGTCCGCGCCCGACGCCTCGTCACCTCCCCTTACGCCGCCGGCTGGCGCGCGTTATGCCGCCCCGCCCCCCTGCGCCACCCAAGCCTTGTTCCCGTAGCCAGCAGGCACGGTGCCGGCAGACGGTCCTCCTTCGGACACGACCGCGTTGACGCCGAGGTGGAGGGGCAGCAGCAGGCTCGTCCTCCGCGGCACAGCAACGCGAGCCCTTTCCTGCAGCAGCAAACGTGGGATGCCGCGATCCGTGCCGACACGGCTGGCGAGAGCGCCCCTACTTATGCTTATAATGGATTCCAGCATCGTCAGCGGCAGGTTCGATGGGCAGCGTCGCCGTTCACTTGAAATAGCTCGTCTTCTTTTGCAGTGGAAAATTGTTCATCGGATACATTAATTTATTAGTTGCGTGATCATCGGAAGGATATGCATTTATGCAGACTGACGAGTCGCAGGAGAGAGATGCGCGCAACAACGCCGGCTGGCGGCACTGGATGGAGGCGTGCGACGCCGGCGTTCAGCCTCCGCAGCAGCACGCGCCAGAGCATCACACCAACCACCAGGTGCAGCACGGGGCGGCCGAGACGTCCTACGTGACGGCGGCCGCCACCGAAGGCTTCTCGGAGAACACGGTCGAGATGGATGCCGCCGCCTGCAGCAGCAGGAGGAGCCCGACGAGGGACCTGTACCCCGTCGTCCGTCCTCCGGCGATCCTCCCGGGCTACATGGCGGCCACGCAGTCCGCGCGCGCCAAGGCACGCAGCACGGCGCCGCCGCCGGCACCAAAGGCGCACGCGCGAACCAGGTCCGGATCGTCGACGGCGAATTCGGGATGGACCGTGAGCCACAACGGCAGCAGCGGTGGCGCCCGTGCGCCGCAGCAAAGGCCTGCGACGCACAGCCCGGAGTCGAGCTGCAGCGGTGACCGCACGCCGCCGGCGTTGGGCGGGCGGAGTAGGCCGGCCTTTGCTTGATCCTCTTGACACGAACAGAATCACGTATAAATGCTTTGGTTAAGATGTCAGAGTGCAAATTGTTTCCTTGGTACTAAATTGTTGTTTTCCGCGTTGTAAACTAGTCTATATATTCATCACCCCCTGGCTTATTCCAACCAGAAAAAAAAAAAAAAAAAGGTATCACAGCAAGAATGTACTCAAGGTCAGGTGTAAATGGTTTCAAAACAGGTTCTGGGAAACAGGCAATGCTGCGTTGAGCTCAACTAGAACGATCCTTTCTGTTTTCCTGCATGGATCGGAGCTTGTGCCATCCACCATTGACTTGACCATGAGTTTCGGTGTCATCAGCTGAGTGAGTTCAGCACTGTCTGCAACTGAGTCGCGTGAGCAGAGGACGGGATCAGAGTTGGGTACCGTACCGATCTGTTGCCGCCAAGAAACTCCCTGTCACGGAACTTGCCTGGTCGGCTCTACGCACGATCTGGACGCTCTTTTGTTTTGCGAGACTGGATGCGTAAAGTTCGAGACGGCGAATCCGTGCTCAAGTCCCTGATCGCGGCGTTCCACGGCATGGCCGTGCAGGCGGTGGCGGACATCGTCATCAACCACTGGTGCGCCGGGGCGGCACGGTTCCACGACTGGGAAGCCGTCCATGATCCGCCGCGCCCGCGCGCGACGACACCCAGTACTCGCTCGGACAGGACAACCTCGACACCGCCGCGCCGGACACCACCTCAACGACCGCGTCCATCGGGAGCTCAAGAAGTGGCTGCTCAGGCTCAAGTACGTACGACGTGGCCGTCGCCGAGATATGCATGGAACGAACGATGGTGACGACGAGAAGCCGCTGTATCACCAGGATGGACCCGCACCGGCAGGCGCCGGGTGGTGGACAAGATGGCCATGGCGTCCTACTTCACCACCACCAAGGAGATACCGTGAAGTGCGGATCGTGGACGCGCAGGCGAACCATCGTCTGACAACCACGACACCGGGTCGACGCAGAAGCTATGGCCGTTCCCGTCCGACAAGCTCGGTCATGCTGGTGCTGGCTACGCACCCCGGCAACCCCTGCATGCATTGTGAGTAGTGTACTCTCTTCTGCCTATCGCTTACGTTTGGACGTGCATGGATTAGCTAACACAGATCACTCGTTGACACCATGTCTGAGCAGACATTATTGGCGCAACGAGTCATGTCTTATTCGTAAGTGCTATATTATCATCCACAGGCCACTGAGTCAAAATCAGCTCCATAGCCACCTCAAAAGGCAGTTCTTTTCTACGTTTTTAGGAAAAAATTGAGGATAATATCCATTTTCATACAATTTTGGAGATTTTTTTTTTCGGGTGTACACTTTAACTTAACAACAGCGTGCAGAAGTTATCCGTGAAAAATTAGTTGTAGTGTCTTGTTTGAATTAATTCAAAATTAAATATTGCATCCATGGGCACGGTTGTATGAACATCTTCTATAAAACTTCTATTTATGAAATAAAAGTATCTCATTTTAGTGAACAAAAATCTACCAAATCATGCATGTGTAAACTGGGTCTCATGGCAGCAAAAGAAAGTTGCTCAATTTCTGCTCGTTAATGTATGGAGACTGCAAGAAAGCGGGTATGAAAATTTTCAAATGAATCCAAAACTGTGTAAAATGTCACATGATTTTCAGGCTTCAGGGACCAAATAGTTCCACCAAAACTTAGTATGTTATGAACAGAAAAACAAACTGTCATCACTTTTTCTTCTTGCCGCCCTTTGTCTTTGAAGGGCCTGCATTCGAAGCATTAGCTGGTGGTTCCTGCTTCTTAGTCCTCCCATGGTGCTTGGGAACTAGCTCAGCTATTTGTATCAACAGCTGCTTCTCTGTAATACATGAAGCCGTGTCAGTACTCAGTACAATAGAATTGCACAGAATTTGCTCATCAAAACCCACATCATGGGCAATATCATGTTTTAATTTTCAACAAAAGGTGAGCCACAAAAGAGACAAGATTACTTATAGTTTTTTTAATCTTGACTTCAGTAACTTGAACACGAGATATATGTTGAAAACAAGTAGCAGCAGCAGTGGCACTATTATTACTTGTGTAACCATGTTCTGCCGTAGTAAAATGCTGCTAGCTGCATAGTTCACCTTTCATTAAATAATGGAAACGAAAGAATTCAAAATGACCCAGCAACATTTTGCTGCAATCGGCCCTTGACACTTCCTAAAGAGACCTTAAAAGCATCTTTAAAAGCCCGGAAAAAAAAAGACCAATTTAAGGTGCGATGTTAAGAGATGGTGGATTTCTAACTTTTGCACAGTAATACTGCAGAAACTATTAGAAATCCTAAGAGAGTCCAGAAAATGTAGGATTCAGCTAGTTACACAGACATACATCCAACCTAGCCATGCAATACCATCAAGGAACACTGCTCATGGACTTGTTATATCCCTGAGATATACTACCTCCGTCCCTTGATATAGGGCGTTTTGGAGTTCGAAAATTTTCCCTAAATATAGGGCGTTTTGCATATAGGACAAACTCTGGGGTTGGTGGGAGGGTTGGTGGAGGGTTGAGTTGAGTTAAAAATGAAGGGCATGGTAGTCTTTTAACACATTGACTATTTTCTTGTTTGAAAGCTAAAAAGCCCTATTATTTAGGGACGGAGGGAGTACCATATCAAACGAGATGACATAAAAAAAAACATTTGACCCAATAGTAAGAAAGGCCAACAACTATGAGACATGACAACAGTCTCATGCAGTCTGTGCATACCAAACCTGTTGGCAGCGGGACCACAAGATACTATTGATCTTGTAAGGTGAACTTTCCCTTTAAAACCTAACTACAATCCACGAAAAGCTAACCAATTTATTTCTAACATTTGAGCCATGTTTCAAAAGCTATGAGTAATAGGTCCGGCGATGGGGTTCAGCCTAGCCCCTAAGTGTCTGTTCAACTTACACTGAGTACCAAGTGTAGGAAGAAGGTGACTCAACAATGGCTACTCAACAAATGGCTTTGTGAAGACAACAACCTAACCGGTAGCTTTTTGAGGTCAGGGCATGACACAACCCGTCATGTAGGAAATTTGCCATCTGTATAGGGCACCTTAGCTCTGTATTAGAAGTGTTCTCTTCTGGCTGATGTTGACATCACATATTGTTATCAACTCGAGTGCTATAATACATGATACATGTGGCTAGTAACTACCTATTGGCATCAAATCGGCTACTTTAATGATAAAAAAGGACCACAAGACTAGTAAAGAGATTGCCACAATAATTGCTTGGCCTCAAGTAAAAGCCAAATCTCCCCTCAACTTGGATCCTAATCAATGTCTAATATAAGCTTATAACCTTCTCCTACTTCTTCAACCAACAGCATGTCCTTGAATTTATCATGTCAGCCCAGCATTAGGTTTTTAAGACAAAGCAAAGGTGTTGCCTAGTTGTCGTCTAGATGTACCCAGGTCGCCACAAGATAAGTTATGCCTAGTCAGCGTATAGATGACAAGGCGCGCTCAGGTCACACAGAGTATCTTACTGCCATAAACCCTGACCTACTTAATTCAGTTATTCAGTAGGTTTTAAGCTGCCTTATGAGATCCTACAGGGGGTCACTCTTCTTAGGTTCCAAAGAAGGATGGCTCCTGCTGCAGGTAGGGATCGACAGAGCATGGATAACTAGAATATAAAACCATGCAATCCCAGCAGAAATAAGAGTTTCACATATCAACTTCATATCGTATATCATTAGGTCCAGTGTGTAAAAGCTTATCTACTGTTGCTAACATTAACAATCAAGCTCTTAATTTTACTGTATATTCAGTTACAACGATCTGAGGATATCTGAATTACTTATATAAATAAAATAAATATTTGCTTACATTGCGAAAGAGAAACTGTTGGAAAGCATGGGGCACGAAGATCCAAATACAAGGACCAAGTGTTTTATGGCCCGATTAAACACAAGTAGGGCAAATTATTACAAGAACCTCAAAAAATGACAACTGGCAGGCAGAAGGGGAGGCTGGCAGTTAAAGAATTTATGTGACCCGTATTCCCATATTCACCAGACAAGGAAGAAGATGAGATCTGTCGGTAGTGATGAACCAAAAGGTAAATATTTGCAAAGGCACTGTCCGAATCTCCAAGATTCGTGGAGTCAAACTAAGTGATTAAACAGAAGTCTGTGAGTCACTGCCAAAGAACAAACTACAAGGCTGATCTTAGTATAGAAGATCCCGAAAGTAATGACAGAGTTTCAAACAACCAAAGAGCTTCTCTGAAACTGAAATGATACTTATGCTTGTTTTAATGATAAAAGAAATTCAGGTACTGACCAATAATAGGCTAACCAAGTTATCAAATCTACACAGATAACTCATGTACCAGTTCTAAGGTTGATCACTTCTCATTCAAGTTAAAATAGGCTGGGAGTTATCTACTTATTTTCAGAAGAGCCTTACTGGATGCCGTCAACTCAAGGTTAGTTATAAACCTGCTATTCTTGTTTCAGAAACAAGCTATTCAGAATTTCAGCTCAAATTATAGTGGCTGTTGTTCCAGGATAAGAACACTGTTCTCTTGACAAAGGAGGTAGGCAATTCGTAGGTTCAAACTTCAAGCTCCTTCTACCAACTCAAATAACCATACATCAGTATATGAAGAAAACATTGGCACATTGCATATTTGTTCTTGTCAGCTGCACCAATAGGAATCGAGGATATGCATCCAAATAAAGTCATCCGCTTCATCACAAGTTCACCTTAGGCGAAAGTAAGGTGGCTACTAGGATCAGAGATTCAGCACTTACTTGTTTTAATCGCAGGATTGACCGGGGAGCCGTCATCCTTCTTGAGCTGCACCCTGACCCTCCCTACCTGGAAGAAATCTCGAGGGTACGCCTTGTCCAACTACATAGCGTAACGAATCCACACATTACCGCCCGCCGGACGCGCAAATCAGAGCAAAGAACAAAATCTAGCAGCCCCAAACTGCAGTAAGTATCAGGGAAAGACGAGGTGGATACCTCGATGGCGTGGGGGATCTTGAGGTGGGAGCAGCAGTCGGCGATCTCGATGCATGTGGGGTCCGGGCAGGCCTTCGAGGCAGCGATGCGGCGGCCATCAGCGACCGTCTTCTTGGAGTTGAGGTACACCGGGTAGATGACGTTCCACTTCTTAATGGTGGTCCTCAGGTCGCCGCCGCCGCCGTCCATCTGCGCGCCGTTCGACGCCAGCACCGCCCAGATCCTGGTCCAAGAACTGTAGAGAGAGCAGAGGGATCGATGTTAACGCTGGATCCAGATGTTGCTAGGGCAGCAGGCGGGGAAGAAAGCCAAGGAACGGGAGCTTACCGCCGACGGGAATTTGGTTGATTTCGACGGAACCAGTCAGTCGATAGGACGAACAACAGAAGACGGTGAAAGAGCCGGGCAAAAGAAAGGGATTTTGGTCTCAAAAAAGAAAAAGAAAACGGGAACTTAACTGAGCAGCGACAAAAGAAAGGAGAATTTTGGTCTCAACGAAAAAGAAAACGGGATTTATTTATTTTATATTTTAGCCTGCTACTAATCATAAACGGACCTGCTAAAGATGTAAATTTCAAGTATAAAGCCATTTATTTGCAAATAAATAAATCCCGTTATGGTTCTCGTGTTAACAAAAAAAACATTGAATTAGTGTCTGATTGTTGTTTTCATGAGGATTTAGATTTTAGGTATAATTTAGTTCCTCTATGATGATCTAACAAAGCCTAGAATATGCTCTCTTCATTTTTTTTCCAGCCGTTATAAGACAAAAAGTTAAATTTAAAAATGAAACAATTTTTTTGTCTGAATGACCATCAAAGAAAATCGGTGGTAGTCATACATCAACGCAAAAATCAAAACTCAATTGTTTTTAGTTCTGTTCAACTCGAATCAAACTTTCAATTTCAAGTTCTGATAATTGTCATTATGAAATTGTTAAGATTTAATAATGTTTTGTTTTCAGAGGTAAGCGACGTAGCCGTTGACAGCGAGACGCCAGTAATGATTTTGTCAATTTCGATAATTTATCGGCTTAATTTTCAAAAATATTCATAGAAGTAGGGTTTGCGGATGTGCGTTTATAGATGTGTGTGTCCGTGCTTTTTGAGTGTTGTATTGTGTAATTATAAGAAAAACTAATAAAAAGTATTAAAGTTTCAGCTCAATATAGCTTTCAAGCACTAATTTTTTTCTTTTGAACCAACACAATGCCACGCGGAATCATCACATGATTATTTGGAACTTTCGTACCCCTCAAGTTGAGTGGTACGTACCCTTTTCGAGTTTCCGTGTAGGGATTTTCCTGTCCTACCTGGACTCCAAAATCGCTAGCACTGACTTTCCTCGAAGCACATCCCCCCCGTACGCAAGACGACTTCGATTGCGTCGCGTCCACCCCCTGGTTATCCAAAACCGACCCGAACTCCTTCATCCCAACCGTCCGCCCCCTCCAACCCTAGATCCAACGTTCCAGGATCCTCCACCTTCCCGCATCCTCTTCCACCCACGCCCACCTATAAATCCGCGGGCGCAGCCCAGGAACGGCCCAAACAACCAGCCTCCCCAACACCGCAGCTCGCTCCCCAATCTCGATCTCGCCGCCGCGTAGGGTTTCGTCTCATCCGAGAGCAAGCCACCGCCGTCCAAGATGCCGAAGAACAAGGGGAAGGGAGGCAAGAACCGCAAGCGTGGTAAGAACGAGGCCGACGACGACAAGCGCGAGCTGGTGTTCAAGGAGGACGGGCAGGAGTACGCGCAGGTGACCCGCATGCTCGGCAACGGGCGGTGCGAGGCCATCTGCGTTGACGGCACCCGCCGCCTCTGCCACATCCGGGGCAAGATGCACAAGAAGGTCTGGATCGCCGCCGGGGACATCGTCCTCGTCGGACTTCGCGACTACCAGGACGACAAGGCCGACGTCATCCTCAAGTACATGAACGACGAGGCCAGGCTGCTCAAGGCCTACGGCGAGCTGCCCGACACGCTCAGGCTCAACGAGGGAGTCGACGTCGACGGCCCGGAGGGGGAGGTCGAGGGCAGCGACTACATCCAGTTCGAGGACGAGGACATCGACAAGATCTAAGTTTTTTTCTTTTTTGTTGTTTCTTCTGCACAAGGTGTTGCCTACCGACATATGACTATCGTGTTCTATTATTCTAGTAGTATGGTGCTGCTGGCTCCTATGGATTGGTACTCTTGCCAGCAGTCTTCTTGTGATGAGACGAGATGTGGTTAGGATATGAGGTGGATGGCTAAATAATCGGGGATTAATCTCGTTTGAATCTAGTACATACTGTTAACTCTGGTTGTGCTATTATTGTTGTGGATTGTGTTCTATTCTTGTTGATTCGCGCTGTTGTTTCCACTGTGATTTAGGTGTTAGCCCACGATTTGGGATGTAGAGCCTTACTGAGCAATCTCAAGGTTGAATTCTGATCTTATTGCAATTGATCGTCATCACTTTGTGATAGGATCAGAAGGATTGAGGCTAATTCTGCTAACTAGTGGGGTGGTCGGTCTTCACTAATTTGATTGTCACCATCTTTGGTTGTGGTCTAAACCTGCATCTTCGGTTGTGGTCTTTAATTTAGGATTTCTGGGGGCATCCTGAGGTATGAAGGAGTAAAGCCTACATAGCTTTGTTAATTTGTGTCTAAGTGTACTTTTTTGGTAGCTCTAATTGCTTCTAAGGATTGGATGGATGTCGAAGAACTGTCTTCAATTTTTTTTAGGACAGTTGCTGGTCCAATTGAACTAGTTTAATTGTGTTTTCTCTGAAAAAATAGGAGGGTTCTTGCCAGGCAGAAAGTATACTCTGATCCAGTTGTGCATTGTATAGCTGGAAGCTTATTTTGAAATTGATGCTTATGTCAATGACATTGCTTAGGCCTGGTTTGGGTAGCTATGATTTGCATTTAGCTGTTTTATGTCATGTTTCTTAAGTTTTCTTCCCAGGTGGCTGAATCATGTTTGGGTTTCATATGTTAAGGATCTCTGTTTTGTCGCTGTGCGTACTGCGTATGAATTCTCTGTTTGAGTCATGTTTCTCTGATGTTCCTTGTTCTTAACTAATCGGAGGTACCTACGATATTTCACGTAGGCACAGAATGGATGAGATTCTGACTTTTCTGGCTCTGCTTTGCTTGCTTTTTCGTTTATCTACGTTACCTATTTGATGTGTCGCAGAAAGTGGCAAAGTTAAGAACCTATAATCTGTATAAACCATATTCATGAACTGCTTTAAACAAGTTAGCTTCTGCAAAGTTAGTATTCTTATATGCAGAGCTTTAAAACATAAAGAATGTGATGTTTTTATGCATACAGAATCGTGAAAAGCGGGACTTTCTGAAATAGGGTTTTCGAATAATAAAAAAGATAACATAACTACAGTCTTCAGCTGGTCGCCTTTTGCTTTCTTTCGAAATTCTCAATCAAAAAGTCGATTCCATAGGAATTCGCAATAAAAGGGGACGGTATCAGCATGTTCGTCTTGCTGCTTTGCAACAGCTACAGTGTTTGCAGTTATTTCTTCAGCAGCAGTTACAGTGTTTGCAGTTATTTTTCTGCAGCTGCGGCTGCAGCAAAACGAACAGGCCTAGATTCTAAGGTAACATTAGGCTTACCTTTTTTTAGGACTGTTCGTGCCATACAAATCTGAAAGTATTCGTAAAGTAATTGCTGCAGCAAGAGCGCTCTCTCCCAGAAAAGCACGCCGTTCCTTTGTTCCATGAGTCATCGAGCTAGAGAACGAATCATCGTCTAGTGGAGTTTAATAACAGGATACTCCCTCCGTTCCAAAATAGATGTCACTGTTGACTTTTAGACATCACGTTTGACCGCTTGTCTTATTCAAAAAATTTATTCAAATATAAAAACAAATATATCATGATTAAAATACATCTAATGATAAAACAAGTTGTACAAAAATAAATAAAATTTACATAAAAAATTTGAATAAGACGAGCAGTCAAACGTGATGTCTAAAAGTCAACAGTGACATCTATTTTGGAACGGAGGGAGTAACAAGTAGGACTCAGGTTTGCTCTCTTCTGTCTCAACGATCGTCTCCAGCCACTCTCGTTCTACTTGTATGTTACTGGTGCACGTGTTTAAGCATCTGCATTTTTGTCAGGTTTACGGTCTTATTCCATATAGAATGGTGTAGTCAGATCAGCGTGTTCGTTTCGTTTAGGACTAAAGTTTAGTCTAAAGTTTTTATTTTTTACAGAAATCTAGGCTACTTTGCGAGACGAATCTAATGACAATAATTAAGCTGTGATTAGACGATGGTTACTGTAGCATCACTATAGCAAAACATAGCTTGATTAGGCTCGTTAGATTCATCTCGTAAATTAGCACACATCTGTAAAAAAGTTTTGTAATTAGACTGGTTCCGTTCGTTTACTTTAGTCCTAAAGTTTAGTCCAGAGAATCTTGTTATTTAAAGGTATTAAATAAAGTTTAATTACAAAACTTTTTTACAGATGGGTGTTAATTTACGAGACGAATCTAACGAGCCTAATTATGCTATGTTTTACTACAGTGATGCTACAGTAACCATTGTCTAATCACAGCTTAATTACCCTTATTAGATTCGTCTCGCAAAATAGCCTAAGTTTCTGCAAAAAGTTTTGTAATTACACTTTATTTAATACTTTTAAATAGCAAAAATTTTGAACTAAATTTTAGTACTAAACGAAACGAACATCCTTATTTAATGGCTCTTAAATAACAAAATTCTCTAAACTAAACTTTAGGACTAAAGGAAACGAACAGGGCCCAAATTACCGAATGTCTTTTTAGGAATAGCATGTATCTAAAAATCTACAGCTGCAAAATGCCCTCGCAAAGGTCATTTTGCTCCTACGATTGGAGATAGGAAACACAAACCTACGACCTTTTACCTTGCACAAAAGATGTGATAATGATAGAAGGAAGCTATATAGCCAAACTTACAGCTAACTGGGAAATCCATCCTTTATAGTGACAAACTATGCAATCCAACTTTAAAAGACTTCGTGGGTTGGCTAAATTCTATTTGTAGGCCGAGAAACAATAAAAAAACAAACTTTAATAGGGTGTATATTACTTACACCAAGTACAATTGTTTGAGTAAAATGAGTTATCATTTTGTTCAAGGTGTGAACCGGCCAAAGTAAATTGTTTGGTTGAATAAAATAGACTTTTTTTCTTTCTCAAATGACAGCTTTATTTTCTTGCTATTTCGTTGCCCTTATATGTGATGGAGGTACAACCTAATATTAAGCTTCCTTCTAACTACTGACCGACACAATCCATTAAGATTCAACGTGTGTTCATTCCATTAAGGTTCAACGTTTGTTTGTTTGCTGATCTCCGAAGAGAGTAGTAGTTTAGTGTGCTCGTCCTGTTGTTCAGGAAGATAGTTCACATACAGTAGGCAAATCACATCACAGGGCAACTATTCACAAAAGCAATGTTCAAAAAGGGAACATCACAAAAGAAATTAGAAACACAATATATCATATGTTAGAAAGGCTATCCACAAATGTTTTCGTCCTGAGTCACTTCACTGTCCAAGCACCACACATCGGGAAAACGGGCTAGCCACAAAACTAGTTCAGGATATGAAAGGTTAACACTTGTTTTATCTAGCAAAAAATTCCAGGGGCAGCAGCTTGAGCACCAGATAACAAGATGAAATAGAAACAAAGCATATTTTCGCTGCTTAGCATTACAACTAGACTAAATTGATGTCAAATCATACCATACATGAGCACTTTGCACAAAAAGATAAATAATGCTGAATCAAACAACTAATAAAAATAATCACATGGACTCAGATGCATTGCACCTAAAAATACACGGGAACATCACCAAATAAAAAAAAACTATGGATGCAGAGCGCACCAACGTCTTCAACTAGGCATGTCATCTTGGACTGAAAATTGAAAAAAGGGAAAGAGTTATATATTGCCAATAAATGCTAAAACAGAGAGAGGGAGAGGAAGAGAGAGACTCACTGCTAAGAATAAATCCCTGCAGTAAACTCTGAGCTTTGTCAGCCTGCTCAGGGGTACCAGATATTCGAACAACTTTCTCCACAACATCAGGCCTATCATCGGCAAGTGTGACACTGGCACCAGACATCTGATACAATAAAAAGTTAGAAGTTAAACAATAGGGGCAGAATTGTCTGCCCTTTGTAGTAAAGAAAATATATGATACACAGCACCTCGCTTATTTGTGCAAGCTTGCTACCAGACCTCATGGTGAGGCTTGCAGCAGCACTCCTTGGTATCACAACTTCTAATGTGCTTCTAGTCACGAGAGGGACGGCAAATCTGGTGGAGGACCAAAAAAGATGGACATGGAACACAACCAAACATAACAAATAACTAAGATAACACAAACTTACCGTTTTGTAGTACTTTGCCTGATGTCATCGTTAATGTTGCTACCTTGCTCAAATGATCCACTTGCACTGCCTCCACTATCCTGCAATTCAAAATGACATAACGAATAGCCCAAACAAACTGCTGAACATCATGCAAGCTAAGAGTGACATGACTTGTAAGTTGTAACCGGCTATTGTATAACATTAGGAATTATTACTGGCTTTATTTTGTCAGAAATGCAGAGAATACAATTGTACAAGGTGATGATCAACCAACAATCAGTTAATAGATGGTATACAGCTGAACATAAAAGGAAGAAAATTTTGTGGTCTAATCAATAGACAGGAAATTCACATGGTAAGTACACAAAGGAGATCAGTGGCAAAAACTATTCCAAAGAAATTGACAGTTTGGTGTGGTATAAGCATCTTTTAAACAAAACTGATGCATGGATATATTTTCAGATGTCATCAGGGAATTATATATACGTCAGAGTTTACCTTTGAGTGCCACGAAGCTGCCATTTGCGGTGCTTGGTGGTAAGCAGCCATTGGAAGATCATTTCCCTGGTATGGCCCTCGAGGTGAACCATTTGCTGGAGATATGGTTCCATGCACATTAATGTTGCCGACTTGTATAGGACCAGATATCTCACGGTATAGATAACTCCTCAATTTTGTGGTTACTTGCATAAGAGCATTTCGAGCAGCTCTAATCTCTCCAACAATCTGCAAGAACACAATGTCCTCAACCACCATAAAGAAAAAGGATAATTGCCTTGAAACTCAAAATAGAATACAAGAAAAGCATGCAAACAATAATATTAGCATCAAATTCATGATACTACGTGCAATCGAGGATCATTGCTAACCAGATACTGGCCGTGTATAGATCAACTTCAGGTTGGCTTAGAAAGGCAAAATAGCCACTACTCCAGTGTAACCTAGCTTATTCACAATGAAACCCAAATCTACAACCCACCCAAGTCCCAATCCACCAAAAAAAAAAATCCTAACAACTTATAAGTCAAAATGGCAAAAATGATAATTTTTCATTGAATTAATACAAACCTGTATGAGTTCATCAGACTCTAGGGCGCAAGATGGACGATCTTCTCTTGGTAATATTTGTACATTGGCACTAGTCTGTCTTTGTATATCAGATAATGATCCATCCCTTCCCTCAAAGCAAGCAATTTCACTTGAAGGTACAAGTAGTCTTGTTGTGATAACGTTGTCCTTATCAGGACCTAGGTCCACAATATGAGTTTGGATGTGCAGCAGCGCTTCTTGAGCAGGAAAAAGCTCATGATCCGGCCCCTTTGGAAATATGCATGTTAACGATATAAAAATGAGTCCTTTAAGAGGGAAAAACAATCTCGAAATTCAGTAAACATGAAAGTTAAATAGGATATATCAACAAAAGTCTTACTAAAATATTTCAAATGAACAGACACCAAAGTGGACACACATCATAGCCGAAAGCAAAACTAAGTTGCATAATAGCATTGTTCTGAGCTAATTTCTGTCAACTATGGGTTACCTCTCCAAAAGGCTTAATCCTATCGTAATTGAAAAACTAGACCACTGAAGGTATCTCATAACTGAGTTATAGAAGTTTGACAACTTCCTTGAATAATAATCTCTTGATTGACAAGAACAAAGTCCGATTAGCTGGCTTTAATCTATCAGTACTTCAAAAATTGCTTGAACAGCATAAAATCTTAGCAGTTGTGACCTGTAATGCATTTCAGTTGTGTTTGTGCATCGATATCATGACAATAATCTCCAAAATCTTGAGCAATAAACACTCCAAATGGTTAGGAGAATCTTAATCCAATCTGCTAGTAAAATATGCCATCCGCTACATCCCATATACCAAAACAATCTGAGCCCAACACCTAGTATTTATGAAGCATAACACTATTATTAAGGAACAGCAATTTAGCTCTTACACACTTGCTAGGTATTGTTCTAGAGATGCTACTGTCAAAAATATAATATTTCAAGATAGTAGATATTACAGGTTAGGCATCAATTGTTGTATTCTCTCTTACAAGATGCTACTGATTGTTTCAAAAAAGGGAATGGCTGGAACATAAGTCAATTAAGAAAGAAAGCCACCTAAGAGGCATGAAGTATTTTTGCATTTACTCCTAGATCATATGAACAGGACTCAAACAAGGGTAATGGGACCCTCACTACCAATGGACCTATGAGGCACTCCTAGAAACATAGATCATTTTTGCACAAAATTTCTACATTTACTTCAGTTTTACCTACAACGTTGTACCTTCCATGCCAGGAACATATGACGCATTGGCGTGATTATTTTCTTAACCATGTCACCAAGATAAAATTCAGTGCCAACCGATAATATTACAGGAAATTATATCTAGATTGATATGCCTAATATTTGTAAATACATTAAGTAGTCAAGAAAAACCTTGAATGAGTACTAACGTTGAAATATGGAAAGCAAAGAGATGCATCAATATATTAAGCATGGCTGCTTACCTCTCTTGATGTGATGATTACTACCCTTTCGTCAGAACCAGCAATGATATCAGTAAGCCTAACATCAACACCAACATCTGTCTGTAGCATCTCTATAATTCCATCACGCGTCCCAATTAAACTATTAGCCTTGTCATTTGGGCAAAGAATCCGAAATATAATATCATCAGAGTGAAACTCTGGATGTTCAATGACCTGGCTACCATTTGAATCATACTCATATCCTGGTGGCTCCATGCCAGTGTTATTCCTAATCGGTTCGGGTCGTCCATATGGTTCTTCATACACAGGCATCTGCTGCTGAACACCACCCAGATATCCATCTTCCGGAGAAATTCGACGTTCTGGTGAATTCATCCGCCCACGGAAGTGACCACGATCACGGTGTAAGCTTTCCTTTAGGCGATCAGAGATTATTACGACAGCCTTTTTAACACAATTACCATCTCCAACAACCTGAAACATCACATCATGAACAATCATTTAAAAGGAGATGGGAGTACACAGAAAGAGATGTTTGAGTAAAGAAAGTTATTTATCCTTTGATGCAACTAAGCACCATAATGTAATGTCAAGAGAGACATAATGATCATCATATAGCACTTGCAAGTTTGCAACTACATAGAAGCTTGCAGTGTAATCGTTTTATTGATACTGCCTCCTGCCTTCTTTTCTTGTCGTTAGGACAAGCTAACTAGTACAAACAAGAAAAGAAAACTAAAGGGAGTACTACAGCTTCGTGAATATTACAAGAGAAAAGAAACTGCCCAAAACTATGGTTGTGCAGCCACTGACACCACGAAATATCAAACCGGGTACTGTACCCTTTAAGTTGTAGCACTGGAGCATATCACCACCTAGCCTTGTCTCAGGGAATTTTTTGTTTTTTGACACCTTATCTCAGGGATTGTTTCGCTACCATGAACATGACATGCACTAGCTTTGGTCCAGGACGGATCTAAAGGAGCTGCAGCACCCCCTTGCCAGCCGCACACCAAGCAGTCCGTTTGCATGCTTTTGTCAAGAACAACTGGCTAGGTTTAACGCCCATCACCTAATCAATAACTTCTCACCTCGCCTCACCTTCCTGAGCTATCGTCTAAAGAATCAACATCTTGGCTGAGCAATTCAGCCACAAAGCTCCTAGCCTTTCTTTACTTAGCACCCCTTTGGTGTAATCTTGGCTCTGTCCTTTGGTGCCGACATGGAACCATGTTACTGACTCAAGCAAACAAATAACATGCTAAATAGTCTCATTGGCTTTCTATCATCTCATCTCCATACACGAGAATCCGACCATCTTAAACCAAATCTAAGAGGCAACAGTTGGCACGTCAATGTTCCACCACAACAACAGTGGTCCATCGCTCCGAAGAACAGCAGCAATCACCATTAGTGCTGATCTCAACTTTTACAGTTTAGGGGATCAAATTTGCTTTTGATTGATTAGTGGTTGCCACATGCGTTAGTGCATAGAAAGGTTCTCATGGGGCACCTAGACAGAAAAGAGATACTACAAGCCATCATCTTCCTCTGGTGGTGAAGGAGAAGGAGATGGACACATTGAAGAGACCTACTGCTTCATAGCAGCAGTAGCTGCAACAGAATACATCTTCTATGGTAGCATAGGAGAATTTAGTTAAGGTTATCAAGTTGTCACCGCCGGCAGGCCAAGCTCATCCTCATCTGTCTCGAGTGCTTGTGGGCTTGTGTCACTTCTGATTTATGTTATTTGTTAACTTAAAATCCATATCATTTGTGAAGGTAACTTTAGAAACATTGTTTGGAGCCAATGTCACAAATACTAGTCATGTTCATGTTAGGCAATACTAAACAAACCAACAACCAGAAAGAGATCTAGTAAAAAAGCATAGCCACCATTAATTCTTACTTGTACAGTATATCTTGGAAACCAAGGTGATTGATAGACATAATGAGGGAGTCAGCAGGAAGAAGTCATCTCAACTTCTCGAGAAACAAATCTCAGCGGTAGACAGTGCATTCACTAACCTAAAAAGGCCGTCGAACTTGCGGCACCACCTGCCTTACAAGATGATGCATTCACAGAGCTTAAAGAGCTGTATCATCTGCAGCACTACCTGCCTAGCAAGATTATGCATTCATTTAGCTAAAGTAGTGGACCTATCTTTCTGTGTGCATTTGGGGTTTGGGTTCTGCTCCAAGTAAATGAACAATAATTAGCTTGATTATCTTTATTCTTATGATTATTACTGTTTGCACATTGGAATGTTCATGCATTTTATCTCTACTCGAAAGAAGCATCACATTCTACAAACCAAAATCGAAAAGCTCAGCGCATTGTAGCAAGTAGTAGCATACCTGAACAACCTCCTCCGAAACGGACACACAGCGGGGCGTGTTCTGGTCGCGCGGCAGGATCCTGATGTGCGTCTTGGTCTCCATCCTCATCTGCTCGATGATCTTGCCTCCCTTGCCGAGCAGGCACCCGACGTGAAGGCGCGGCACGATGAGCCGCGTGGTTGTCTTCCCCCTGTCACGGGGGTCCTTGCCCCTGGGCCCGTACTCGCCGTCCTCGTCGCCGTCGTCCGGGTCTGTCTCGAGGATCCGCCGGTGCACCATGATGAGAGCCTCCTGCGCCGGGGAGTAGGTCGGCGGGCGGCCGTCCGCGTCGCGCCGCGCGCCGTCCACCGTCTCGATGACGCGCACGTGGTCGCCGGCGAAGGGCGGGTGGACGGTGACGAGCGCGCCGGTCTCGTCGCGGACCTTGGCGACGAAGCCCGGCGCGAAGCCGTAGGCCTTGGACTCCGGGCACAGGATGCGGAAGGAGGTGGTGGTGGAGGCGGCCGACGCGCCCCCCGGCCCGACCGCGGCCGCAGAAGGGGGAGGCGGCGGGGGCGGGGGAGGGGGCGGCGCGGCATCGGCGGGGATGAAGCCGCCGCGGCGGTCCGAGCCTCCGCCGGGAGGGCCGCGGCGGTGGTAGTTGGAGTTGGGGTTCTGGTTGCGGCGGTCGAAGCGCGGCTTGGAGCGGGGCGGCGGCGAGTCCTGGTCGTAGTGGTAGCCGCGCTTGTTGCGGGAGCGATCCATTGCCGTGGATTCGAGAGCTGTTCGCTCGGAGATCGTTCGATTCTGGCTCGGATTTCGGTCGATTTGGTGAGCTCCAGGCGTGGTTAGGGTTTAGAGCGGCGGGGAAGCCGACAGAGGAAGAGGCGGCGGCGCCATTGGCATCCCAGAGCTATTCGGTCGGGTCGAGTTCAGGATGCTTGTCCGCGCTCCGCTGGGTGCGGTGCGGTGCGGTGTGCCCGTGTGGCCCGGGGACGGGAGAAGGAAGATGTCAGACGTGTCGATACATTTTGATACGCATTTACGGTGTTCATAAAGAGGCATTTGGGGCTGTTTGGTTCGAGTTCTGTTTCATGCACCTTTTCATCATTTCATGAGCTCAGGACACAATTGGGACTTAACTCTTTTTCCAAACCAAATATGTGTTGCAAAACTATAAAAAAGAAATATGTGTTGTAAATCTAGTGAACATATTGTCGATTATCTTTTGAAAGAGCAATAAACACATGACATCATGCCACAAATCTCCAAAATTACCATAGAGATGGCATAAGTTGAGTCTTGTGTTTTGTTTTCAGGTGTTTATGATTGTGTATAAGAACTTGTTGAGGCTGAACGTATTAAGGGCATGTACAACCCTCGTCTTTTTCCCGTCTCTGTACGAGTCTTTTTTCACTTCCCCCCCCCCCCCCCCCCCAAGCTCAACCAAGAGACAGGGCGCCCGTCGTCTCGCGAGGCGACGCCCTCGTCCCGTGCTCCGAGGTGGACGAGACGGGCGCGCTTCCGTTGTACGACCTCGTCTCCCAGAGGCGACGGCGCACCCGGATCCCGCGCGGAGCGCGCGCACGAGGGAAAATTTTGCGCCAATTCCACTTCAGCCGCTACATCCCCAGCCTCCCCGGTTATCCCCAGCTTCGGTGGCGTTTTCCGACCATGGAAGAAAGCTTGAGGATCTGAACGTAGAAGACGATAGAAACAAGTGGGAGTCGAAGAGAATGCCTTTGCCAACCCATTTTACTCAGCCAAGGGCGTTCTTGTGAATCCATGAGCTCCAACCGCCAGCCATGGTGGTCTGTTCATGGTGCTCTGTAGACGGAGGAAGAAGGACTCGAGTTACCAAGGCCGAATGGGCTGTTAGCAGGCCATCTGTGAGCGTAAAACAGAAAAAATAAAAATGAGCGGCCCAAAAGGACCAACAGAATGCGGCCCAAATAGATTGTTTGGCAACTGCTTCCTTTAAAAAAAATGCAGGAATTCGTACAATAAATGTTGGATGCCCTTGCAAATTAAGATTATGTTAACCCATTTGCCCATTTGATTTAATTGGTACAATAAAAGGCTATGAAATACTGCCTATATAATTTTTGGTTTTCTTTATGTCTCTTGCTTTTCATTTGTTAGCTTTGTATTGGTTTCTAAAAAAATATTGTAATGATGTTTCCATTTATGCTTGATACATTTTTTATCAAACGGCCACATAATGGTATACAATAATTTATAGTTGATTTTTAGTTACATGCACAACATTAAATTGCCTGCAGACGACCCCCTGTCTCTGAGTTGTATGACCTGTCTACTCATATGTCTGTATGACCTGTCTGCTCATATGTTAGAGACGACCCCCCTCTCTGGGTTGTACATGTCCTAAGACTCTAGCTTGTAATAAACCACCTAATTAAATTCAATAAAGCTTCCTTCTCCTGAAAAAAAAAAGAGATAACATAAATTGAAGGTTCCTTCTCCGCAAAAAAAAAATGAAGGTTCCTACCAGCCAATTTTTTCAATCAAAAGTTATGACATGTATTTTCTCACGAGATTAGAACTACAGTACATGATAGCGAGTAGCAACTTTCAAGTTTATAGTGATTGAAGAATCTACCTCCCCTCAATTATGTAGAAGTATTAATTATAATATTGAGAATGTAAAAAGGTATGTATACTTTTGGTGGGTACGAGAGTTATATGAAGTGATGAGACTCATGTATCGATACTATTTGTTTGTGTAGCAGTAGTTACTAGAATCAAAGATAAATATCATATTTACCGTCTTGACACATGTCCTTAATAATGTGGCTTGGTATTTTGATAAATGGCGTTGGGAGCACATTCATTAGACCCAATTAAAATGGTCTAATCTTGTTTTAAAAATAATGTATAGACAGTTTGGCGTTATACTCAGAGCTTGTAAAAAGCAATATGTTTCACACTCATGAATATTATGCTTTCTTGGTCTCCCTCCACCCCCTTTTGTTTGTTGTGGGTCGCGTCTCACTGCAGTGTCATGATATCTAGTCTCAATGGTAAATGAAGGGCACAACGGGAAAAGAGATAAGCATGAGGTTGTCGACATTCACCTCTCGTGTTATTAAAACTTCTTGTCACAATACACACTAAACACACATATCACCTTTTTCTGTTATTGGAACAAAAATTGCGCATATCACATCATTTTCTAACTCTTTACAAAAGCTCTTTTTCCCCCTCTCGAGGTGCGAATCCACGGCCCGTTGGCGCAGGTAATGTACCAAATGGCAAATGGGGCGAGGCTGCACTCCACTGTCCGCAGGTTCGCTGTTCGGTGCCGGCTGGGAAAGAACCGTTTGGAGGGACGGCAACCGTGCGAGTTGCGACGGTGCTGTTGCGGTTGCCTCGGTTCCTCTTCCATTCCCGTGCACACGGAGAGCATCGGTGCGCCGAGACGCCTCTGCTTTCTGCGAGCAATAAAAAAGCGCAAAAATGCTTTCTCCTCCCGCCTCCATCCGTGCCCTTGCCTTCCACCGCCGCCTCCCACTCCCGCACCCGCTCCTCCTCCCGCCGCGGCCGCCTCCTCGCCTCGGCCCCGCGCGTTCCATCATGCCCTTCTCCACCCATCCTTCGGACCAAGAGGAGGCATCAGAAGCGGAGGAGGAACCACTCCCCGCCGCTGGCGACGCGGGCGAGGTCAGCCACGAGGAGTGGCAGCGCTGGGGCACCACCTCGCCGCTCCCGGACGCGGTGGCCGTCGTCGTTCGAGAGCTTCTCGAGATGGAGGCGGCCGCCGGCGAGAAGATGCGATTCGGCGGCGTCGGCTCCAAGCTAAAGGTGACGCCTTTGTACCAAATCTCTCTCGGATTTTTGGTGGTTCTTGTAGCTTATGTGCCTATGTGATTATGGAACACCGCATGGTGACTCGGCGGATAGCTTTGCGGATTGATTTACCTGGAGTTTGCAGGGCGATTTCAAAGACATCGAAGACAAGAAGCACAGGGCAGTCTATGAGAAGCTCGCTGACTCAGACAAGAAGCTGCAGTATTACTCCGCTCGGCAGATTGGTTGCCGTTTGCTAGGCAGCAGAGGATACCTTTGCCAGAAGGTAATGTGCAATCTCTGAGCATATATGAGGTGCTATACGCAATGCAGCATTTTGGGTTAATGGTTTGTTGGGCTGAACTTTTATTTCTGACATTTTACATGCTTGTGAAGTGCTATAGGCAACACAGTAGTTTGGGGTTTATTCGTCCCCACCTAAGTGATTCCTTTACATCTTAAATTGCAGTGCTGGTTACCGATGGAAGATTGCATGTGTTCCAATATTCTTCCTTGCAAGCTCTGGAGGGGGATAAAATTCTGGTTATATATGCACCCAAAGGTCAGTCAAAGAGAACAGGGTTCTGCAGTATTCTTCTACATCCTTCGATTGTGTAAGCATTACTTTTTTTTTGGGGGGTATTGCAGGACTTTTTGCGCCAAAATAACTCCGGAAAATTACTATGGCAAGTGTTCGGCATCCAAGCTGCACAGCTATGTCTCTTTGGTATCCAAGAGCATGAAGATATCATGTGGGATGCATTTCAGCGTTCAGGTCATCTTGAAACCATTTTTCATTTATAAAACCTAAAGAGTGTTTAGAAGATTATTGAGATCTTGCAAGACCATGATTTAGCCATTGTCTAGGGCAGTAAGTGTGATTAGCTTTACTTTTATGCTTGGTCAATGGTCCTTCCAAGAGTTGTAGAATTCCTGTTAGGTGAGTGCATTGTTTGTCAAGTAATCTCACATTCTCCCCTAATATGTGTTAATCCTATTTCGGATACAGATACATGACCATGCTTTTAGATTCGTGATTTTGCCCTTTGTGTAAGATTGCTAAGTTCTAAGGGCGATACAACTTACTCACAGTAGTTTGAGTACTAAATTCGGCATAAGCTACAACCACCACTCTTTGTGCTGCATTGATGACTTTGATACTCAGTGTCTTAGAGCGTCCCCAATGGTTGCCTCTTAGCTAACTCTTAGAATTATTTATTGGAGAAAAGGAAGAGAGAGAAGACAGCTAACTCTTCCTCAAGAGGCAGCCTCTAAGAAAAATGAGAGACTTAAACATGGACCCCACTTCTCTTCAACTCCTTGTAAGAGCTAGCTGCTACCTCTTAGCTGCCTCTATCATTGGGAACGCTCTTATGCAGTAGATATACCTTGAAGATAAATGAAAAGAGTCTGAATCATGGTTTAATGTGCCTATTTAGTGGGTCCATGAGCATTATAAAGGCCTTTAAAGTGGCGCAATGTGGCTTCCAGTAGACCTGGGGAGAAGGGCATGATGCTTGATGTCGATGAATCTGATGGTGTTGACCGTACTGGGAATGAGGGAGGATAGGCTAGAAAGTAGTTATTAGTTCAAAAGTGTGTACATTTTAGCATGGTTAGGATACAACTAGAGCCTTATTAGTATTGTATTTTTGTGGAATTGTTTGGACTGTACGCTACCTATGGCTATGGTGTCATTGCTCCATTTTGGCTTGATGCAAATTGCGTGTTTAGTTATATTTTTCGAAGGTTTCATCTGTGCTGTCGATAAAAGAACACTTAGTCACTTAGATTTAACTGAGTACAAATTAATAGTGACTTGATTTGCAGCAATTTGTTCTTATCGAAAAAGTTAAAATAATACTCCATATACAATATGTTTTCAAGCCCAATTGTCCACTTATGTAATTTTCGTTTTATAATTCATATTGCAAATTAATGGGCAGTTTTCAAGGCGGCACACATCTATATAGAGCTGCAACCGTTGACCTGAAACATCTAGCTAAGCACAAAATAGACTGCTGATTCGAATTATATCTCAGCTTATATAAGTGTGTTCCTGCTACAAACCCATTCCTTTCCTTGTCTGGTGAAATCCTGGGCTTTCTTGTCATTTCGGGATCCCATTATTCTATTGTTTGCGTTCAAATTCTGTACCTTGATGGCTGTACTGATGATGGTCTTGTTATTTGTTGAATTACATTATTAGCTGCAATGATTGGTTACATTACACGTTGATGACACACACAATTAAATGCATACATCATATATTTACAAAGCTGATGACTACAAATAAAATTCTGAGTGGACTACATTTAGTTTTCTCATCTGTAGAAGAATGTTCTGTAAAATCAATAATTTAGTAAGCTATATTGTTCTGTTGAATCAATTATTTAGTAGCCCTATTATTCATATATTATCTGGTTAGTAATAAATCTTATTCTTCTCCTTTATTTGAAACATGAACTATAACTCTAATATTCATTTGTGTTGCCTTTAATTGGTCTATTTAATGGATATCCATGAGTTGAATGTCTAATACTTCCATTTTGATGTGGTGTTCGACAGGAAAGGGAAAGATTTCATTTCTGTATCCAAACAAGAGTTCAGTCCCCAAGTCTGTCAGTGACCTTGAATTTGATGGTTCGGCTTTGACTTCTGACCTTGATGTGGTGGTACGTATTATGTGCATCGTATATTAATTTTTCAATTTGATTATAAAATATAAGCAATGCTTCCTTCATATTTATGTCCCATGTTGGGACATTTTACCGAGCACATTATGTTAAAATGTCAACAGTGATAAAATCCTTTTGAGTGTTTACTTGTGTTTATAACTAATAACACGATGGGTCAGCATTTTTGGTTTATAGTAATAATTTAACTTCTGCAATGCAGGGTTCACGTGATGAACCATTCAACTTTGTTTTGCTTGATGGTACTTGGAGTAATTCTGCTGCATTGTACAGAAGGTTAAAGGTACAGTTTCACTGCCTTTCTCTTTGGATGCCTTCATTTAGGTCCTGAGTCTACCAAAATACACAGATCTCCACATTCTTTTCGACCGGCTAGTGGGTCTGACATGTCAACAACATATACTGGCGGGGCCGAACTGTTGAATTATGTTATGTTTAACAGAAGCAATGGATTTGTAGTTTGCTGAATAATTGTCCAAACCCTGAAGTACCTGTAGCTCTGTGAAATTCAGTTGAAAATGTTCCTTGCCAATTATGTCAAGATACTTCTATTTTAAGAATTTACCCTATTTAGTTACAGGTTTAGTGATAATTTCTTTTATGTCTTAAATACTATACAGTAGGGCTTACGGCAATAGCCTCTAGATTTCATTGTATTAGCAATGCTGAAGAAATGTTTAACATCCGAAGTGTATTTAAAAAAACTTTTACCTATGGATTGCATAGTTTCTTAGATGGTTGCATACAAAGCTATATCCATTGACCCAGTCCTTAACAACAACAACAAAATAAAACGTTTCACAAGAACCAAGGGCTAACTAGCGTTGGAACATTGTGGCTGCAAGGTACTTGCCTGTTTCCAGTTTAGGATTTTGAAGGTTTGAACTCTTTAGCTCTATGGCCAAATGAACGATACAGTTAGTTGAATGGTCCTTTCATCTGATGGTTTGTACAGGAGCGATGGACTGCACTTTGGGGAGAGGAGGATATTCCTTGTATCTCGCTATCTACGCTGACTGCATCAGTAATGCATAAATTACGGTGAGCTAAAAAAATTATGTATTCTTATCTACCCCAATGTTTTTGGAAGTGGTTACCTAGCATGATACTATATTTATATAACAGACCTCAGCCAGCATGGGATCGTACCTGCACTGCGGCTGCTGCAGCTGGTCTCTTATGGGAGTTGCATATGCGACCTGATCTCAGCGCATTTGAGTTGGAAAAGCAAGCCGAAGCAGTTGAGTGCTCGTTAGATATCTTGCTAGATGCTCTAACTGCCCGCCGGATTCGCCTGGGCAGATCTATAACTCGAAAGCAGAGACATAATAGGAACTGCGTATAGTGAAAGAACACAATAGCGGAAGAAAGCATGGCATACCTGGAACAGAGTTCTATTTTGTAGAATTGGATAGCTAATCAGATAGTTGAAGTGGTTTATTCTTTTGTTGTAGGTCACTAAATTCTTTGCTTCATTGTTATAATTTTTGGCACTGGTAGCAATGTAAGATACTCTGCTAACCATGAAGCATGAAGATTTTTTTGTTGGCACAAATAGATATTCAATCTAAAACTGCAGCGATGTGTATGAAGCTGTCCTGTGATTACTAGAAACAGACTGAATTGACAGGATTGCGACAGATTAGCAAACTATCTGAAGCTTGGAGACTGTTATGAGATTCATGATGTCTGCATTGAACAAATTTCCTTTTTGTTGTACATCTACAGACATTGTTTCTTCTACATTGGTGTTTCCGGTCCAAATCTTAGCTCTTCAGATGGCAATTTGGTATAGTTTGGAACGGGTTTTATATACAAGTTTGCCCAAAAGATGGCTAGGGAAAGGTTAAACTGAGCGCTGAGTTTTTGTATGCACAACAAATATTGAAATATGTAATAAATTATTACTAACTGCTGTTCCAAACCAGAACGCGTGAGAAAATTCATGCAAGAATAGTATGGTCCTGAACTGATGAACATGAAATAATCAACATGTTGCAACATAGATCAAATGCTGCAATGCTTGCGGGGTGCCAGATTTATCCCTACCTCCACAGCCATGCATATCAAGAATAGATCTTCAGTCTTTGAAAATAAACAGCTACTATCTAGCACTGAGCAGTATTCATCTAGAAGGCTAACAATTTTAAGTAGACTCAATGGTGTCCCGTGTCCATATATGATTCGCCACAACACAATAAAACGATATATTGTACAGTTTCAACAAGGCTAATAAGTTAAACTCAGGCAACACTGGAAACATAGCAACGGTCAGCTTGGTTTAACATCCAGTTCCAAGGAGCGAAGAAAACGAGACTACAATCATATCACTAGAACATCTAGTCTCAATATGGAACGCTAAGTTTCCTTTCCAGGGGGAGAAAAAACTATACATGTAGCATTGCATTGCATTCATCTGAGCATATGCATTTGCGACAAAGCTAAATATCTACACACAAAAACTTACATCACAGAGCTGCAAGAAAGAGGACAAAATCACCAGCGGCGCTTGCTTAGCCGCCACGAGTTTGGCTCACTGTGCCTATCATACAGAGGTTCAATCCTTTCTTGGCGTTTCCTCTTACTGATCTTCGTCAAGTCCACAGACCTGTAGAACCTTGGCGCCAGTTCTACCAGCCATCTAGGGTTAACGGCTGTGACCTCCCTCATGTACTCTTTCATTGTCATGACAATTTCATGGTAAATGACCCACTCTGGCTGCTGATGAAAGAGAGCACTGCTTGGGTGGATATACACCTGCTGATTATCAGCAAGGGTCCTGTATCCTCCCTTGGGGTCCTTCCTTGCAGCATGGAAGAAGAATCCAGCAGCGAGGGCTTTCCCTATTTTGGTGGAATCATTCCCAGAAGAGACAACGTCAAGCTTATACTTGTCCATGATTTCGAGAAGCTGTTTCCGCACATCCTGTGCTCTCCTTAGTGATGTTACCTGAATGAAATTCTCAAAGCACCATGGTCCTGAAAACCCTTTTGCCTTCCATGCTTCATACACAGTGAGCAGAGTAATATGATCACCTTCTGGCTGGAAAAAGTTAGATCTTTTACGATCTGCTTGAGCTTGCTTCTCTCTTGGACGATAAAATATGTTCCCAGTTTGAATCATTGCAATGATAGTCAATATTTCATCACTGCATCCAAGGTCAACACTAGCAAGGAGCATCTTTGAAAGTGGTGGTTCTTGTGGAAATTCAGCCATCTTCCTCCCTAGCTTGGTAAGAAGACCCTCTTCGTCCAAGGCACCAAGGCTGTATAGTTGTTCCATAGCCGAAAGGAGTGCTTGAGATGCTGGTGGGTCCATGAACTCAAATGATAATAGATCATTTATTCCCATTGCCTTCATATTAAGAACTGTCCAGCCCAAGTTGGCCCTCTGGATTTCTGGAGTTGTCGTGGGGGGCATTTCATTGCGATAGGCACTCTCAGTGTACAGACGATAACACTTGCCCGGGCCTGTACGCCCAGCACGCCCTGCTCTTTGCTTAGCTGAGGCCTGAGATATTGGAGTGATAACCAGTGAATCCAGCCCTAGCTTTGGGTTATACACATTAAGTTTCGCAAAGCCTGGGTCAACAACATAATAAATTCCATCTATTGTAATAGATGCCTCTGCTATGTTGGTGGCCACAACCACCTTCCTTTTCCCGGGAGGAGCAGGTTCAAAAATCTTTGACTGCATTTCAGTTGGAAGAGCACTGTACACAGGACAGATCATCAACTCCGGTATGTCGTCACCGAAAGCCTTCATACGCTCATGAAGACATTCACAAGCATGCTCAATCTCTTCCTGGCCAGTCAGGAACAACAGGATATCACCTTCAGGTTCAGTCAGATGGATCTGCAATACAGTGATCAGTGCAGCATCCATGTAGTCACTCTCCGGCTGCTTTGTATGCAGAATTTCAACCGGAAAAGTTCTTCCAGGAATTGTGAAAATATTGCAGTCAAAAAAGTAACCAGAGAACTTCTCTGCATCAAGAGTTGCTGAAGTGACTATTAGCCTTAGATCACTTCTCCGCCGAATTAACTGCTTTAGCAAGCCAAAGAGAATATCCGTGAAGATAGTCCTCTCGTGTGCCTCATCAAGCATGACTACTGAATAAGAAGAGAGGTCCCTGTCCACCAAAATCTCTCGCAAGAGCATTCCATCTGTCATATACTTGATGACAGTTTCAGGTCCAGTATGGTCATCAAAGCGTATCGAATATCCAACTTCCTCACCCAATCGACAGCCAAACTCCTCAGCTACTCTCTTTGCGACTGACTCTGCAGCAACCCTGCGAGGCTGAGTACACGCAATTTTCCCCCTTGTCGTATACCCTGCCTCGGCAAGGTACTGAGTAACCTGGGTAGTCTTCCCTGAGCCCGTCTCGCCGATAACCACCAAAACTCGGTTCTCATGAACAGCTTTGATCAGCTCATTCTTGAGCCTGAATATCGGAAGGCTTTGTCTCTGCTCCTGAATCGAAAGGCTTGACCTCTGGCCATATGTACCAGCCTTCCCATGCGTCGCCTTCCATTCTGGCACACTCTGCGGCGGTAATCCAGTGCCCCTCAGCTCCTGCATCAGATACCGTCCACCTGACATGGGGTCCTCCCATGACCGATTAAGGTCCTTAGGGATTGCATCCATCATCCCTCTTTGCTCCTGGTTGCGAATATCGCGCCGCTCCTTAACAAGCGCAGTCTGCAGCACAGCTGCTCGGCTCATCGATCCATCTGGGTTCTTCGAAACCTTCACTGGAGACATGTCAGTTGAAGACCGCCCCTGTCCTCGCAAGAACGCCGGCTCATCCTCGTTGAGCTCAATTTCTATGTCCTCCTCCAAGTCCTCCTCCTGGTCATCATCCTCATCAAACAATGGGTAGTCTTTGGCGTCCAACACCCCAGCAGCAATCAACTGCTTGACCTCCCACCTCTCCGGCGAGCTCATCCGCCTGACTGGCCTCCGCGGGGCAGGACCAACCTCATCGTCGTAGGGGACGAAGACCCCAGTAATCCCCCTGCTCTTCCCGGGGGCTCTGACACGACCGGCTGGCAGATTGGCGTCCTCCACGGAACGGCGACGCACCGGCATGAGATCCCTCCCCGTATCCTGATCGACGTCTCGCATCGACAGCTCCAGCTGCTTGGCGCCCTGCGCCGAGACGACCTTGACGAACACCTCCTGGCCGTGGACGACGTCGACGCGGCGGCCGGGCATCTGGGACGCGTGCACGACGCCCTCGAGCCGCCGAGGCGGACGAAGCACCCGGCGTCGTACACCCGGGTGACCGTGCCGCGGCGCACCTGGTGCAGCTCCGGCTCCCCCTCGCTCTCCTCCTCGTAAGCCTTGTCCTGGCGTCTCGGCGCGCTGGCGACACGGGAGGAGGCGGGGTTCCCGGGGGCTGCGGCGGGGTTCCTGGGCGCGGGGGCGTGGTCGGGGATGGCGCGGATGACGGCGTGGAGGGAGCGGGCGAGGTCGTCCGGCAGGTCGGCGCCGTGGTCCCTGAGGCTGGCGCCGAAATCGGCGGCGGAAGCGGCGGCGCGGCCGAGGTCGACGACGAACTCGGCCAGGACGCGGTCGGCGACGCCGAGGTGGGCCTCCAGCTCGGAGCAGACCTTGGAGACGAGTGAGAGCTGCGTGAGCCGCCGCATCCCGTCGTCCGCCGCCGCCATGGGCGCGCGCGCGGAGGGGGAGGGGGCTGGCTGGCAAGATGGGTGTGCCTTGGCCTGCGTCGTGTCGATCGGGGGAAGGAAGGGAACGGAACGGTGGAAGGCGGTGCAAGCGTGGAAGCTACAGAAATAGCGTGCGTGGTCGTCCGACTCGAGCCCGACGGAATCCGCGGCCGCGTCGGTTTCTGGAGTGGAGTCGGTTCACCGGAGGAACCATGGAAGAAGCTGCGAGCCTGCAAAAGCGCACGGCAGGCAGATTCCATGTCATTGCTGGCTCAAAATTTTAACCCACCTTGCTGGACCGAGGTAGATCGCGATGGGAGATATTCCAGCCTTCAATGGCAACACAGAGGATTCTAGCGTTGACGTCAAGATGTCACATCAGTATGCAGTATACTTCGTTAATCAACCGAGAGAGTACCAAACAGTATAATCGAACAAAATAGATAATGAGGGATGCCGACGTCGTTAATCAGGTTTTTATATGTACCATGGGAAATATAACGAAGAAATGTATATTATTCTGCAATGTCCGAAAACGACTCCACTAGTTTGTTTTTTTGTTTTTTTGTTTTTTTTTTTTTTTGGCAAGTACACAGAAGGCAAATGAGAACACTATTCCGCTCGGATCAATGAGCGATTTCTCAAGAAACGTATTCATCCATTAGCTTTCAGCCATAAGCCTTAGGCAAAGCCCAATGGCATATTTCATTGTTAATTTCACGATGTTACATCATCTAAAGTGATTTGAAACTCTAAAAAAACCCAATCAAAGCATTTAATTCCTGCGTGTGATTCGGCAGGAACTTATGAAATGAAACCCAATCACCCGAATAGGTATCAAAATGTTAGAAACTGCATAACATCAATTTTATCCAGTGAAACTCCTTTCTTCTTTCCTTGCAAGTCTCGTAACATGTCATTAGTTTTGCTTATAAGACACCTCATTTATCGAAAATGGAATTCTCATCGTGAGTAGCCTAAGCAGCAACCTTCTAATCGGATTCGGGGCTCTCCAACCATGTCGGAATATCAGCATCGGCACCACCTACGTTGAACAGGGAGTCAAGAGGGTCCCATTCAGGACCAGACACGCTTGTTGCCGCAAGGATAGGGGAAGTGAGCGCTGGCACATTTTGGCTGCTGCAAGCGTCACTTGATAGAATCCCGCCTTGACATGCAGACTTCTTGTTTGGAATTTCATCCCCAGGGTTACGAGAATCTGGTGTAGTGATATTTATTGGAGCTGGATAAACACTGAAAGAGTCAGGAAGATCACACAATGCGTCAAACCCAGCAAGGTTGCACCATGAATCATCCTCCATGTTGATATCAATCCAGCTGGATCCTGGAACTGGACCGGCTTGCCCTCCCTCAGCCGGTGCATTTTTCTCTACAGCAATGCGTTTAGCCGATGGTTCTTCGGCGATAGACACTCCCAAATCATCGGTTGTTCGACCTTTGTGGCCAGAACATGGAGGTTGTGATATATCAGAGCCTAGAACTGATTGTTCTAGCCCACCAGATCTCAATCCAATGTCACTGTGAGCCACTCGCTGTGGAGCGAATTGTCGAGGGTGTATAAGAACATCCAAATTTAGCAAAGCATGTGCACAAAAATTCCCCAGCTCAGTGCCTGTCTCTAGCATTCCTGCTAGGGGAAAACAGAAAGTGCTTCAGGAGATATTTTTTTTAGGACATTCGAATATCAGAAAATAAAATTCAGTGTCCACAAGTCACTCTAATTAGAATAGTCCATGGACCATGAGAATGCGTCCTAATAGAATCCTATAGTTCGTGAATCATGATTTGTCACGTAACATAACAGGTAGCTTAGCCAGTTACTTAGATAACAACATAGTTTGTTGAATATGTCTGTAATACTTGTCTCCTAATAGAATGCAGTTATGAATAAGCGCGTACTAAGAAAATATGAACTCAAAGCTATTACCTCTGTTGAAGAGTTCGAGTCCTTGTTCTAGATAAGGATGACGTTCGTGAGGACTGGAAAGAAAGGATGCCAAAAGCGCTTTAAGTGAGGCTAATTGGAAAACTGAAGTACTTGGTTCTTCAGTCCAGGGTTGTCTTTGTTCGTACATCCCTGCTTTGTAAAATGCATTTCTAGCAACATTAACAAGAAGCAGGTCCATTTCTGCTCTCCAGGAGTATGCTCTAAATGATCCCCCCTGCTCAAGGTAACAGAATTGATTATCTGATTCAACAATACATATAAAAACTCAAGTGATGCTAACAGTGCTTAAACCTAAGGGCCCCTCAGAAGTTTTATTTTGATAAACAGAAATGAATGTATTAATGAACCAGCAACCATTGAGGTATCCCCGTAACAATGTGACATCAGAGTTTTTCGAAGACAACGAAATTCATTAATCGATGTCAGAATTGTGGACAAACTGGAAACGGAAAAAACAAAAGAAAGCCGCTTGTGGGATGAACTTTCAGTCTTTACTAGTAAAAGTATATTTTTAATGTAACTTCGCAGACGCAGTGCTTCACTAGACTTCTTTATGTTAACTCACACTAAAACTTCTTTCGGCTACCTCCATCATAGATCTAACAACTTGCTAAAGTAGAATATAGATGCCAAGAAAGGACAACTACCTACAATTTTCTACTTAGAAGGGTAACGAATAAAAACATCTAGCAGACTAGAAATTCTAGATTGCCATCTGGAAGGAGAGGCATACAAAGTACTTGAGAAAGAAAACATTTAATGCACACAATCTAGCAGATCAGCACATGTGAATATCTCTGCTCCTGAATTAAATATTTCCACGCTTTGAAAATACTATATAGGCTATCCTGAAATGTAACTCTACGGAATAATGAAATATATGTCTCTTTGGAATTTGATTAATTTGAAGGATAAGTGCGTTATACAAGCAAACCAAGAGAATTTACTCAGTTCACAAGTCATGTTAGAAAGAACTACTGACAAAAGGATAAATGAAAAGAGTATATCAAGAAATAATTTACACCAGGCTCAAAATTAATATAACAGTCAAAGAACAATAACTAACTGTTTAATTTAATTCGCAAAGGAATTTATATTACCCAACCAACAAGAACGTTGTGCTTAGTCATACCACATTGAGGAGTACTTCTAGTGTCTCCAGTGCACCAATTTTGGCACATAACGGAGACATTATTTGGCTGTTACATATAGATTCAGAACTTGTAACAGTTGAGCTTTGTACTTGATGTCTCTGCTCCACATTGGAGGAACTTTTCGATGGTGACAAAATTATTGTTTTTACTGGATCTATACATGCAGACAATAAGCTTCTTCCAGAATTATCATTCAGATCATAAAAAACATTGCTAATCACCACTTGGAGCAATTGCATAACCATACCTGGACCATATGTCAGAAGTTACTAAACAGATTTAACAATAATATAATGAATGTACATATATCAAGCCAAATGAGAGATGCCCAGGAAATGCACTATCCAATTACGCATGGAGTACAACCCACGAGTGTCAGAGCTGTTTATCTGAATAACCTTCAGTTGGTCCATGTTTTCGTTACATCATTGAAGTAAACAAAGCCTATATTATCTACACGTGCATATGTATGTGTACTTACTAACATGCTCACACTTTAAGGAGTCCCTCATGAACCCAGTTGTAACATTGGACAAAATGCTTACTGTTTTTAAACTATATAAAATGTAAAACAACATAGTGATGCAATGTGACACAACCAATAAGAACATGAAATATGTGATTATAAATCACATCTGCTGCCTGCAGGTAACAGAAGGAAATAAGAAAATCCAGTTCTGTTGCATAAAAAAAAATAGTCCAGTTCTAATTTCTTTTGTCACACTGAGTAATGGACTTGTTTCTGTCTCTAGTGTCCATACAATTGTGCTCTAAGTATTATCAAGGCAAAAAGCAAGAAACCACCTACCAACGCCCATGGAACTCAGCAACAATCTCACAACAGTGTAGAGTTTTCTTCTTATTGCAGGGAGTTTTGTTCTATTGAAGTACTCAGATATGACCATTACAACAATACCAGCATGTGGTATGAGTGAGCTGCAGTAGAGTATAAGAGTTCGCATTACAGTTCTCTTCCGTTTATCAGGTCAAATTAAAATGATCATTAGTGGCTGCTTGCTATACTTAATGCACGAATATACAATGTTAACAATTTCAAATGAGATAAAACGTGTAAGGTAATAATTTCAAAAGAGCATTAGGATAACATATTGTTTGAAGAGAAATCAAATATGTTTTAGGTCACTAAATTTCAATTGTTCAAAATATATCTAGTGCTGATGTGCCTACAAGCTCTGTGCTCAAGTTTGTTATATTCACTCAATGATTTAATGTGCATTTCTGAAATGTCCGCCAGTGTTTTTGACTTGCTACAAAGGCAGATTATGAATTTTACCTGCGCATTCCTTTGATAGTAGAAGCAAGCAAATCCAAACACGTTGAATGCAATGTTGGAATCTCAGAGCAAATAAACTCCTGGTAAAATGGTGTATTTGATTGGAACAGTGATTTATGAAGAGATCCATCAATCAACACCACCTTTTGTATTAAAGTTAGCAAAGCATGCACTGGAATATTGGTCACCTTAGTTGCAAATAGAAACAGAGGCATATCTTAGGGGGGCCTTAAAGTAGTCATGGAAAACAGAAAAATGCTGTTTAAACAAACCTGAATTGGATAAGAACTAGTTAGCATCACAGAGCAGCAATGTATAAGGGCTGAAATTGTAGTGACTACATATGCACGAGGTTTCGTTGTTGAAAGAGTTTGTTGATTTTTGCGAATTGTCCCTCCTCCTAAAGATGGTACTAATTTACTTCCAGGTGGTGCTAGCAGCATCTTTGGATCAGTATGTCCTGCAAAGTGAAGCGGATAGTCAAACATTGCACCACAATGTAACAAAATGAGTAAATTTTACAAACCCACCAAAACTTTGGCTTTGTAATCACAAACCCACCAAATATAATGCATGTTTCATAAACCCACCAATAATTTGGGGTGTTGTTTCAAGAAACCACCATATTTTTAATTCATACCGTATCTCATACTCTGGTCCTACATGTCAGCTGCATAGTAAAAATCCGAGACCGTACGAATTTGATGGATGAGTATGCAGATGACATGTGGGGCCAAAGTATGAGATACGGTGTGAGTTAAAAATATGGTGGTTTCTTGAAACAACACCCCAAAATTATTGGTGGGTTTGTGAAACATTCAATATACTTGGTGGGTTTGTGACTATAAAGCCAATGGTTTGGTGGGTTTGTGAAATTTACTCTAACAAAATACTAGAGAAATGACAAAGTATATAGGATCTTGCCTTCTTCCGGTCCAAGGAAAGTGTCATTCAACAGATTGTTTACCACAGTCAACAAGTTCTGAATCATCAGTGACATACTATTCTTGGAAATTCGCACACAAGGTAACAATGCTAAAGTACTGGCAAGTTTCTTGAAAACAGAAAATTGAAGTGGTCAGTCACATAGTGAACTCATATGACAAGCATTCAAAAATAAAATTGAAATTATCAAGCAAAAACAAGATATTGTATCATAAAGATTTTTCACCTTTGATTGTTGTAAATTGTATTGACCGCTCATAATCTTTTTCGTGATGATAGATTCGACCTGAAATCACACATATAGGTACGCAAATCACCATAGTTCACACTCAACACTAATCTGCATCACAATATTGGCATGATAGTGCATATGCTTGTGAAAGTCTGTAACAAACCAGTTCAGAATGAGGATAACATACTAAGTACAAAGCTAAGATACGCAACCATCTGATTAGTATACCCTTCTCAAGTTAGCCAACTAGGAGCTCAAACTGTTGGCACCAGTTGGAACATAGGTTATACATAAAAAATGTTAAAAATATAATAGAAATTGAAACGGGTCTGCAATGGAGGGCATTTGTGATGGTATAAACGCTATGGTTATGGGATTGTTACTCAGATCGATAACTGCAGTGATTTTTCAATGTCAGTTTGTCACTTGAGCTGCACGATTACAATACATACTTATGTTTGTTACAACTAAAATTACATATAATCTTTAAAATCTTCCCATTTGAAAAACATTCACTTCACCGAAATACATATTTGCATGGACAATAAAAATATGAAGTTGTACATAAGAATCCATTTACAACCAATTTCAACTATTTGACACGTGTTGCCATTTCTTGGCAATTCCAGCGTAACTGTCCTGAAAAAACTAGTCTGATTATTTAGAAGAATGTGAAGCTTTGATGAGGACAATAATGCATAGGCAAATAAAAGATAAGGAACTAAGGAAAATTAACAATGACGGCTTGAAAGTGGTTTCTTTAAGTAGACATGGTCAGAAAAAAACTTTTCAAATTGGTTTTTGTTTTCACTTGGAAAAAGCAACTGAAAATGATGGGGGTGCTAGATACTCACAAATAGCAGAAGAATTTCGGATAGAAAATAAAGAACACATACGCTTTTGAAGTCTCTGTATACAGATGTAGGAAAGAGTTTCATAATCAAGCCCAGCAAATCAGCTGCTTTCTCCTGCAACGGTAGATACCATTATCTTTTCTTGTATGATTAATTCATATCAGGAAAATTAGTTTTCACAATGATCAAGCGAGTACGTACTGTGACAGGACCATTCTCATCCAACAGTTGTAGTGATGGTTTGACAACTTTCTTGGCTAAATTAGTTGCCTCGTTCTTTAAATTGGAGAAACTAGACAACCTGATCATAATGATGTTACATAATATTATAGATTCTATGAAAATTGCAATGACTGAAATGTCATGGAGCATATTGTTAGGAGAGAGATATTATATCTCATTCTTTTTTAACATAGAGTATTTTTCCGTTTTCAGTGGAAATGATAAGCATCTTGTTCAATTGATCTCCTCTGCCAAAAGTTTCAGCCTTACATTAAGTATTTTGGACATCCAGAGCATCCAGCAACAAAAATCCGTTACAAGCCGTTTGTCATAACATGTGAGCCAGGAAACATGTCTGGTGACCATACCATCTATGAAATCATCTCTCTCTTACTTGATTAACTGAATGACCTAAAATGATAATTAATAATGTTCTAAGAACATCAGGAACTCAAAATTCTTACTAGGAAGTGCCAAAGTACTTGTTTACTATTGTTTACTATTGAAATGCACTCGATTCTCCTTTAAAAGAATTTTCAGTGACATACCTGACAAATAAATCATACATGGCAACACATGTTGACATGTTTACCATGTTTATGTAAGATGGTGCCTGTTCAAATTGGAATAACGATCTATCAGCTCAGGTGCCAAAACAGAGAAAACAATATATGCTCTATAATTATCGGCTCGAACAAATGTCATGGTTTCACTCATTCCCTTTACATTTTCTATGTATTTCAATACAACTACTGTTTGCAACTACAAAGTTGAAACAAAAATTACCATAGTTCTTAACCAAATGGATCAATATTCAGATCATTGATCGTAGGCCCGGTTTAGATATTTTGTGAAATATCACAGTGCAAAAGAAATATTAGTAGATAGGTATCGAGTAACAGAAACTATTGAAATAGTATCAATCATGGAAATCTGATTTGCCCATCACTGCAGTAGTCTTCCACAACTATGTTTCCACATCAAAATTTGGAAATTACAGCAACTGCAAATCACCCCGTGTTCCTTTTCAAGGCTCCATATGATAAACAGTGAATATAAATACTATAATCAGTAACTTAAATTGCAACGAATCATGCTGTTACCTTCATTTTGTCCAGAACCTTCTGAAACCAAGCCGAGTAAGAGTTTATAAAGCGCTGATCACAGCACTCTTGGAATGTCAAACCAAGAAAAGAAGTACCCACCCAACGACTGTGCTCCTAGGGAATGAAATAAGAGAAGTGAAATTTATTAGTAAACAAAGTGCTCACACCTAACTTTTGAATATTGGCCGGACCGGTATGAGCCGATAATGGTATGTCCGGCCAAACCGGTATGACGACAATATTCAAAAGCTAGGTGCTCACATTAGTAAACGCAATGCTCACACCTAACTTTTGAATATTAAAGGCCGGACCGGTATGAGCGGATACTGGTATGTGCGACCAAATCAGTATGACGACAATATTCAAAAGCTAGGTGCTCACACCTTCGGCCAATAAAGGACGTCTAGGTGTTGCCCAATCACCAAAAGACATGAGAGCATAAACTATGCCAAAATTTTCAGTCCTGATGGTTTCAGCTGTCACTAGTAGCCACGAGCCACGACGGTGATATGGGAAGGATCGAATGCAGCACAGGAGGGAGCGAGAGGGGCCATCACGGGCGGATCCACACACACACGCGTACCCTTTCGCTGTCCATGAGTTGGAGGAGGCGGCCGACCCAGGCGTCGACGGCGGCGCGCCACTCCTCCCGGAGCGCCGGGTCGCCGCCCGCGTCGCGCTCGGCGAGGAGGCCGTGCGCGCGGACGGCGTCGGCCGCGTACGCGAGGTCCGCGGGGCGGCGCGGCGGGCGCAGGTCCTCGCCCGCGTCCGGGAGCGGCAGGCAGTCGTCCAGCAGCTCGAGGAGGAGGCGCGGGCGCGGGTCGCGCGCCCCCGCGAGGGCGGCGGACGCGGAGGCGGAGGCCATCGCGGTACGGGGATTGGTGGGGGAGCGACGAGGGCCGCCGGCCCTTTTTGTAGCCGTTACCTCCGGTTTCGACTGCGGTAATACTGGCCAGTGGTGGAGCGGAGGCTCGGGCCGGCTCGGCTCTTGAAACGCGCGGCGTGCCGTCCTGGTCGTCATGCGCCTGGCGTGGCGTGGCGTGGGTACGGCTGCTGAGTGCTTTCCGCGTCTGCAAGGTACGGTCGTTTGTCGCGTTGTGCGCCGAGAGCATGCCGCCGGCCGGCGCGGTGCTCTCTGGTGTGGCCTGGCCGTGGGATGGGGTTAGGGAGCGCAGTGGTGCGACCAAGGCGAGCGGCGAGGCCCGCTGGCCGTGGCGGTGGCAGCCATCGGATGCTGTTGTGCGGACGCTTGATCGGGCTGAGGGGCGGCGGCGCGGCGCGGCGCGAGGCGAGGCGAGGCGGGCGTTCGCGGGAAGGCAGGCAGCAGTCCGTGGCGCGAGCGACAGCGCAGGCGACGCGGCAGGACGGGAAAGAAAGATGGGCGACACGCGCGCGGTTGGACTTCAGCAATGCGAAGATTTGCGGTTGCGGTTACTTTCAAAGTTTCAAGTAATTTTGTTTTGGAGAAGATTTATGGTTGCTTTGCGTCGGCATGTTATACGAGCGTGAGGTAGGCCAGTTTGAGCTGAAAGAGCCTCCTGATCATTCCAACTCTTCTCGAATAAACAAACAACAGCACTCATGAAATTGTCCATCAAGGTACGTTCAAATATCAATTAATACAAGATATGCTGTAATTCATCAAATTCAACTGTAAATCATTCGAATATATATGAATCTCTGTTTGAGATAGTCTCCTACCAAAACAGATGCAACTTTGTAAGTAAAAAAGGAAAACAGGGATAATCATGCAAAAAGGATATTCACCTCTTTTGGCAGAGGATTTAACACCATTTGGAGCTCATGACGGAATAGGAGCAACAATAGGAGCAACTTGGTGTTTCGATGCAAAAACAGATCCAACTTTACAAAGTCTCAACAAAAGTCCATTTTCATAGTTGGCCTAAAAATAACAACAGAAATGCATCGCATTACGAAACCATGCAGAACTAACAAAATCAAATCAAGCATCCTTTTTAGATCGCTAGATACTAGTCTTAACGAACCAAGACACTTACCTTTTTAGATAGGGTGGAGTAAGCCTCAATATGTCATAGCGTATTGAGCAATATGATTCCCATTGGATTGGGTCGAGATCCTAGCTAATCCCATGCTTGCAACAGGAAGTCACAAGTTTGCCTGGCTACGAGGCTAGGCGGGACCAGAAGAATGGAAACTAACTCCGTCCCAATCCTCGAATGTCCCGCCTTGGCCTCGATTAGCATCTCTGGGGGAAATTCGGTCCCATCCCCGTCCCCGACAGATCCTCTTTTCTACTCGGAGCCCTATACAGCTGTAACAACTCGTCCGCTACAAATCGATAGCCATCGTAGGTTTGCAGTCGCAGTCCCGCGTCGTGGTAAGAGTCGCTCTAGGCAGTTGCAACCACCCGTCGTCGTGGTACTCAACGGCGGACGGATCTTAGGAGGACTGATCGTCGTTGAGATGAGAACGAGTGAAAATAGATGAAAACTCGAGAGAGGCGACGGCGGACGGGTTGGTGGGAAAGGGAGAAAGAGAATGATGGCTAGGGCTAGAATGGAAAGTATATAGTAAGTGTTGCAGATGGGTTTTTGGGCTGAAGTTTTGAAAATGGGCCACATTTTTTTGACTATTTAGGGGAATTTGGTATCAATCCTCGCCTCGGCCCTGTCCTCACAAGTGAAATAATTGATGCATTGAAGCTTTAATTAAAAAAAATGAAAATTTGAGCTTGATAGAAGTCTGGCTTTTCACCTTAATCTTATGAGATGTTGTCCATTCTCAAGGAAAAATTGAAAAAAAAAAAGAAAAAAAAAAGGTCAGAGCAATGGAAAATTACAAACCCTGCACAGCCTAGGAACCACGTCTTGGAGACTTTGGCCCAACACTCTGCTCGGTCCTAGTAGTACTCTGTAGCACGAGGCGCAACAAAAAAGGTGTCAGAAAGGAGGGGGGCGAGCGGCGGGCGGGCGGGCGAGCGGCGAACTCGCCGGGGACGAGGGTTTCCGTCATCGGCAACATTTCGTCCCCATCGATTCCGCTCAGGTCCGCGCCTTCGGTCCTCTGATTCCGTCCCACGAATCCCCAGCGGAGCTCCTTCCGATTTCAGGTACGGCTCTCCACCCATCCCAAACCCCACTCCCTCCACCCAGTTGTCTTCATTTCATTCTTTGCTGACTTGAGCGGCAGCCAACAATGAAACAGTGCTGCCGCTGTGATCTGGACTAGGGTATTGGCTCCGTTCCGTGACATAAATTCATCCAGCGAGCCTCATGGCTGTAGATTATGACAGATAAAGTAGGCTATGTGTTTGACGGCTTTGGTCTGAATGTTTGACTGCGATCGTAGCGATGCTTTACAGGTCTTGTTTTATTATTATTATTATTATTGAAGCAGTTCCGGATACTAGGTTGTTGCTTATATTGCACTTTTGAGCCGAATAATGCTGCATTGAAAGTTGCCTCTGTGGTCAGCATTGGGCTGAATTATTGAAGTAAGTCTTCCACTCCACGATCAGTAACCTGGAGAAGATGATCCTGGTCCTTTAGAAATCACTGATTGCAATGGGATGTTACTTCACTTACTTGGTTCCCTAATTCCTCTTCATTGTTAGGATTGACAAAGGTCCTTTTTTTTTGTATATCATTAGAATATCTCTAAAAATCGTTATATGCATATGTGCTTTTTTATTGTTTCTACGATCTACTTATCCTCATATATTTCATTCTGAACTTCGTTTCCACCCCTCTAAATTTTAGACCTCTAAAATGAAAGAGAATCTTGTTATTTAGGAGCATTAAATAAAATTTAATGACAAAACCTTTTTGACATATGAATGCTCATTTCAAGACGAATCTAATGAGCCTAATTAATCTATGTTTTGTTACAGTGATGCTACAGTAACTATCATCTAATCATGGCTTAATTACCCTCATTAGATTCGTCTCGCGAATTAGACCCGGGGTCCTGCAGTTAGTTTTGTAATTAAACTTTATTTAATACTTCTAAATAACAAAATTCTCTTTGATGTGACCCCTCTAAAATTTAGACCCCTGGAAACGAACACCCCCAGATTCAGGGCAGCACTCTGAGTACCTGCTGCTTGTTGCTGATTGAGACTGCAGAGCTAGCACAGCAGCACTGCACAATGGATGCTCTCCCGGAGGCGCTGCTTTCAGATATCATCAAAAGGCTTACCAGCACCAGTGATCTCAAGTCTCTTTCCCTTGTGTCGAAGCAGCTATATACCATTGAGGCAGAGGTAAGGGATGCTATCCGTGTTGGCTGTGGCTTCTTCCCTGTGACATTGGCCATGGCTTCACTATGCTCCCGGTTCCCCAATTTATGCAAAGTGGAATTCAATTACTCTGGTTGGACTCCTTATCATGGGATGCAGTTGGACAACCAAGGCCTCCATGTGCTTTCATCCAGCTGCCCTTTGCTTACTGATCTCACCTTAAGCTTCTGCTCGTGCATTGATGACTCAGGCCTCCGTTTTCTAGCATCCTTCAAGAAGTTGATGTCCCTGAGGTTGAACACATTGCCAGCAATAACTTCATCTGGGCTTTTCTCTGTAGCAGTCTGTTGTAAGGGTCTATCTGCACTTCACCTTATCAGCTGCGAGAAAGTAGGCAGTGTAGAGTGGCTGGAGTACCTTGGCAGGATTGGTTCATTGGAAGAACTTGTAATAATAAACTGCAAGAGGATCGACCAATTTGATCTCCTAGTGTTTGGTCCAGGATGGATGAAGCTTCAGAAGTTTGAGCTTCAGATCTGGGGTTCACCGAATGTATTTCATCCTCATGATTGGTCATATGTGGCACACAACAATTATAGATATGATTTCTGCTGTGAGGGTTTGAAGGATTTGACTTTGGCTCGGCTCACAGCGGCGCCCGAAATAGGACTTCGTTGTCTGTTGAGTAAGTGCAAAGAACTAGAGAGACTTAACCTTAACTGTGTTATGGGTCTAGAGGACAATGACATGGTTACAGTAGCCAGCAGTTGCAGCAACCGTATAAGCATCTCACTTCTGCTGTCGCCAGAGTATTGTGGCTATGTTTACAGGACAGCATTGACTGATGACACCCTTAAGGCCCTAGCCGTCAAGTGTCCGAGGCTTCAGTCTGTTGAGCTAGCATTTTGGGGAGTCTCACCTGATTGGCCTGAAATAGGCTTCACAGAGGATGGCCTTGTGGCGCTCATTCAATCGTGTCCGATTCGTGAGCTCATGCTAACTCGTGCCAATATCTTTGGTGACAAAGGAATGAAGGCCCTCTCATGTGCTCGATTCCTGGAATCACTCAAACTTGCATGCATTGCGATAACGGATGCTGGGTTGCGCCTCCTGGCATGTAGTCCATGTTTGGTTAACCTCACATTGTGGCGGTGTGATGGTGTTACTGATGATGGAGTGGCTGAGGTGGTGCGTGCAAGGAAGTTAGAGACCCTAAATGTTGAAGGATGTTCTCAGGTCTCTCTAACAGCTCTGCAGGGGGCTGCCAAGTCAGTTCACTACAGAGATGATTTCCCAGGCTTTTTGGAGTGGGCAGATTTGTACGTTGTGTGACGGTACTGCCTGGCAGGATGAAGCTCCCTCATATTTCTGAACCTGCTTGACCTTCGTCCTTTCACTGCTGTGTATGATTGGGTATGTTGGCGTGTAATGTGGCCTGTAGCAATAGTGAGCTTATGGTTATTGCAAACAGTAGCATATTTTTTCTGGCTTTCATTTTCAGCGTTTCTCATTTCAAGTTAGTACTTTCATCATGCAAATGTTAAAGAGGAAGATAGATATACCTGCTGTTTTCCCTTTGACGAGTTTTAAGATGTTCCTGGAAAATTAAGTGACACTGACGATGGTTCTCAATTCTCATGTTCTGTTTCAATCAGCAAGGTACGAAAGTGTTTTTCTTTTAGTGCTGTTTGCGTGAGGTGCATTTGTTCCATAAAATGTTCGGATGCATTTTCTGGAAGAGAGCTTAGCGTTGGATAATCGCGTGGTACCTAGAAAATGAGGTGCATCTTCCTCTACATCTTGCCAGTTGCCACTGCAGTCATCATACTCACCCCCTCCTTCCAGCAGAACCTGTGAAGGGCATGAATCTGCATGAGCACTAATACCGACTCAAGAAGTTTGCCTGACCTATATCTACACATTGGTTACACGTTGCGCCCTGTACACTATTAATCTTGACACTTTCGAAATCGGGATAATGAATAACTCAAACGTAGAGAATTTTGGAACTTTAAACTAAAAAATCTTAGAGAGCTGAACTCAATTTGACTTCAGGCGTGCCATTTTACAAAAACGGTATTGAAAAACAAAGGGGGCAATAAGCTGCAGGATCGATCGGATAAATGAGTTGTATGTGAAACATTTTTCAGTGTCGAGTTCACATGGCAAACAAAATGGTGACAGCCAGTCAGTCTCTCAGCCCAGCCAAGCCCATCCCGACCCAACACTCTGCTCCAGCCCAAACAAGACGGATAAAGAGGCGGAACCGGTGCGGCAAGCGAACTCGCGGCGCGAGGGCTGCTGCTGCTCGATCGGCAACTTCTCCTTCCTCCCCGGTCTCTGCTCAAGGTGCCCTGCCTTCGATGAGTTCGATCCCCTGATTCCGGTCTCACGAAACTCTAGCGAAGCCTGTTCTGATCAGGTATGCCCTTGGGTTTTGTTTTCGATCTCCTTTCTTTTGTTGATTATTTAGAGGCAGCCAACGAGAAATTAGTTCCATTGTGAACCCTAATTCCTATTCTGTTAGATAGCGTAAACAGGAAGCAGAGTATGATAAAATACAGTCGATTCGTTGTGATGCTTGAAAAGGAGTCACTAGGCGGCTTCATTAACATGTTGCTTTCATTGTTTTTCATTTTATTTTTATTATATTTTTTGCGGCGAGATTTTCTTCTGATTCGTTAGGCGCGCTAGTATTGTGAATTCAGTTCATCTGTGATTTTTAAGTCCTTTCTATTTACTGGTTTAGCAATTCCATAGGCTAAGTTGTTTAGGCTGATTCCTTCGTTGTTGTTTGTTCAGCGATCAAGAGGTACATAATTAGGTTGATGCTGAAATTATCCTCTTTGTGAGGATATGTATATGGATTTTTTTGTTTGACAGATATAGGGAAAAGGATGCCTCAAAATGTCTGTCTATTTATAGATGCACTTTTTTATGAGTTTTCTGCTCGCCTCTGTGAAGTACTTAGCTTCTATGCTTGTTACGTTAATTTCGTCATCAGATGGATGACCTCCTCAAATTTCTGATCAGTATCATAAGTAAAAGTCCCTGTTTAATGTAGTGGAAAATCACCCTATACCTACGACTAGCGGTGAAGAGACGTTTCTACGTTCCATTAACCAATCTCTCTGTTCGGATAGACAGACGAACATTTAAAAGATATAGTTAGAAATGCTTCATATGAATAGGTGCTTCTTGATCATGATTATTGTTAAATGCCTCGTTCTGATTTCCTGATATTCTAATTTCAGTCTACCATTCTGATAATCAGTTGAACTTTGAGATGGCCAAACTAGCTAAGCTGTGCTCTTCGATTGAAGACCTTCCGTTGGCACTGCTTGGAGAGATCATCAGCCGGCTTACCAAAACAAGCGATCTTAATTCTATTTCCCTTGTGTCAAAGCGGTTCTATACCGTTGAGGCAGAACTAAGGGATTCCATCCATGTTGGCTGTGGCGTTTACCCTGTGAAAGTGAACTTGGCATCACTATGCTCACGGTTCCCCAATTTGTGCAAAGTCGAATTCAATTACTCTGGTTGGACACCAAACCATGAGGCTCAGTTGGACAATGAAGGCCTCCGTGTGTTTGCATCTTGCTGTCCCTTGTTAACTGATCTTACCTTAAGCTTCTGTTCAAACATAGATGACTTGGGGCTTAGTTTTCTTGCACACTTCAAGAAGTTGATGTCTGTCAGGTTGAAAACATTACCAGCAATAACTTCAGTGGGGCTTCTCTCAGTCGCTGTTGGTTGTAAGAGCCTTTCTGCTCTCCACCTTATATGTTGCAACAAATTAGGTAATATGGAGTGGCTTGAGTACCTTGGCAGAATTGGATCATTGGAAGAACTGGTAGTAAAGAATTGCAAGAAGATCAGCCAATTTGATGTCCTAATGCTTGGTCCAGGATGGATGAAGCTCCATAAGTTTGAGTTTAAAATCGAGGATTTGAGCTACTCATATGATCCTCGTGATCCTTCGTATGTGGCACACAATCAGTATGGTTATGATTTCTCTTGTGAGAATTTGAAGGATTTGACTTTAGCACGGATCATAACCAGGCATGAAATTGGACTTCGGTGTCTCCTGGGTAAGTGCAAAGCATTAGAGAATCTTTGCCTTCATTTTGTTCATGGTCTGCATGACGACGACATGATTACACTTGCCAACAAATGCAGCAATCTTAAAAGCATAACACTTGGGCTAAGACCTGAGCACTGTGAAGTTTACAGGACAGCATTGACTGATGAAAGCCTTAAGGCCCTAGCACTCAGGTGTTCCATGCTTCAGTCTTTCGAGCTCACATTTTTTGGATGCGAAATTGATTATCCGGAAATAGGTTTCACACAGGAGGGTCTCATGACACTAATTCAGTCTTGTCCAATTCGTGATCTCGTTCTAGGTGGTGTTGACATCTTGGATGACAAGGGGATGAAGGCCCTCTCATGTGCACTGTTCCTGGAGTCGCTTGAGCTTACTCGTAGCATTTTTGTAACTGATGCTGGTTTGTGCCAGCTTGCATGTAGCCCACGTTTGATTAACCTCACACTGGGGCTGTGTGATGGTATTACTGATTATGGAGTGGGCGAGGTGGTGCGTAGACGGAAGCTAGAGTCTCTGATTATTGAGCAATGTGCTAAGGTCTCTCGAGAAGCTGTGAAGGGAGCTGCCAAGTCAGTTCAGTACAGGGTTAATTGCCCAAGTTTCGTAAATTGGTGGGATTTCTGTGTGTACGGATATAAAGTGTAACAATCGGATTTGCCTCTTCTGATTTGTATCCCCTGTTATAGACTGTGCATTGTATTTGATTGTTCATCCTTTGAGTTTTATGATGTTTATGACTGGAGTAAATTAGCTCGTAATTGTGAGCTTTAGATTTTTCCCTGTGAGGAATCTAATCAGCACGTTCGTTTCGCTGCTTTGCAGCGGCTGTTTTGCAGTAGCTACAGTGTTCGCAGTTATTTCTTCTGCAGCATCTATAGTGTTCGCAGTCATTTCTTCTGCACCTGCTACAGTAAACGGCTGCTTCGCAGCGAGGCGAACAGGCTGAATAGTGAGAAGCGTGATAGCAGCGTTACAACCTTTTGTGTTCATCTCTCTTTACTCGTTAAGATTCATACTTCTGTATCCTGGGAATCCTCTTTTTAAAAATAATATTAGAAACTATTTGTTATATTTGATTTGGACGACAGACATGCATGCTATTTTCTATTTGACTACTCTTATTGATATTCTATGATTTGTATATTTACAAAGTGTCGGAAGTCTAGAAAATCAAATGACAGTTCAGGATTGTTTTTCATGTGTTTTGCTTTGTTTTGCAGGTAATGAAAGGGTTCATTTATCACGCTGTCGCCGTTAGATAACTAGTTTTTTGCAATGTTAAAAAAGAGCTAGCCAGGCATCGGAAAAACAAAATTGCATGCTATGCATGCTGTTGGAGTGTATTGGCCCATGTATAGAGGCCCATCTAGAGGCCCATGTATAGGACTATATATCCCACCCATCTAGGGTTTGGAGGAATTAATTGGACAGTTTTACCCACTTAAACATGGTATCACAGCTAGGTTTTTCTCTCCCTCCCTCCCTCCTCTAGCTGCAGCCGCCGGCCGCCGGTGCCTCCCCTCCCCCTCCTCCTTTCCTACCCTCCCTCCCTCCTACGCTGCGGCTCTAGCCGCCACGCCCACTGCTGCTTCGAATCCGGCCGCCGCCTCCCGGCCCTGCCCCGACCAGCGCGCTGCCTGCCGTGGGAGCAGTCGCCGCGACTGCGGGCGCCGCGCCCGCCCTGTGCGCCGCGGGTGCGGGGAGCGCGGGGGGCGCGCGGACCGCCGCCACGGGTGGTGCGGGGGGCGCGTGGGCCGCCGCCTCTGTCGCCGCCGCCACCGTTATAGCTGGCCAGGTGGGCCGGGCTAAAAGGGCCATCTCCAGGCCCGGTCCTTTTAGCCCGGTCTGAGCACGGCCCGGGCCCGGTGGTCAACGGGCCGTGCCGGCCCGCAGCCCGTTACGGGCCGTGCTTGGGCCTGGGCGTAGGCCCGTCTGGCTGGTCCGAGCACGGCCCGTTTAGCGGTGGCCCGTTAGCCCGCCATTCGGGCCGTGCTAAATGGGCCGGCACGGTCCGTTTAGCCCGTTTATATTTTTAAAAAATAAAAAACAGTGTAAAAATATTTTTTTTATCCAGAGGGCCGGCCCGGCACGACCCGGTCCGTTTAGCCCGTTTAAAACAGACCGTGTCGTGCTTGGGCCTAGACGCAGGCCCGTCGTGCTGGCCCGGCCCGGTCCGTTTACCAAAAGGGCCGTGCCGGCCCGTTAAAAAAACGGCCCGGTCCGTTGGCCAGCTATAGCCACCGTCGCGCCGCCTCCCGGTCCTGCCCCGGCCGTCGCGCCGCCTCCCGGTCCTGCCCCGGCTGTCGTGCCATCCGCCGTCGAGGCCGCGCGCGCTGTGGCCGCTGCAGGTCAGGCTGCGGGGGTCGTCGCGGGCCAGCCTGCCGCGCGCGTCGCGGTCCAGGCCGCCGCGGTCGTCGCCGAGCTGCTGCCGCCGGGTCCTGCGGTCGCCGCGTCTCCTCCCGTCTCCGCCTTCGCCCGGATGGGTGTCCCGCCGAGCTTCACCTACGCCGGTCTCGGCACGCCCCCGGAGTTCGTCCCCGCCGCTCCGTCGCCTTCCTCCGCGGACGCTGCTCTCGCTACTGCCCTCCTCGCGACGAAGACCGAGGCTTTGGTGGCCCAGGAGCGGGTGCACGCCGCCGCCCTCGCCTGGGAGCGCGAGCGCGCTGCGGCGGATGCCTTGGCGCGTCGGGTCGCTGAGGCGGAGCACTACATGAGCCTCTCCACCGGCAAGCAGCCCATCGTCCCTGTCACCGACACCGCCGCCTCGTCCTCCCGCCTGCCTCCGCCCGCTAATCCCCGACTCGACGCCAGCGATCCGATGGTCGCCCAGCTCCACCTCCAGGCCGTCGGCGTCCAAAACATCCGCGCCATGGTCTCCATCGTCCTCGACACCTCGTCCACCTCCTACGGCCACTGGCGCGACCAGGTCCTCCTCGCCCTCCGGCGTTACGCCCTCGACGACCACGTCCTCACCGACACCCCTGTTCACGCGCGGGACGGGTTCTGGCTCCACCTCAACAGCATCGTCGTGTCCTGGATCTTCGGGACGGTCTCCTCGGATCTCCAGGAGCTCATCCGGACTCCCGGTGACACCGCGCGCCAGGCCTGGCTGGCTCTCGAGGGCTAGTTCCTCGACAACGCCGAGGCCCGTGTTCTTCACCTCGACACACAGCTCTGGACCTTCAACCAGGGGGACCTCTCTATCACTGACTACTGCCAGAAGATGAAGGCCATGGCGGATGCTCTCCGTGACCTCGGCACCCCTGTGTGCCACAAGGTCCTGGTCATGTACATCTTGAGGGTCTCAACAGCAGCTACGACCTCCTCAAGACCTGGATTCCTCGACAGCGACCCTTCCCCTCCTTCCGGCAGGTGAAGGATGACCTCCGCTACGACGAGATCACCCGGGGCCTGGCGCCTGGCTCCTCCTCTTTGTCGACCTCCACCGCCCTCGTCACTGCTCCCCCGCCTCCCGCCACCCTGCCTACCACTTCACTACTTGGCACTCCTCCCCCCGGGCCGAGCTGGGGTGGGGGGGGAGGGGGGTTGTACCGGCCGACGTCACCGTGGTGGCCGGAGTGGTGGCTCTGGTGGGAGCCGTGGGGGCGACCGAGGGACAACCGCCGTGACTCCTACTCCCGGGGGTACTCCCTGGCCATCCTTCACCAACCCATGGTCAGGGCGTATCTCGATGTGGCCGTTCCAGCCTACAGGCGGCGGGGGTCGTCCTCCACACCAGCCCGCGGCCATGTTCGCTGGCCCGACTTCCCCTGTGCCCTGGACTCCTCCCGCACCGGCTAGGCAGCCTCCGTCCTGGCCGACGGGGCGGACTCCTCCTGCTCAGTCCTTCAGCACCATGCAGCTGACGCCGCCGGTGGAGTGGATCGCTGATGTAAGGACCGTGTGACCGAGAAGGGGGGGGGGGGTGAATCGGTGCACACTATCGATTTTTCTCCTAACACAAATCACCCACTCAACTCCTAGCAAGTAGTTCTAGTATAACTGAAGAGGCACACTAAGGAGAGTCCTTAACCTAGTGAACTAGAGATAGCAAGAGACACAAGCACAAGGTATGAACTAGTTCACTAGGTAAGAGCAAACCTAAGATAAGCTACAAGCTAGGCAACCAAACACAAGGCACTAGAAGATCTACGAGGTGATAAGCACACTAAGGAAGAGTCCTTAGATCAACTAGCAAGCAAGCTACACATGAAGTCAACAAGCGACCATATGATAGGAGTAACTAGAGAGCATATGGATGAACCAAGGGAATAACTAGAGCAACAAGTAAACAAGGCAATCTCAAGTACTACTAGCAAGCAAGATATAGGCAATAAGTAAATGCAAGTAGTAAAGAGAAAGGGATAGAAATGCTCATGATTTTTCCAGTGGTATTGGGAGGATGGCGCCTCCCCCTACTCCACGTTGGGTCACTCCCGCCGGAGTCTCGACCCCTCCCTCCGCTCGATAGCTATCCCTTCTAGAGCATTCTTCACCCTCCGAGTGAAGACGCGGGCACATCCCGCCGGCAACTCCGGATGCTCCTCCGAAGGTAAGGATCCGCACGTGATGCGGTCCAAAGGGCGCTCTCTTCACGTAGCTTCTTTCACACGGGAAGCCCAAAGACCGTGTACAAACTTGCGGTGACTTCCACACTCTTGGCAAGCTCATCACCGACACCTAACCGGTCTAGGTCTTGCCATAGACCAAGAGTAACAACCCAAGTCAGCTCTCTAAAGCACTCACTAGCCTAGAGATCATAGGATGCACAAGGTGTCACTCTTCTCAAGCACTTGGATCACTCAAATCCCTCAAAGTGCTTCTTCTTCCTTCACTTGGCTTCTTGACAGCACCTCCCCTCCTTTGGACTGTCCAAGAGCACCTAAAAAAGGCAAGCAACCAGCTATTTATAGACTCCACCCACGAAACTAGCCGTTGCAACAAAACTGCCTAGATTTCTCTGGTCACCCTATCATACGGTGACTAGAGTCCCCGTACGGTCGACTGGGACTTCATTTTCCTGCGAGAGGCTTCATTTTCATACGGTGACTAGCACCGTATCATACGGTGACTACTTCTTTCTAGCTTCAGCAACTCTTCCAAATTGCACTTCCCCTGGAAACCATACGGTGACCCACCGTATCATACGGTGATCATCATACGGTGACTCTACCAGTGACTCTCCTTTCACTGGATTTTCCTGTCCGTAGCCACCGTATCATACGGTGACCAGCACCGTATCATACGGTGACTCTTTTTCCCTCTTCTCTTCAACTTCGTCGATTTTGCAGTCCCCCTGGAAACCATACGGTGACCCACCGTATCATACGGCGGCCATAATACGGTGACTCTACCAGAGACTCTCCTTTCTCTGGATTTTCCTGTCCATAGTCACCGTATCATACGCTGACCACCACCGTATCATACGGTGACTGCTTCTCCTGTAACTTCTGCTGAGATGATCTTCACTGATCTTCTTCCTGCAGTCACCGTATCATACGGTGACTGGCACCGTATCATACGGTGGCTTCTCCTTCAGCTGGAACTTGATCTTATCCTTTGATCCTCGCTTCCAACACCTTCTTCCTTGGTTCCTGCACTCTTCCTCTGCAACCCTAGCGCCTGAGAGACACACCATGCATCCAAACGATCTCTACACTAGTGTTTACCGAAGAGTACTAACTCGAACCATCTTGATAGTTCGGATTTTCCTATGGACTCAAGCTAACATCTAACCAAGCCAACACTTGCTTGAGTCTAGCATGTCCTTAGCCTTGATCCATCTCCTCGACCGTGACTCCATCAAGTCCGTCCATGAGTTGACGAGGCAACCAATCATCCTTGACTTGAGGTAAGAGGTTGGTTTGTGTCGTACTCGCTTCCATGTGACCTAAGGATAAGATACTCAAAGTATATGTTAGTCACATGCATGGTTCTCATCCATTCACCAAAACATTCATACCTTGGGGTTTCCAACTCCAATGGCCATGAAGCTTACAGCTGACTCGGGGGCCTCGTACCACACCACGCCGGATGCTGGTATCCTTTCTTTCGCCCACCCTCCCCATCCCTCCTGTCCTTCTGCCCTTATGGTGGGTAATGACATTTGTCTTCCTGTCACCTCTGTCGGCACTGTTTCGGGTTCTTTTCGCCTTCCCGATATTCTTGTTGCTCCTCAGATGGTTCACAACCTTCTTTCTATTCGCAAATTTACCGCTGACAATTCTTGTTCTGTTGAGTTTGACCCTTCTGGTGTTTCTGTGAAGGATTTGGCTTCCCGGCGTCTACTCTTCCGATGTGACAGCCAGGGACCCCTTTACACCATCCGCCTTCCTGCTTCCGCTGCTTCATCGTCGCCTTCTTCTTCGTCAGCAGCTCTTGCCACTACATCTTCTTCCACGACTTGGCACCGCCGGCTTGGTCATCCCGGCCGCAACGTTTTGGCTCGGCTCTGCCGTAGTGCAGATCTCTCTTGTACTAGGACATCTGATGAGCACCTTTGCCATGCGTGCCAGTTAGGTCGTCATGTTAGGCTTCCTTTTTCTGTTTCTTCTTCGCATGCGAGTCATGTTTTTGATCTCATTCACTGTGATCTGTGGACTTATCCTGTACTCAGCATTTCTAGCTATAAGTACTATTTGGTGATTGTTGATAATTTCTCTCATTACTCTTGGACTTTTCCGTTGCGTGCAAAGTCCGACACGTTCCCCACCCTTCTCAACTTCTTTGCCTGGGTCTCCACTCAGTTCAGCCTCACCATTAAGGCCGTCTAGTGTGACAATGGTCGTGAGTTCGATAATCACACCTCCCGGGCCTTCTTCCTCTCCCGCGGGGTTCACTTGCGCATGTCTTGTCCGTATACCTCCCCTCAGAACGGCAAGGCTGAGCGGATGATCCGCACCACGAACGATGTCGTTCGCACCCTACTCCTCCAGGCTTCACTTCCTGCCCGCTTCTAGGCCGAGGGTCTTCACACTGCTACCTACCTTCTCAACCGCCTCCCTTCCACTGCATCTCTTGCTCCCACTCCACACCATGCCCTGTTCAGCACTCCTCCTCGGTACGACTACCTTCGTGTCTTCGGGTGCGCCTGCTACCCTAACACCTCTGTCACCGCTCCTCACAAGTTGGCGCCCCGTTCGACTCGATGTGTGTTCCTTGGCTACTCCCCTGACCATAAGGGGTATCGCTGCTTTGACCTTACCTCTCTCTGTATCCTTATTTCTCGGCATGTCGTGTTCGATGAGTCTGACTTTCCCTACTCCACCTCCACTACTCCCTCTCTTGATTCCGAGCTGGAGTCCGTGTTTCCGACTGACCCGGTGGCCCAGTCACCTGTATCTGTATACCCTCTACCTGCAGGTCTTCCCGCGCCACGCGCGGCCCCCACGCGCTACGTCGAGCTCGCGATCGTCTACCGGCGCCGGTCGGTACCGGCCCCGGAGCCGCCGCCGGCTCACCCTCGGGCTCGCTCCTGCCTTGATCCGGAGGTGTACCACCCGCCTGTCCTCCATCGGGATCCTGGCCATACTCATCCCATGGTGACACGGCGGGCGGCGGGCGTTCTACGGCCTTCGGCTCTCTCCGCCGCCACGGGAGAGCCGGGGATTTCTCCGGTTCCCTCCTCTGTCCGTGGTGCCCTGGCTGATTCTCACTGGCGCCGGGCAATGGAGGATGAGTATGCTGCCTTACTTGCCAACCAAACGTGGGACCTCGTGCCTCGTCCCCCTGGTGGCAATGTGGTTACAGGAAAGTGGATCTGGACTCACAAGCGTCGTGCTGATGGCTCACTCGACCGCTACAAGGCTCGCTGGGTTCTCAGGGGCTTCACCCAGCGGCCTGGAGTGGATTATGATGAGACTTTCAGTCCAGTGGTCAAGCCTGCTACAGTCCGCTCGGTTCTGTCGCTGGCTCTCTCTCGCTCTTGGCCTGTGCATCAGCTGGATGTGAAGAATGCTTTCTTGCATGGCACTCTCTCAAAGACAGTATACTGCAGCCAGCCAGCGGGGTTCGTGGATCCCAGTGTTCTGATATGGTTTGCCGTCTCAACAAGTCCCTCTATGGTCTGAAGCAGGCTCCTCAGTTTTGGTACTCTCGGTTTGCCACATTCCTGGTCTCTTTGGGGTTCACTGAGTGCAAGTCGGATACCTCACTGTTCGTCTTCCGCCGTGGCACTGACACTGCATATCTGCTACTCTATGTTGATGACATCATACTCGCTGCGTTCAGTCAGGCCTTGCTCCAGCGCATCATCCAGTCTTTGCAGCAGGAGTTTGCTATGAAGGATCTGGGTGTCCTTCATCACTTCTTGGGAGTCACTGTTGAGCACCGTCCTTCTGGCCTGTTCCTCCACCAGCGGCAATATGCTCTTGATATCTTGGAGCGTGCAGGGATGACTGATTGCAAGCCGTGTTCCACCCCTGTTGACACTCAGGCCAAGCTGTCTGCTGATTTGGGTGATCCAGTTGCTGACCCGACTGCCTACAGGAGTCTTGCCGGTGCCTTGCAGTATCTTACCTTCACTAGGCCGGACATCACTTATGCCATCCAGCAGGTCTGCCTTAATATGCATGATCCTCGCGAGTCACACCTTGCTGCTCTAAAGCGCCTCCTCCGTTATGTTCGTGGCACGGTTGACTACGGCCTGACTCTTCACCGGTCTCCTTCTGCTGAGCTCGTTGTCTACACGGATGCTGACTGGGCTGGCTGTCCGGACACTCGCCGCTCCACCTCCGGCTACGCAGTCTTCCTCGGCGGCAACCTTGTCTCTTGGTCATCCAAGCGACAGCCCGTGGTCTCCCGCTCCAGTGGAGAGGCAGAGTACCGGGCTGTGGCCAACGGTGTGGCTGAGGCGTCATGGCTCCGACAGCTCTTGGCGGAGCTCCACAGTCCGCTCGCCAAGAGCACACTCGTCTACTGCGACAACGTCAGTGCGGTGTACCTCTCCACCAACCCGGTTCAACATCAGCGGACGAAGCATGTTGAGATCGACCTCCACTTCGTTCGGGACCGAGTCGCCATTGGGCAAGTTTGGGTTCTCTATGTCCCCACTACCTCCCAGTTCGCGGACATCTTCACCAAGGGTCTCCCCTCCTCGACCTTCTCAGAGTTTCGCTCCAGTCTCAACGTAACTAGTGGCTAGTTGTGACTGGCGGGGGGGGGTGTGAGTTCTTCTTTCTTGTGTCCAGTCTTGAACTCCGCTGCGCCGGTAAGTTCAGACTGCCGGGGGGGGGGGGGGGAGGGGTTGTTGGAGTGTATTGGCTGAGGCCCATCTAGAGGCCCATGTATAGGACTATATATCCCACCCATATAAGGTTTGGAGGAATTAATTGGACAGTTTTACCCGCTCAAACACATGCCAATTGTACAATTCAAAATTTTAAGCATAGTTAGGGGACCAGTGAGATGCACTACACAAATGGTGTGACAAACAACAACAAAAATACGTTTGTATACTGCACGTTGCCACTATTATGATGCAACATTTGAAGGCGCTAAAATATTTGCATAATGTGTGACGAAGGAACTCTGTGGAATAGCGGGATAGGAGCGAATTGTGGGCTTTGCAACCTTAAAATATTTAAGCTGCTTTTCTATTTTTCATCGACGCTTTGCACAATATGGTATATGTTGCATCTCAAACTTTGCATGATATTAGATGATACATGTATTATCCATTTATATTTTTTTCAGAATTTTCCATGCATTTTTGCATCTTATCTTGACAATGGGAGCGCAGGAGCATTTGAGATGTTCAAACTCATATTATAAAACCTGGGTTATACCTATGTCAGATAAAAAAAATGATACATTAGATATTTGAGGAAATTACAGTGGGAGAAACCCTAGTATGAAACGATACTGAGATATTAAGGTGCATTTGATGAAGCTCATCCTCGAACTCCTTTGAGGATCGTGTAGTTGCGGAAGATCATCTCATGGCGTGCCGAGGATGTTTTTAGGTTCTGTAGCCGACTTAGGTCGTTGAGCTAGTAGCCTTTTGCTACTCTCTTTTCTTGTTTCCTTTCTTTTTTCTTGTTGTTAGGCCTTCGGGTCCCGTGTAATATTTTGTAAGTTTTTTTTTCTTAATGAAATACGTGCTCTGCACGTTCTTGAAAAAAGATGCGTTTAACATAGTTTTTTTTAACCAGCTTATTGCACCAGCATTTTGTGTTGTTTGATCACTGTAGCTATGGTGTATTCTCACCCCTCAAGATAATTATCATTCTAGTTGTGCATGTGGATAAGCCTGTAAAAAGAAAAGTTTCTTGCAGTTAGGGTTATCCTCAGGCCTAATATTTTGTAGGGATTGCCCTTTTTTTAGAAAACGTACAAGAATCTTTCTACAGTTTTTTATAACAAAAAAATGAAAAATACAGTTTTTTTCAAAAAAATAGTAATAAAGAAAAATAATTAAAAAATCTTTTTTTTTCCTTTTTTAGCACAATTAAAAAAGTCCTGGGGTGAAGCGAATGATAACCCATGTCGATCTAGCCAGCCCATCCTGGCCCAACAGTCTGCTAGCAGCGAGTCTTCTCAATAATTAAAAAAGTCATTCCCAAGAAGAAGAAGAAAGAAAAAGAAACAGAACGGGGAAGGAATAGAGGCCGGCAATGAGGGCGAAGTGGCTAAACTCGCAGGCCGAGGGTTTCCGCCGCCCGCAACTTTTCATTCGACTCGGCCGTGCATAAGGGCGCCCCCTTCGATCCCTGTGATTAAGTCCCAAGTAACCGAGAAAGAAACCCTAGCGGAGCCTCTTTTAGTTTCAGGTATGGCTTTGAATTGTTTTCCTCTTTGCATTCTTTGTTGGTTTGAGCAGCTGGCTACACGAAACTAGTTCTCTTGGGAACTTGATTTTTGTATTTTTTTTTTCTGTTGAGGCCATGAACCTATCGTGCGAAGAATGTAACAGATGAGTAGATTGGTTGTGTTCTTAAATATGAGTCACCTCTCACTAGGCAGCCTCATAAATAGGGTTTATTTTCATGTGATTTTCCTCTTTTACGGCGAGATTTTCCTGTGAACTGTTAGGTGCTCTCCACGATATCCCAATTCAGGAAATGGCTGGTACTTGTTACTTGAATCTAGTTTGTCTACGATTTGTAGTTATAATTTTTTTAGAAATTTCACACGCAAGGGTGTTGATCTGGTTTGTTGGTGTTGCTTCATTGCTGTTTGCTCAGCAGTTTCGAGGCAAATTTCAAAGTGCTACATGAATTAATCTTCTTCATGATGACAGTCGTTTGAACTTTTAACATATATTTATATACTAGTGGAGGTGCCTTGAAGCTTCAGTTTTGTATGCGCACACATGCTTCTTTATCAGTTCGTTACTGTAACCTGCTTAGTTTCTTATGATTGCACTTTCATCCTAGACGGACCTTCTTCCAGTCTGATCAGTATATTGGGAAAAGTTCCCCAAAATAATTGAGATGATCTATGTACCAGATGGCATTGGGGATTGGAATTGGATATTGCTTAGTTACCTTTGTTCATCTTTTTTGTTAGGATGCATATAGGACGTTTCAGTAGAGATATAATAGCTTCACGATATGTATCCACTTCTTGATTTATTTGATGGCTATAATTGTATTGTCGTCATAGCTTCGTTTTGAATTTCAGGTCTCTATTTTGAGTGTAAGCACCCTAAGTGCCCGTTTGAACCTTGAGATCACCAAATTAGCACAGATTGACTGTCCAATGGAAGACCTACCGGTGGCACTGTTTGGAGAGATTGTCAAGCGGCTTACCAAGACAAGTGATCTTAATTCTCTTTCCCTTGTGTCCAAGCGGCTCTACACCGTTGAGGCTGAGTTAAGGGATGCTATCTGTGTCCGTAGCATTTATCCTGAAAAAGTGACCTTGGCATCAATGTGCTCTCGGCTCCCCAATTTGTGCAAAGTGGAATTTGATTACTCCAGTTGCACACCCCGCCATGGGATGCAGTTGGACAATGAAGGCCTCCATGTGTTGTCATCCCACTGCCCCTCGCTTACTGATCTCACCTTAAGCTCTTGCGCATATGTTGATGACTCAGGCCTTGGTTTTCTAACATGCTTCAAGAAGCTGGCTTGTCTCAAACTGAATGCATTACCAGCGATAACTTCATCTGGGCTTCTCTCGGTGGCTGTTGGCTGTGTGAATCTTGCCGCTCTTCACCTTATCAGCTGCAAGAAAGTAGGTGATATGGCGTGGCTGGAGTACCTTGGCAGTGTTGGATCACTGGAAGAACTTGTAGTAAAATACTGTGAGCGGATCAGCCAGTTTGACCTCCTAAAGTTTGGTCCAGGATGGATGAAGCTACAGAAGTTTGAGTTTCAGATCAAGAGTGTGCCTAATGTATTCAATTCTCTTGATCCTTTGTGCGTAGAGCATCACCAGTATAAATATGATTTCTGTTGCGAGAGTTTGAAGGATTTGACATTAGCACGGATCACAACTGAGCATGAAATAGGACTTCGTTCTCTCTTGGGGAAGTGCAAAGCATTAGAGAACCTTTTCCTTTATTATGTTCTTGGTCTAAAAGATAATGACATGATTGCACTTTCACACAACTGCAGCAACCTTAGAAGCATCTCACTTCGTCTCACGCCTCAGTTCAATGAAGGTCAAGTTTTCAGGACATCATTGACTGATGACAGTCTTAAGGCTCTAGCTCTCAGGTGTCCTATGCTTCAATCTTTTGAGCTTATATTTTGGGCGTGCGATGAGTTCTATCCAGAAATAGGATTCACACAGGAGGGCCTTGTGACGCTCATTCAGTCTTGTCCAATTCGTGACCTCGTGCTAAGTGGTGCTCACATCTTTAATGATGACGGGATGAAGGCCCTCTTATGTGCACAATTTCTGAAGACACTTGAACTTATGGACTGCATTCAGATAACAGATGCCGGGATGCGGTTCCTGGCACATGCACCACGTTTGGTCAACCTCATTCTGCGGCAGTGTGATGGTTTTACTGATGATGGATTGGGTGAGGTGATACGTGCTCGCAAGCTGGAGTCCCTGATTGTAGAAGGCTGTTCTCATGTGTCTCGCAAAGCCATTGAGGGGGCTGCCAAATTAGTTCACTACAATGAAGATTACCCTGGCTTGTTCAATCTTGATAGAGTATAACTGACTGAATGCCAGGCAGGATGAAGTCACCCTTGATTTTTTAGAACTATTTTCAACTGCAGGTGAAAGGCTACGGACTGTTGATGACTGTGTTTTTCCTTATTCATAATATTGAACCTGGCTTGCCCCCATCCTTTTGCTGCTGTTTCACTTGGTGTGTAATAGTGAGATTTGGGGTATTCGAAGGCATTTGTTTTGTGAGAAGTGAGAACTATAATATAGTAGCCAGTTACTGACCAACTATGACTTTGTGCAGCTAATATTCATGTTTTTGTTGTCTTCACCTCTTTTGCCTTCCAAATCCACGCGAAGTAGGTCCAATGTTCACCATTTCAGATTGCTACTTGTAGATCACAGTGTCTCTCTTTCAGGCAAATGTTAATTCCGTAATGCTCAATTGTTGTCACAAATGATTTGAAAGGCGTATAGGCTTGCCATTCTGCTATTTTCTCAAAATGGTTTCGATGACATGTTCCAGGCTTTATTACTGATGTCTCTTCCAATTATATTGTGCAGATATTATAGGAAATAGGAATGGTCAAATTTCGTTAGTTATGATTTGTACATGCACAAAAGTATCGACAATCTGGAAAAATTAAGCAACTCTTACCGTGGTTTCTGATTCTTTGCCTTATCTTGTTATGTTTTTAACTGTTTCTCTTTTTTTTTTTGCGAAAAGGAAATTTTGTTGACATTAAAGCATATTACATCACTGATTACAAAAGAAACCCGAACAACTTTTACTCCATTGACAAGAGACAAGAAACTTAAAAAAAAAAGTAGCATATTCCACCATCATCATCATCATCTGTTTTTTATATATATTTTGTAGTAATATAATTATCCAGTAGAAGTGCACATTGCTCGTGATCGGGAGGAAGGAAAATTAAAACGTTGGCCAACGAGTTCGGCCACATCAACACCACTTATTTGCGGCCTTCCTTCGTCTTTCTTATACGAGGTAAAGATGGCCTGATAAATTTGCTTCCCTAATAGGTTTAACTGGTTAATAATTTTACTTAGATAATGTCATTCAAATAACCAAAAATGGCTGTTGACTCGGCGCAACTGTTTAACAACTCTATAATTCATTCTTTCTACCTATCACAAACCCTATTACTTGAACTTTGGTTGTGATAGGGCTTTTAGAGGTGGAAATACGCAAAATCAAGCAGAGGAAGGACCTTGCGGGGTTTGTGTGTGTGTGTGTGGGGGGGGGGGGGGGGGGGGGGGTCGACACGAGAAAGCGGATCAAATCATATTATAGTTAAGAAAAAAATGTTTTCCAAATTCAAGGATGTTCATAGGCTCAATTACTTGGCTGTATTAAGTTGGTGTTGTAGGAAGCATACAAGAAAAAAAAAACTCCCTCCATTTTTCTTTGCGAGTGTCTATTTTAAATTATATGACACCGTTGATTTTTTTTAAATTTTGACCAACAATAAATATAAAAATAATTAGTTGCTTAACATGAAATGTATATTGTTTGATCTACCATAAAAAATATTTTAAAATTAACTTATACATTTAACTATTTGAACAAATATTTATGAATAAAACAAATAGTCAAAATAAAAAAAGTAAATGGTGTCATATATTTAAAAACAGAGAGAATAATACTTCTGTACATTAAGGAATATACGTTTCCTTTTTTTTTTTTGAGAGAGAGCCTCGTTTATAGAGCATAAGTTGTAGTATCTGAACTTACACATAGACACACACCCTATATACGCATCCAACACCACACTCACACACCTATGCGCAAGTTAAATCTATCTCTATACTCACATTCACATGCCTGCTTTGAAGAGATAGGCTCAGACACCAGTTCCCAGCACGTGTTGAGGAGTATTCATTTCTTTGAGGCTAAACTTTAACTCTCTCACATACTCCCTCTGTCCTCAATTAGGTGTCGTTCTGGACAAAATTTTTGTCCCAACAATAGGCGTCGTCCTGGCTCCAGACCTGCTCTCTGTCTTGTCCCTGCAGAGGCCGCGAGCTGCCACAGCAAACAACAGCGTCCTCCAACAAAGAAAAAAGGAAAAGAAAACCCAACTTTGAACAATCAAAACGTGACACCTAGCACTAAGCTCCCTGAGCATTCAACCCAACAGGGAAAAGCCTGCGTAGCAGCTTACAAAAGTCCACACTCTGCAACTCACCGACGAGGGGTAGCAGGGTCATTGGAGCGGTTCCTTGGTTTTGGTGTGCATGTTTAAAACGACATGTAATAAAGGACGGAGGGAGTAATAAAGAATCTTGCCATTAGCCCTGGTACATCGTTGAACTAAAAACCAGAGGACTTCTCTAAGAAAAGCGACGGGGACTCGGGGAGTCCATTTGCTCGTCTCGTCCGCACTCGTTCTCGACGCGTCGCCCACGGCCGCGGTGAAATCTCGCCTCACGCAACCCCCGTAGCTGAAACCAGGGAAGAAGGCAAGCAGTGTGAAGTCGAAGCAGAGGACGCGGAAACTGACCATCTTCCTCTCTGCTACTCTACCCACTCGGCTCGACACGCGCCTTTTGAATCCACCCCGTCCCGTCTCCCTCGAAAAACGCCGCACGCCACTGCTCCTCAGCCACCTTTCAGCTCAAGCCCAGATCGCGCGCCGCGCCGCCGCTAGCCAGTGGTGGCCCTAGCTAGGGCTCGCCGCCATGTCGTCGTCCAGGCGGCGGAGGGGCGGCGGGGGCCCCGAGCGGGTGGCGGAGAACTGGGAGCGCCTCGTCCGCGCGGCGCTCAAGCGCGACCGGGACCACCTCCGCGCCGGTGGCGCCGCGTCGGCCGCCGCGGCGGGGCTGGGCCTGGCCGCCGCCGTGCCGGCCTCCCTGGGCCGGACCACCAACATCGAGCAGATCCTGCAGGCCGCTGACGACATCGAGGATGAAGATCCCAACGTCGCCCGCATTCGTAAGCCCTCCCCTCCTCACGCTCCTTCTCTCTATGTATCTCAGTTCGCTTAGCTGAGAGTCAATCGAGGCCGCAACCTTGCTGCTTGCGGCTCTCGCGTGTGGATGGTGTTCTGGAATTGCTGATTTGGGGTCGAATTTCTCCTCTTCATGGGGTTTAGGAGTTACTGAATTGGGTGCCTAGTGTTGTTAAGCTCACTAGTTCGCTTTGCTTCTGTGCTCGCGTGCCTGCCTGTTACCCTGCAAGCTGAGACACTATGGTGAACTCTCTATCTAGTTGAGTGTTTCAGTAGGGTTTACTGTTTTTTGCCAACATGCCTGGTACTGTTTTAGGGTAAGCTGCTTGTGATTTCAAGTTATTTTCTAGGCATTGGGGCACTCTGTGGGTGATTAAAGTGTTCTCTGGCTGTTAAGTGAGGTTTCAAGGCTGATGCTGGCTCATGCTACTACTGTGTTCTTAATTGATGTACTTGGAAAACACTGCAGCAGTACTCTATACATTTAACGACACTAACGAGCGACATACTGGATAAATTTACCCTGGCAAACCTCAACCTATTTTGTTCATATTCTAAGAATACCTCCTAAGCTAGAGCTTGTGCTTTGATATCCTGGTTGGTCACGCAGTTTTTTGGTTGCATTCCAGTTTGCGAACAAGCATACACAATGGCTCAAAATCTGGATCCCAGCAGTGAGGGGAGAGGTGTTCTACAGTTCAAGACAGGTCTAGCATCTGTCATCAAGGTATGTTTGCTCTAACGATACCACTCTACTACTCTTAGCTATATTAATATTTTTTTTCCTTCAGTTCTCGTTTCACTGAATTATTTCTAACTTATCTGGGCTATCATTTGTGTTCTGCAGCAAAAACTTGCTAAGAAGGATGGGGCTTCAATTGACCGACAAAATGATATTCAAATCCTTTGGAACTTCTATTTGGCATACAAGAGTCGGCGTCGGGTTGATGATATGCAACGAGAGCAGGAAAGACTGAGGGAGTCAGGGACTTATAGTACTGAGTACGACCTCTGTTTTGTTACAAATCATGGTGTTTTTTTTTCTCTCTCCCTGAGTTAAATTGGTTGCACACTCACAAGAGCCCTTAGCAATCATGGACCTCTGTTTTGTTACAAATCATGGTGTTTTTTTCTTCTATCCCAGAAGAACTTTTAAGTGTTTCAACTTTCTGATATGTTTTTTGGAATGCACAGTTATTTATATGGTGTACAAGGCCGTAGGCTCAAAGAAAGACCCTAATAGATGAACATAATGTAAATCACTCGAACAACCTTTTTGTAGTATCCTTGTCAATGGTGACTGTATTACTAGATATGTGAACTAGAAATAGCATTTGTGCCAGTAGTTGGTGACTTGATTTATCCACGAGAGTTTACTGCACTATTGTACTTTTAGTATATTGTTTGTAAATGTAGCAAATAATCGGAGAATTGACTCTAATTGATACATGCTATTATTTGTGACTGTTTGCTCTTTTGTCCAAGTTTTCATGTGCTTCTTCTATTATTAGAGAATTGACTCTAATTGCACATATGCTTCTTGCTTCTTCTTGTTGAAACATAGTTAATTGAAGTTGATACTATGCTATAAGATCTTCTTTCTCTTTATCTCTATCCGGGCTTTCCATCAACAACAAACGGGCTGGGTGATCTAGTCTAGTATGTCAGAGAGGAACTGAATTTGTGGTGCAAACACCAAGTCATGTTGTTGAAACAGGATGGATGCTGATAGCTGAGTGATATTGTGCATCCAGGTTTTAGTAAAAATCTTGGAGTGGCCAGTCAAAATTTTCCTTTCGGCTATGCTTCCTAGTTTTCATTATTTTTTCTCCTAATGCATTGAAAGCAGTTTTTGCTACTCCCTTCTTACTTATTATATTCCTTTAGTGCTTACTCTTTTTACCTTAACTCTTGGATCTTTTACCTTTTCACCCTGTTCTTTCTCTCTTCTTTCTCTTTTTACCTTGTTTTATCTGTCTTTTTTTTTTGGTTGGTTTGCATCTTTTGTTGGTTTTGCCTCTCTTCTTGGCTCCTGCAAGTTTCATTTCTAGCCTACCCCAACTTGCTTGGTATAAAAAGGCTTAGTTGTTGTTGCTGCTCTAGTGCTTACTCTTGCTTGCGCTTGGCGTGGAGAACCTCTCTTTTTGTTGGTACATTATGATAGTTCTCATTAGTATTGATTTTTTTTTTTTGTTATGATCAGGATGGGAGCTAGGGCTGTTGAAATGAAAAAGGTTTATGCTACTTTGAGGGCTTTGCTTGATGTTCTTGAAATTCTTGTTGGTCCATCACCAACCGATAGACTTGGTAGGCAAATTCTGGAGGAGGTAATACACTTAACTCTTGACCATGCTAATCCTTTTCTTTTGCTCTTATTGATTTACTTATTCTATAGAATATTTTATTCCGTGTACTATTTGCTTCATTAAATCTTGCAACAATAGCATGGTTCACCTCATATGTGTTAATATATGTACCACTGAACTTAACTAACATGAACTTGCTTGATACTGGAGGATTTGTTGTTGTTTTATATGTACCACTGAACTGTTCTTCTGCATTGTTTTTTTTTTCAGATAAAGAAAATAAAAAGATCTGATGCAGCCCTGAGAGGTGAACTTATGCCATACAATATTGTGCCCCTTGATGCGCCATCATCAGTGGCAAATATTATTGGGTTTTTTCCTGAGGTATTGTTTTTTAAAAACACTAGTTTCTCCAATAAAATGATCCACTCAGTCAATGCACATGTATATAGTTACGTTCTCCCACTATTATTAAATACTCCCTCCAGTTACATATATGTGTTTTGAACATTGGCATGGTTCTCGATACATAACTTCCGTGCACCATATTTATGAACCTAATATGACTACAGTACTTTAGAAGTATGAGTAACCAAAATAAATACAAGCCATTTTCATTAGCCTATCTAAGTAGTTATGATTTATGAACTATGAAGGTATCCCTTGTCAAAATTATGTTCTCTTGGATGACAATTAGGAAAATCGTGGACTGTATTATACAACATGACACTTCCACAATCCTATTTATAATTTCATCACAGTTCACTAGACACAGATATATGAATTAGGGTTTGCCTCGTTGTTGGAACATCAGAATGTTTTTGTATTTACATGTAGCTAATAAAGGGCAGAAATTATTTCCTACAAATTGTAACAGTTAGTTGTCTAAGGTGTTAACCTAGAGTCAAGAGCTCTTTCATTTTATTGTCAGATAAAAGAAATACCTTTGTGTTGTTGACACTCTTTCATGCAATTGTATTAGGTTAGGGCTGCAACAGCTGCAATTCAAAATTGTGAGGACCTACCACGGTTCCCTTATGATGCACCACAGCTAAGGCAAAAAGACATCTTCGACCTTTTGCAATTTGTTTTTGGTTTTCAGGTGAGGAAATTTCCCATATTACATAATTCGATCGTGTGCTAAATGTTTTGAATTTTTTAATATATTATGCTGCATGTTGACATTTGCTACAGTTAAAATTGTGTTTCCCTTGATAAACACACTTTTCTTACTTGTAGTGTCATGTATCGTAATATTTAGCTAATATTATTATGGAGGCCTCCTTTACTCAGCTCTTTTCATAAATGAAAGCCTTGTCAAAAACTATTGTATGTTTCTTAGTGCTTGTCCTCTACCTTGGTAGTGTCAAACAATTAGAACGCTGACTGACTTAAGCTTCTTGATTAGCCACAAGTCTTGAGACACTGTTTTACTATGCTCATCTGTTGCCATTTTTTTGGACATTTTTTTATCCAAAACTATAAAGCAAACCAAGTGTCATGCTTATAGATAAAACGGGGTAAAACCAGGGTTTTCAAAAAGGCCTGGGGTAGTGTTTCTATTACCTCAAAAGACTACATTTTGGCAATATTAGTTTTCGAAAACCAAAGTAGTATATAAAACTGTTTAATTTTGCATACTCTTTTGCATAGTAGTGTATCAATACTTTGTATCCAAACAGGGCCATACTCTTTTGCAATTTTTTTGTAGTGTTAGTGCCGCGCCTCATCTTCTTGTCTTATACAGTTTAATTTCTCACAAAGCCTCTTTAGGAGATTGTTTCTTCTCTTTATCTGCTATTGACTGTCATCTACTTTAGATCCACTTCCGCATTGCCTTTGTATCGAGTATCTGATCCAGCTGAGTGGTTTTTCAGGATGATAATATTCGGAACCAACGTGAAAATGTTGTGCTCACCTTGGCCAATGCTCAGTCACGGCTCAGTCTGCCCGTTGGCACAGAACCGGTTAGTTCTGCTCCTTTGTTATGCAACATATAATATCTTTTTATCTTGATGTTATAATACTCTGTATTTTACTAATTACTAGATATACATCGTGTTGGACAGTGACAAGGTTTCCGCTCTATGGTCATAGACAGTGCTGGTGTTACTACATATCTAGTCTTGAAAAGTGCAGGAACTGTAGCTGATGTCTCACAGCATTGCTATTGCATTTTATTCCATCTATTGCTTAATTTTTCGCATGGAATCGACTTAGAATTAAGCTTCTTTGAAAAATGTAAAAAATATGAATAAGCTGTTTTATCGGCATACAGAAGTATAAATTTAGAAGCTGGCTTCTTTGACCTGTCAGTCTAGTTCTGCTAGTATAATTGCCTTAGGAATCATAATGCGGGCAAAGTAACATCGGATTCCTAGGCAAGGAGCTAGTTTCATATTTGCTGTATAATGAATAACCTCAGAAACTTGCCATGTCTGTAATGTTTGGATAATCCTTATTGTTCTTTTGTCAGCAATTCTGTGTCCACATGCAACATACACTAAACGCAGGGCATTGGTTTGTGCAGAAAATTGATGAGAGGGCTGTAACAGAAGTTTTTTGCAAAGTTCTGGACAACTACATAAAATGGTGTAGATACCTGGGCAAGCGTGTTGCATGGACGAGGTAATTTGAATACTTGTGGGAGATTTCTCCTTTTGCATCTGATTATATTACCGGAAGCTTACCAGATGTAACCTCTTTTTGGGTAGCCTTGAAGCAGTAAATAAAAACAGAAAAATCATATTAGTCGCTCTCTACTTTCTGATTTGGGGTGAAGCTGCGAATGTTCGTTTTCTCCCAGAATGCCTATGCTACATTTTCCACAACGTGAGTCACTTCCCTTCCAACCAAGTTCTTGTTTTTTTTTTTCCTTCTCGTAAACACAGGAGAGGCTCGCTTATAACAACCAAGCGCTTGTCATTTTCTTCTGATATTGTTTCAGATAGACAACATTTCAGAATGTGTTTAGGGGTTACCTTAATGTATGGTCTTGTCAGTTGTCATGGGTAACCAATGTAGTTCAATGTAGCAAATATTTCCTCTACCTTTCTCTTTGGCAAGTTGCTTTGTTTCATCTTTAATCCAGTAGCATTATAAGAATGCCTGCTATATATCTGGATATTTCTAACTTTGTTGAGTCATACTTTTAGGTGCTGTTATTGGCTACTTGACCTTTCTGCTGAGCTGACTTTGTTTCATGGAACATTAGGGTCCCTGATAGCAATCGTTCTACTATAAGATTCATGAAAGTTTGCTATATGCAGGAAAAAGAGAGAGTATCAAATGCATTTTTGTTTGAATTTTCTTCTCTTCTGGGAAGAAAAAGACTAACTCATCTGATTGAACAAAATACTGTACTTGAGTAACCATACTTCTCTGCTTAGTATATGTGTATCAGGGAAACAAGTCCTCTGAATTTCTTTAGCAATATGTCTTGTGCAGTACAGCAGTAGTGCAGTGTATTCAGCTTAATGACATTATTGGCATGCTTTCAGATGGCAAAGGAACTCGATGGTATTCTTGATTCATCTGAAGCTGAACCTGCAAAGAGTTGTGTCACTAGTGATGGCTCCACCTCATATCTGGAGAAAATAATTACACCAATATATCAAACCATGGCTGCGGTAGGTTGACCTGTTAACCAGGTTTTATCTTGATTTACCTTTATCCTGACTGGTGTGCTATTAGATTTAGAGTGGCACTGTTTCTCGGCCTATATTTGTAGCTGCATATGAATTGACATGGATCCTTCATGTATTTGGAGTGAGGTCCAACAATACAACATGTTCCCATGAATCTGCCCTCTAGGGTATACCATCTGGACCCCGCAGCAGAATCAGATCAACATGGAAAATTGTGGAAAAGTTTGATGATGCTCCATGGAGAGTTTAAATACTGTTTCAATTTCAGTTTCAGTCTCAAACTGTGTCAGGAGAAGCAAATAAAAGACTAAATTTTTCTGAATAACATTTGTTCTCTTTTTGTTTTTGTTTGCTACAATGTTCTTGCTCTCAAGCCTTTAACATGAATCAAATTAGCAAGCCCCACCCCCAACCCCCCCCCCCCCCCCCCCCCCCACACACACCACACCCACACCCCATGTTCTCAACCCATGTTCTCAAATTGATATCGTGAGCAAAGCGAATCAGTTTTACATTACAGTGTAAAGAGGGATGGCCCAAGGTGCATTGCATTGCTGGTGTTTGCCTCTAGTTAGATACTAAATTTACCAGATCCGGTTCATTTGGTTGAAATTTTCACTCAGTGTGTAATTGGCATATTTGAGTTGGATGGTTTTTGTGAGCCACGTGGCATTCATCTAATTTGTTTTGCCTGTTTTCTGTGAAATTAATGTTTTCTTTCGGGTATAGTTAGCTAATTACATCCATACTCCCAAACTATATTGTGTACTTTTGCTACTGCATTGAATATTGGTGCACTTTATGCCCTACACAGGAGGCTGACAATTCTAATGGAAAAGCTCATTCTCGTTGGAGGAATTATGATGACTTCAATGAATATTTCTGGTTTGTCTTTAAACCTGCTTTTCCGCTGTTCTTGTGTGTGCCCTTTTCTTTTCTGTCTGTTGCTTTATTCTGTTACAAATGTGTAGGTCACGTTCGTGCTTTGAGTTAAGTTGGCCACCTGCTGAGGGTTCCAAGTTTTTGCGCAAGCCTGCTAAGAGGAAGCGCGTAAGTTTCTATCCTGGTGTGTTATCAGTTTACTACTATTTCGTAGTTGTGGATTTTCCTCTTACACTATTTTAATTGTGTCCAATCTAGTTTCGATTACACAATTTACACTGAATTGTTCAATTTTTGAACTTCTATCTTTTCTATTCGTGTTGTTTTATGTAAACTAATATGGTTCCAAATTAGTCAGTTCTTCCATTCACTCATGTTATGGCAAAACTTGTATTACACAGGTTCCTGAGTTTCTATTCACACATTAAACATCAAACATAAATTTAAAACTATTTAGCAAACTGAAAAATGTGAATGGAAACTGTAGCTTATGTACCTTAGAAAAACCTGTGAGCCACTGTCTTGAAAACAGTTTTGTTCTAATTTGTAAATTGGAAAAATGCCTCTTAAGTCTCTTAACTACGACTACAATTTAATTTTCACCCTCAACTCTTTGGTTCAATTTACGTCCCTCATCTTTCAATGCCAGTGCAATTAGCCCAATCCAGAAACATCTTTGATTTCAATCCATTTGCAGCGTGAGGAAAAAACATGGTCGTGATGGCTGCTAGGAAGACCAAGCAATGCCGGCTTGTTACCTACTTCCTTTATGCTCGTGTTCATATTCGTCCTAACTACCACCATGCTAGAGCCATCCCAGCTCCCAGCCACATCTTCATGTTCTCTCCATTGACTAGTGAAACCAGGCTACCTCTATAGCACACAGCAATCTCTCCCACCATATAAAATGCATGTCCACTTTGATTTGGCAAATTGCACTTATGTTGCTAGATGAGGGATGTAAATTGGACCAAATAAGAATTCAGGGTGAAAATTAAACCGTGGGCAACGTCTTGGGACAAGATATAGAATTATAGACTTTTCCTTGAAAATTAAGCTAGCCGAGTCAGGATGCTTTCTTATGCTTTATTTTTCTCTTGTTAATACAAAAGAGGAAAGATCTAGAGAATGTTCTTTTTTTTTTGAGTGTTGGGAAAAACATCCCTTAACTTCAAAGTAATAAATAAATAATATAGGGGGTTTCTTCTTAATATCCTCCTTATTGTTGTAAAATATTTGGTGGTACATGTGACCTGGAGGCAGATACTTTGACTAAATCAAACTAACCTTGTATGGTGATCTCTACTGTCTTTTCCATAATTACTCGCACTTTTGCTTACTGTTTCTTCTCTGAATCCTATACAGACAGGAAAGACCAATTTTGTTGAGCATCGCACATTTCTGCATTTGTATCGCAGTTTTCATCGCCTGTGGATTTTTCTAATATTAATGTTCCAGGTTTGGTGTTTGAACCTTTGAGATTGTATCAATCATGAAGAAATATACTGATAGCGTATAATGCTAAGTTTGTTCTTTTTCCTGATCGGTGATGCAGTGCTTAACTATTATTGCCTTTCGCCATGGGAAGATAAATATTGGTACTATTAAAGTACTCCTCAGCGCTGGGCCAGCCTTTTTCATACTCAATTTCATCGAGTGTACGCTCTCTAATTTACTTGATTACTTTTTGTGCTTTATTCCTTAATCATGATATCTTCTCTTCAGATCTGATCTAGACTAGGAATTACTGGTTTGCAATGTGGATTTTGATGTTCTGCGATTCATGGTTATGTCTTTTTTTAGGTTGCTTGGATGTGATATTGATGTTTGGCGCTTATAAGACAGCAAGAGGTTTTGCTATCTCAAGATTAGTTATCCGGTTCCTTTGGTTGACTGCAATTTCAACATTTGTAACCTATCTTTATGTGTGAGTATTCCATTAGATCTGGCACACTTTTTCTGTTAATGTATAATAAGTTAACTATTCATTTGAATGCTGAACATTGAGCAGGAAAGTCTTGGAAGAGCATAATGCGAGGAACTCGGATTCGACTTATTTCCGAATTTATGTTCTTGTTCTTGGTGGTTATGCTGCTGTTCGGCTTGTGTTTGCACTTATGGCCAAGATCCCAGCTTGTCACAGGCTCTCCAGTTTTTCCGATCGGTCGCAATTTTTCCAATTTTTCAAGTGGATATACCAGGTATATTATCTTCATTCCAGATCGCAGATATATTTACATAGATTTGAAATATATTTTTATCATAAAATTTTCCATTAATCTTCTATTTATTCATAGGAGCGATATTACGTTGGGCGTGGACTTTATGAGAGTATAAGGGATTATGCCAGGTTCATTCTTTTACTTTTCATTATTGTTGAATGATGTCTTTCTGGGCTAACACCTCGAACATACCTTTAATTTATATATTTTGGCATCAATATATCAATAGTTTGATGCTCAATGAAAAATGTAAACTTTTCCCAAGTATTGTTTTTGAAGTAATTAGGTCCTGACATTGGTGGTTATGTTACGGGGTGCAATTACATCCTCAACATACTTTTCAAGGCTACGCAAGGCGCTCTTGGGTTGCCGCAGGGCTTAGTTACGCACTGTCGCCTAGGTGACTAGGTGTACTCGAGCTCCTCGATGCCTCACTACCATAAAAAACCATGACCCTGAGTCCCTGAAATCAGTGGTTACTGGCAGTAGCCTAAGATATACCACCTACTGACTTTTTGAGAGTTTGTTGCCTTCCATTTTGAAGGTTTACCAGCAATTTTCTCAATGCTTGCTGGTGGTCTTAACTGATTACTTATGTCAGATTTTCTTATGCAGATATGTTATATTTTGGCTGGTCGTACTGGCAAGCAAGTTTACTTTCGCTTATTTTCTCCAGGTGACTATAACCACATGATTCATAAGTTTGATATTTGTTTTATATCTTGTGTGATTAAAAAAATACTGTACTGTCTCACTCACTTTTGCAGATTCGTCCTTTAGTTGATCCAACAAATATAATTGTGCAACTTCACGATTTGAAGTATTCATGGCATGATCTCGTATCAAGGGGTTAGTAAATCTAAAAAATGTTGTCCAATGTCCCTGCTCACTTGTTATTACATTCTTATTTCTGTAAACACATTACAGCAATGCAACAATGATCCTGATAGAGTGTTCTTTTTATAGGAAATAAAAATGCTTTGACCATTCTGAGTCTATGGGCACCAGTCTTAGCTGTAAGTTTCCTGTGTTGACTGTAATTTTGTATTGTATACAAAAAATTACTAAGCAGATAGTACATCCATCCATTTTTTGGAGGTAAATAATACGTTACATCCTTTTATTTGTATTTTCAGATATACCTGATGGACATTCACATATGGTACACGCTTTTATCTGCTCTTGTGGGTGGTGTTATGGGTGCTAGAGCTCGCCTTGGGGAGGTATATTTTGCTCTCTTCCTAATCCTGGTTCATAGATCCGAGATCTATCAACTGTATATATTTTTATTGCTTGCAATTGCAAACTGGGTTATGATTCGGATTTTTTGCAAATATATTGCAGATTCGCTCCATAGAAATGCTTCATAAACGTTTTGAGAGCTTTCCTGAAGCTTTTGCTAAAACTCTTTCCCCTCGAAGGTTCTCAATCCTATTCTTGGAATTTGTGTCATTCTGGATGCTTATGATGCTCAGCAGATTAGGATATGTTTCTTTATATCTATCATTTTTTCCCTGTAAATTGTTTTTGACCTTTAGGTGCTCGGTTTTTTATACATTTTCTATTTTATGATGCAGAATACCTAGCCGGCCAGTTGCTCAGGTACATGGACATGTTTTCACCTCATGTTGGTTTCAATTTTTCCTTTAAAAGATTTGTTCCATAACCTGGCTTTATTGTTTAGCTGTGTTTCTGGAGGGGTGGGGCATATCTCTTTCTCTCTCTGTGCGCTCACACACATCCTTGAAGAAATTTACTATTTTTTTAACCCTGCATTTTTTTTGAACTACGTTAACTGACATGTCGCGCAAATCTAGCTTTTTCACTATCTGTTATGTTCATTCTTAACTTGTGTAGCCAGAATACCCCTTCTTATTGTTATTGCCTGTCTCTCAGTCTCAGGGTAGTCTTGTAACAACTTAGATGAGAGTCTGAAGCTTTTTTATATTTTACCGTTTCATTTTTATTTGTTATAAAAAGACCCAGCTTACTAGATTTGATAATTTGTATCCTTGTTTCTTGAGGTGCATATACAAATGCAATGCCATACTAATTTTTTTTATCATTCTCAACATTAGGATTCAGAAATTACTAAGATGTATGCATCAATATTTTCTCCATTTTGGAATGAGATTATCAAGAGCTTGCGTGAAGAGGACTATGTCAGCAACAGGTGAGGTGGAGAAAAGGAATAGCCTATCATCTTATGCATTGACCCTCTTTGCTTCAGTATATGAATATATGATGAAATTTCCTTTCAGGGAAATGGACCTGCTTATGATGCCAAGTAACTGTGGAAATCTAACGCTTGTACAGTGGCCATTGTTTCTTCTGACTAGCAAGGTATGGTATTCCTTAGCTGAAATTAAGTTTTTCCTGGCTAGAATGAAATCTTGTGCATACCAGGAACCCTTGTATTTGACTGCCTTGCTTTTGTAGATCATGTTGGCCAACGACTATGCTTCAGACTGTAAAGACTCACAGTATGAGCTTTGGTATAGAATATCCAAAGACGAGTACATGGCTTATGCCGTCAAAGAATGTTATCAGAGCACCGAAAGAATTCTTCACTCCTTAGTTGATGGTGAAGGACAGCGATGGTATGTATATGCTTGCTCACTGTGATGAGGAATCCTATATTGATATCCTATTCAATGTTTGTCCTAAATTATGTGTTTTCTTAATCGTAATTCATGCTGCTGTACAGGGTTGAAAGGCTTTTCCGGGATCTCAACGACAGTATAGCACAGAATTCACTTTTAGTGACTATAAATCTCAAGAAGTTACAATTAGTTCAGTCAAGGCTTACTGGTTTAACAGGTCTTCTGGTAAGAACCCCCCCCCCCCCCCCCCCACCAACCACCCACACACACTTTCTTTTTGACCTGGCCATGAAAACCCAATCTAAAGTGTGTTACTAATCTGTTCTGCATTATTTTCTATAATAATAGTCAGTATAGTTGGGCTGTTATGTTTATATATGAGCTATTCCTATTTGACTGATGTTTCATAAAATTTATTATGATTGCATTTATGATAAACTGAATTTCCATTAGATACGCGATGAGACTGCTGGTCGTGCAGCTGGTGTTACAAAAGCTCTTCTTGAGCTCTATGAGGTTATTACTCATGAATTTCTTGCACCGAACCTGAGGTATGCAGTTAAAATCACTTTTTTTTTTACTGGGGAAATATGTCAGCTTCATTCATTTTCTCTTGAAATATTGCCTTTCTTTATGCAGGGAACAATTTGATACCTGGCAATTATTATTAAGAGCCAGACATGAAGGTCGCTTATTCTCTAAGATTTTCTGGCCAAAGGATCCGGAAATGGTACTTCTTTATATATAACTAGTTGAACTTTCTTATAGCTGTGATGTTGTTAACACTGTAATGATTTTTTATTTGTCCTGCAGAAAGAACAGGTTAAGCGTTTGCACTTACTTTTGACTGTCAAAGACTCTGCTGCCAACATTCCCAAAAATCTGGAAGCTCGGAGAAGATTACAATTTTTCACCAACTCACTATTCATGGACATGCCAGCAGCAAAGCCTGTATCTGAGATGATTCCATTCAGGTACAATATATGCATATGGTGTTCATTCTTGTTCAAGTAATAGGCTTGTATTGGCTATTAATACCTAACTTTCATGTGCAACAGTGTCTTTACTCCATACTACAGCGAGACTGTACTATACAGCATGTCTGAGCTTCTGGTTGAGAATGAAGATGGCGTCTCTATCCTTTTTTACCTTCAGAAAATATATCCTGGTACGGTTACCATTGTTACACTTCTGTTCTGCAGATTTTATTATTCATGAACTTTTTAATTTGCTTAAGTGAAGCTATTTTGCCACCTCCTCGTTGAGTAGTCACTTGCCAGTTCAATAAGTGGATTACTTTGGGACTTGCGTGTGGTTTTATTGCTTCTAACTTATGATATGTACAAATATCCATTGATTGGGGTATATCAAATACTGTAAAGGTAAAATGTGGGACATATACTCTTTTCTTTATTGTTCGACTTCTTCAACAAGGTGATGGGTATAAAAGCATGACCCATGTGAATGACAAAATGTACTTTTTTTTTTTTTTGTAAAACGTGCAATGCACATATATTTCATTAAGAAGGGACTGCCTTTTATTTCTTATCTTATTTTTTCTTCGTACTTTCAAGTGTTGATAATTTCCTATTTCAATAGTGTTTGATGCTACGTAAAAACTGCTCCGGCGTGTTTCAAGCTAATTTTTTACTGATGTAATGTGTTTAAAGTGTTCTTTTGTGGTAAACTAGAAGCCTATTGTTATGGTGTCACCTGGTCATTTGTGGCTGATGCCGCAACTGTGATCTTGCCTTGCCATATACATGTGGGAGGCAGGAAGGATTTACTGTGTAATGCTTGTCGCTGCTGCTCTGTTTGCATGTTGCCTAGATTTAGGTTCTATTTCTTAACTTGCTTATTCAACTATCACAAACTACAGGAAAACGACGTTTCATGTTTGGCGACGTATCCTATGAGAACCAGATTCGTGTGAGAACTATGAGAACTCCAATCTGAGCCACATGATCTTGATCCAAAGAGGACGCATAGGGAGAGGTGGGAGGGGGAATTTGCAAAAATATAATTAAGTGGGCGGTGATTTTGCAAACCCCCCCTTCCACCTGAATTCAAGCGCACCATTGGATCAAAATCATGTGGCTTAGATTGAAGTTCTCATAGTTCTCACACGAACCTGGTTCTCATAGGATACGTTGCCTTCATGTTTTTAGATCTGTTAGGTCAGCCACCAAAAATGGAAAAAAAATATGTCTATCGTTTCTCTTTACTTGCTTATTCAATGGTAACTCTACATGCATGCTTTTATTTTTTGGCCTGTACGCTTATAGGTGTCACTTAATATATTTGAGGTGCCCCCACCTCCCAACCATGGACTCGCACATGAAGAAGTTGCCATTTTTACGCTAAACATGTTGTCTGATTCGCAGATGAATGGGCAAATTTCTTGGAACGAATTGGCCGTGGTGAATCATCAGAGGATGACTTTAAGGATAGTCCAACTGACACATTGGAACTGCGGTTTTGGGTGTCGTATCGTGGCCAAACTTTGGCAAGGACAGGTTAGTTTGCTGTTTCATTTCTTTTTGTTTCGCTTTGATGGTTAAGTAGTAGAAAATAATGGCGCACAGTAAAGATGTTACATGCTATGGTGGCCCCAAATCTTGTCCATGCATGGTTTGGCTTTGCTTTCATTGCTATGTTCTTTGACGTCTTATTTGGCTGATGCAGTACGTGGTATGATGTACTATAGAAGAGCCTTGATGTTACAAAGTTACCTGGAGAAGAGATACCTTGGAGGTGGGTATACTGTAATGTTGTTTGTTACTTAAATGAAAAACATCTCTTGATTGATCTTGATCATGGTGTTTGCTGGCCAGGTATTGAAGATGCCAATTCTGCAGCAGAATATATTGATACTCAAGGCTATGAGTTGTCTCCTGATGCGCGAGCCCAAGCAGATATTAAATTTACTTATGTTGTTTCATGCCAAATATATGGAGCACAGAAGCAAATGAAAAAACAAGAGGCTGCAGATATTGCTCTTTTATTACAAAGGTTAACTTCCTTGTGTTTCATGTTTAATGGATGGGTGTTTACTAGATTACAATATATAATTCTATTTTTTTGGCTCACCATTCCAATTTTGTCTACTGGATGATCTGGAAGGTTTTTTCTCACTTATCTGATTTGTCTCAATTTTAACATGCATTGGATCTTTATTTTTGCTCAACGCCTTTGATATCCTATTTGTAACATGTGAATTTTATTCGATTCCTATATGTGAATTGATCTTTTTTTTTTTTTGTGTATGTGAAATCCTTGTGAAAGCTGTATTCCAATCAGGCCCTAAAGCTGTCACTCTGAATGATACTGATCACATTTTGTTGTAACTTGTAGAAACGAGGCTCTTCGGGTAGCTTTCATACATGAAGAGGATAGTGTATCAAGCGAGGGGCAGGCTATAAAAGAATATTATTCCAAGCTAGTAAAGGCTGATGTTCATGGCAAAGATCAAGTCAGTCCATTTCACCGAATTTGTTGATTATTCTTTTACATGTGGTGCTTTTGTCTTGCCTAATTGAAATCAATTACAATTTATGAGCCCCTGTAACCATGCACCATTCATCGTAGGATATAGATTTATTTGATTTGTATTTTCTTGGCTGGGTGGTCGGTCATGAATAAACTAATAGTAGCAACTGGATGCTGTTGGCCCTCACATATAAAGAAATAAATATTGAAATTTGTTCCTTGGTTAGGCAACAGTTTCCTATTGACTGATAACACTATTTTCTCATGGTTGTATAGGTCATGACAACATCATAGTTTTTGGATAGAACTGGAGAGATTTTTTCCTCGTGGCTAAAAGATAGATTATCAATGTTTTCTCATGTTTATTGGCACTGAACCGCGCGGTGGAGCTTACAATGCTACTTTAGTCTTAGCCCCCAGCTATAGACCAATTGCATCATCTTCTCTTTTGGCAAAACCTTTGCTGAGAGACGCCAACAAGCTGGTTTCATGTATTAATTATTATAGTGGCATTAAGTATTCAATATCTGTGCATGCAAGAAAATGCTTACAAGTATTATCCTTGCAAAAAAATATGTTTAATACTTTGAACTGCTGTATACTCTTAAAACTACTTGCACCTCAGATTTATGTGCTACTGATTTTTGTAGTGTTTGCTGTTATAATGACATTTAAATATCAACTACGGAACCTACACCTGAGAAAAAAAATATTGCTGCAATTTTGTTACGAATAGTCATCTTGTTGATGTTACTTTTTTAGAATTACTAACTCTTATGCGTTATCTTGAATTCCGGGTGCACATATAGGAAATATACTCCATTAAATTACCTGGGAACCCTAAGCTTGGTGAGGGGAAGCCTGAAAATCAAAACCATGCTATAATCTTCACTCGAGGAGATGCAATACAGACCATTGATATGAATCAGGTTTGGCTTTCTTTTTCCCCTTTAATGCTAATTGTAACCTAAACATTTTATTGATAGAATTGTGATTATTATTCCCCCAGCAGAAGATACTACTTTTATATCCCTAAAAAGTTATTTATTGCATTTGGATTGTTCATGGACTGTGGACCTGTCACATATTTTAAGAATGTCTTCAAAGGTATATTGAAAGTTATCATGGCTGTTCGATTGTATTAGGTCTTGTTCACTCTTGGTGAAGTTCTCCCAGAAGATGAATACTTTCTTTTTTTTATTTAACTTGCTTGTGTTTCTTCACGGGGAAGCATCTAGAGTAATCACAACTTTACATGGCATGGTATGATGACTCATCACCTTAGCCACGACATGAACCATGAACACAATTTTCTAGGGTTATGAGGATCACTCCCTAACGAGGGAAACGTGATGCACACCTCCCATTCCAGTTAATGAATGTGCCCACATTATCTCATCGAATGACAATCCACACTAGAGCTTGGACGCTGTTGAACTGGATACGTCCCTTTATCTGTGTCATGTCAAGTGTAGATCTAATTTTTCTTTTAGGATGACATGCGAGAAGTTTGAGATGCCCGTTTGTAACCTTGACTGACAAAAGGTTCCATGTAGGATAACTATTTGGAGGAAGCAATGAAAATGAGAAATTTACTTGAAGAATTTCGTAATGTTAATGGAAATCATGGCATTCGGAACCCGACAATTCTTGGAGTGAGGGAACATGTTTTCACGGGGAGGTTATTATTTACTAATCTCATTTATGTTCCAGCGATTGACTTGACTATATGTTTCTGCATTGACCTGTTCCATGTGATTTCTGCTGCAGTGTGTCTTCGCTGGCGTCATTTATGTCAAATCAGGAAACTAGTTTTGTTACTTTGGGGCAACGTGTTCTTGCTTACCTCAAGTGAGTAAATGTTGTCAACTATATGATAGTTAGCTGTAGGGAGTAATTTCTGGCTGCACTTTCTTAAAAAAAGAAGCTACAGAATTTGTGATTTAACTTGAACCTGGCTAAACCTACTTGTAATATATTTTCCTTCTCCAGGGTTCGAATGCATTATGGACATCCTGATGTTTTTGATCGGATATTTCATATAACCAGAGGCGGCATAAGCAAGGCATCCCGGGTGATCAATATAAGTGAAGATATATATGCTGGTGGGCAATTTAAATTCTTTACGTTTAAGTTGCATCATGATACCTTCCATCTCAAAGGAAAAAAAAAAGTTGCATCATGATGTCAGCAGTGTTCAATGGCAACCTTGCAAGCACTGATGGCTTTTATGTATGGCTTTTGATTATTGGTAAACTGATTTTCGATCCTCAAAAATAAGAATTGCCACTCAAAAACTAGATTGTACGAATTTTGAAGTCCTTTTTAAGTGACTTTTATTATTTTTAATATATTGGAATATGTATTCAGGTGTCAAAAACTAGAGGAACTAGTTTTTCAAAACTAGTTTTTCAAAACTAGTTCGTCTGATTGAACTAATAAGGGTTGGAGGTGACCCTTAAGTTCCCAATTTTCAGCCCTAACTAAAATATTATTTCAGATTTCTGGATAACTTCTTTAGGGGGTACAAATTTTGGAATACAAAATTATATTGGTGATATCAACCACACTTAAATTTCTGGGTGAATACGCATACCTGTGTTAATGTGGAGTCTGCAATAACATTGCCAGTATTTATCATACTAAGTTGATCACACCCATGTTTTCAAGTCGTCTAGTCGATCCTAGTCGTCATGGGACCAATCAGGCCGACTAACGTGATTAGTCCCAATTAGTTGTCCTGGTCGTAACTGTTCACCCTAGTCGCCATGCAACTGATCAGGACGACTAATCGTGCTTAATCGTGCGTCTTGAAAACATGGGATCCCACACTAGTTTTGAATTGCCTTTTATACCGGAACACTTTGAATTTTGACCTTTAAATGTTAACCAATCTGCAGGATTCAATTCGACACTGCGCCAGGGGAACATCACACACCACGAATATATCCAGGTTGACATTTTAAGTTCACCTTTTCATCCAAATGTCTGATAGGAGTAAAATATTAAGCTGTGCATCTGAACCCATTATGGTTTACGCGTGTGAGGTTATGTTTTTGGGCGCGATTTTATTTGACTCCATGGTGTGCGCTTGCATGTTTTTGGGCGCGATTATGTTAATACGAGCATTACAGACAAATGGAAACTTAGAAAATTCCCCATCAATACTGATTCTTACAATTTTTGTAGTGCATGCATGATGATCTTGGTGCAAGCAAATTTGCATGTGCACTTGTGTTAACATGCAATGCATTCACAATCTCTTAGATATAATTTTGGAGGTGCAACATTTATTAATGAGTGCATTTGCCATTATTATGCACACGTTTTCTATATTCTCAACAAAGTGTGTTCCCACAAGAAAATAAAAAACATTCCTTCATTCCAGGTTGGAAAAGGTCGCGATGTCGGCTTGAACCAAATTGCACTTTTTGAGGGTAAAGTAGCTGGAGGCAATGGTGAGCAAGTTCTCAGCCGAGATGTATACCGTCTGGGGCAATTATTTGACTTCTTCAGGATGCTTACCTTCTATTTCACCACTGTTGGTTATTATGTCTGCACAATGGTACTACCCCCATCTCCTTCCCTTCCGCTGCCCCCTCTGCAGATGGGTTTACTTGTAGTTGCTGGTTTTCTTTGTAGCATGTGCGTTCTGTACACACCTTATCAGTTTGCTTTGAATAGCTGCATTCAAACATGATAGTCGATTGCGGTAATTTGCTGAAATAGGGGTCTGTTACATGACATCTCATTGGCACAACCATTACATTTTGTGCTCGTTTTGTTACATGCAAAGTACTTTTGGTTGATTACACGTCACGAAATGGCTTTGATTGCATGGGTACATTCCAGATTATTCCCTATTTGCTTGAGCTGTAGAACCTCCACCCATGTAAGTAATTCGTTAACTAAAACCTAATCCACATCAAACCCTCATCCTGCCCTACTCATGAAAGAGAAATTGCAAGCTGGTCTTGGAACACCACTTGTGATTTCTAGGCACCTGATCATAATGTATGTTTACCCATTGACTTGTCAAATTATTGTGTTCTTGGTCCTGTGCCCAGAAGCCAAACAATTAGTTGATATGAATGAGTTTACTTGGCTGTGCTGTGCAGCATGATGCTATGTAATCTAGTTAGAGGAATATTTGGTTATCTACTGTAATTTTTTCTTTTACAGATCTGAAAAATATGTTCTCAACTAGCAATAGTGCAAAAATAGAAATAAATAAGCGCTTTTGAAAAGCCACCGCAATAGCAAACGGAGCCATTGATAGTACTCTATGTGTCTGACAGTGTCTATGGAAGAAAATGCTTAACATACATTTTGAGTACAACCATGCATTTATCATTCAATGCATTCATCAGCTTCCATCCAAGCGATTTCAACCGTTGGATCCTTAGTTGTACTTGATTTGTACTCAAATGATTATACATATTGCATCTTAATTGGTTGGCATGCCAACGGATTTTAATGGTAACTCAGATGATTGTATGTGTATTGCTAGCTACAAGATCTCACTTAGTCTATATGCTGTCATAATGCCTGAGTTTTCTATACCCAAATGCTGAACAGAGTTAAGAATTACAGCAACCTGAAAAATCAAAGATTATCTATAGTGCCAGAAACTGCAGCATTATGGATGCGGCCTGCCTGCAGAGTACACTGCAGTTTCTCAAGAAAGATAATATTGTAGCTTCGAAGGCTTGATCTCAGCTTATATTAGAGTCCCAAAGGGCTGTTTAGCAAAAAGTTGAGTTGAACTTGTGCTTGGTTTTTGTTAGGTTCTAGCTTAAATATTTGCTGGGCTCAAACTAAAGCCTGTCCAGCATGAGATTTATTAGTCCTAACTCGTATTCAAGTTTCAATCAGAAATCTTGTCAGTTGTTTTGTATCCTGGTCCTTACGTAAGTTGTTGTTGCCCACCTGGAATAACCCTGTGGTAGGAATTTACGTATAGGGCAACTGATTCTGCATTTTAGGTATTGTTTATTTGGTTCGCAGGTAGATTGAATGATTTTGGACATGTTTATGCAATCATCTATTCCATACATGTGCTACTCGCTTTCATTTTGTTCATTACAGCCCACTTAGATGACATACTTGCTCACTGATGCTTGCAGATGACTGTTCTGACAGTATACATATTCTTGTATGGAAGGGTGTATCTGGTAAATATTCAATTTGAAATTCGTTATGCCCCCCACTCCCCTCTCTTTTTTTTGTGTAATTTGACTAGGACTCGATATTGTAACTTTCAGGCACTCTCTGGACTTGACTACTCCATATCTCGCCAAGCTAGGTTTTTAGGGAACACTGCACTTGATGCCGCTTTGAATGCTCAGTTTTTGGTCCAGATTGGTGTTTTTACTGCGGTGCCTATGATAATGGGTTTCATTTTGGAGCTGGGGCTGATGAAGGTGGGCCTTTTCTTTTGCGGAAATGAAACTTGCTCTATACAGTGATATTTATAGTTAATAAATACATCACTAATTTCAATCTTGTGCAGGCTGTTTTTAGTTTCATTACAATGCAACTCCAGTTTTGCTCAGTATTTTTCACCTTTTCGCTTGGAACAAGAACTCACTACTTTGGTAGAACAATCCTTCATGGTGGTGCAAAGGTTAAAAAAATTAATAATAATCCTATTCATGGTTACAAATGTTATGTAATAGACTTTTTTCCCTTACAGTTTCTTCTATGCAGTATCGTGCTACTGGAAGAGGGTTTGTTGTTCGCCACATAAAGTTCGCTGAAAATTATAGGCTTTATTCTCGGAGCCACTTTGTCAAAGCGTAAGTAGTTATTTTGAAAGCAGTCCAGACATCTTACTGTAAGTTGACCTGTACTATTAATCGGTGCACAAACCCTTGTTTATGTGGCGTGGGTGGGTCGCCATGGGATAACCACAGGGTTTTAGCTATGCCACAACACCCAGGCACTGTGAGGGGGTGGGTGGGTTGAAACCATCCACAAACCTATCTCCATATAATGATAGAGATACTTCTGTTTAGTCAACCGTATTGCTTTTGGTCTATTACGGTGCCACATGGCCACTGGACATTTCAGCCATAGTTAATTGTTTGAAAATGATAATGGTGTTTTGATGCATCCAAAACATGAATTTTAAAGTATAATGTGTTGGACATTGATAAAGAAAAGAATGGGTATCTTCACATAAGAGGTTCATTATTCCATGTGGAAATCTGAGTAAATGTTTTTCTAGATGTTATTGGGATTCCACACAGCAAGTGGAATCTTTGATTCTAGTGTAGGTTAGGTTGCTTTATTTGATGATCATCTCAAAGAAATTCTTGTTGCAGGCTTGAGGTTGCTCTGCTCCTCATCATTTACATCGCATATGGCTACACGAAGGGCGGTTCATCTTCATTCATTCTGCTAACGATTAGTAGTTGGATTCTTGTTTTCTCCTGGCTTTTTGCCCCGTACATTTTCAATCCTTCTGGTTTCGAGTGGCAAAAGTAAGTTTAGATTAATCCTTTTATTAAACTGTTTCCTGTTAAATTAGTTGCTAACTGAAAGTAAAAGGATGAACATTGACTCTGACAATGTGAAAGTTTAGTTAGTCTTTCATATTGTGGATGCACATAACAACAAATGTTATTGAAATTATTCCTCTGTATGTGTAGGATGATAGTATATGCACTGTCATTAAATTTACTTTTAGAATAAGTTTTTATTTGCATATGTAAGATACATTTATGGTCGAATACTTCTTCACAGAATTACTAATGCATTTGTTCATGTACGCGTGCTTAGTGTTGTATTTCTGGCATCTCTTCCCCACTTTTATTGACTGCCTTATTGATCAGGACCGTTGAGGACTTTGATGACTGGACAAACTGGTTACTTTACAAAGGTGGAGTCGGTGTAAAGGGTGACAACAGTTGGGAATCATGGTGGGAGGAGGAGCAGGTCAGTAACAATGTTTTGGTGTTTGAATTATGTGTTTGAACCCTTCTCTTAAAAATAAAAATTAATTTTATTGGAATATGTTTGTACAGGCTCATATCAAGACGTTGAGAGGACGTATCCTAGAGACAATCCTTAGCCTCAGATTCCTAATATTTCAGTATGGCATTGTGTACAAGCTTAAAATTACAGCTCATAATACCTCTCTTGCAGTAAGTTGAACTCTCTCAATTAGTAGCTCTACTCTGTAAAATCTTCACTTTCCCTGTGTCTTACTACGAGAACTATTCATTATTGTTATCAGATAGCTGATTAATGGTATGTAGTTCTTCTGTATATAAGTAGAAACAACGCTGCACCTATCCACTAAAGGATGTTCTTAGCCTCCCCTTTTACATGTCTGATATGTATTCAACCTAGTGTGACAGCAGCCTGGACCAGAGCCACTTGTTTGTGCTTTCTTATGATATGTGGAATTGAACGCTTGATTGGTCTCATTTATTAGATTACTGTTATGAGTTCTTCTAACCTTGTTATGAGTTCTAATGTTCAAGGGGATATTGTTGACATTTAAAACTTACATGTTATATGTAAGCAAAATTTATAGCGCTCCCACTACTTTTCTGTGTATGACACTAGTTAGTTCAAAATGAAACTAATGAACACCATATGTAGAAACCTGGAGGGATCAGTATGATTGGATCCCTGTCTGTTACTGATGTTGCTTGCATCAACCAAATTTCTTTCTTGCGGGCTTCTCTCTCTAATGTTTGTTACTGGCTAGGTTTATGGCTTTTCATGGATTGTGCTACTCGTTATGGTTCTCCTATTTAAGGTTTGTCATTATATTGCTTCAAAATTTCATCTATTTAATGTTTGGGACATTTGTGTTTTTACCCTCACTTTGAACTCTAATTCTGATTTTACCCTCACTTTTTTGACTTTGTGATTTTACCTCTGATTTTTCAACATGAAGCCAGATCTTACCCTCAGTAGGGGTAAAATCAGAATAATTCTATTGCGATTTTACCCCCAGTAGGGGTCAACTCTGGCTTCAGGTTGAAAAAACAGGGGTAAAATCACAAAGTAAAAAAAGTGAGGGTAAAATCATAATTAGAGTTCAGAGTGAGGATAAAAACATAATTGTCTCTTAATGTTTCTGCATTGTAAGGACTAACTCTAATCTAAGCTTTTGTCCTGTTGTATCTCAGCTTTTCACTGCAACTCCAAAGAAGTCAACTGCCCTGCCGACTTTTATTCGGTTTCTACAGGGCCTGCTTGCTATTGGGATTATTGCAGGAATTGCCCTACTTATAGTATTCACACGGTTTACGATTGCTGATTTATTTGCAAGCGCACTTGCTTTTATAGCAACGGGTTGGTGTGTTTTATGTGTAAGTACAAAAGTCTTCTTGCTACTTGGTCAAGCGAATTACAATATCGCAAGCACCTCACTCCGCTTATTTATATACGATGTTACTTCATTTTGTACTAACACCATATATAAAAGATCGGAGGGAGTGCATTTTTTAGTCAACTTATCACATTATCTTTTCCTTTGGGGCCACATGCCTTGATAAGTTTTTACTTCTCATTCCACAGCTGGCCATCACATGGAAGAGACTTGTAAAAATTGTTGGGCTATGGGACTCTGTCCGCGAGATTGCTCGGATGTATGATGCAGGAATGGGTGCCGTCATCTTTGTGCCTATCGTGTTCTTCTCGTGGTTCCCCTTTGTATCCACCTTCCAGTCACGCATCCTGTTCAACCAAGCATTCAGCCGTGGTCTGGAGATCTCCCTTATCTTGGCTGGAAACAAGGCTAATCAACAGACATAAATTGTCTTTGGATCGTCCTTGTCTTTTTGCTGTACATTACTTTGTGAGGGTTAGTCCGAACATCAAGTTAGTGAGTAGTGAGGATTAGTTTGGATAAAAGCCTATGTACATAATTGCCTCTATTATTTGAACACTGCTACTTATGTAGAGAAAGCGATGTCAGTCACTGTTGTGTCAATATTGTAATCTGAGTGGATTGTATGTTTACCTTTCTAACAAAGTCATTTCAGTTGGTATTTATGGGGAATTGGCTGTGCGTGTTTTATGTGAGTTGCGTCTGCTCCGTCGGATGCCCCAGTTGGACGTGAATCCTACCACTGGGGCGTACCTACAGTGCTTCTCTATTTATAGTTAACAAATTTTCACTTAGCTGAAACCCTATCAATCTACAAGCTGTTAAGAGCTACGCTGCCTACATTTAGCCAGATGGATCACAAGAGTAAGCTTCACGTCCACATGTTTCTGATTATACGGCCAATTGCTGCAGTGTATCGTGTAAGTTCCGGAAAATTTAATAAACTGGTCCATTTGTTGATTCTGGGCTTCATGCCTGTCTGTCCTGGTGATTCTGCTCTCGTTTCATTTGCAGTTTTGGCATCAGCTGTAGCGCTGGTGTTCTGCTCCCAGGGCTCCCGATTATCGATAAGGTTTTGTTGCGTCTGCTGGGAGTCAGGCCGTGGCCCAAGCACACCGGCGCCTGGAGAGTCGGAGTTTGGTGAAGAGGTTATGGGATCACGTGTCATAAAGAGGAATTTTTTTTAAATAATAGTATTTTAATAGAAAATTGCAGGGGTACGAAAAACAAAAATTGCAAAAATAGCAGCCTGTCGGTCACCCAATTACCAATTGGTCACTGGATGACCGATAGGTTACGTGGCAGCTAACGTGGCGTCGGGTTCGGGACCTATCGGTCACCGGGTGACCGACAGGCACCTGTCGGTCAGCCCATGACCGATAGGTTCATGGATTTCTCCACACAGGCTTATCGGCCCGACAGCGACCACCTATCGGTCATGGGCCGACCGACAGGGCCTGTCGGTCACCCGGTTACCGACAGGCTTCGGGTTTTTTTTTTTTTTTCATGCTGGTCTTGTGTTTTTATAAAATTTGTTTTGAAACATGAAGCACATGTACGGTTTTTTTTTAATCAAAGAGCAGGCAACAAATTGAAGTACGAACATGCGAAAGGAAGTAGCATAAAAAGGTACAAACATCATGATAATACAAGATATCTGCTCCAACAGACACGACAATAATCTCGAAATCATCATCCACGCCTACCACGCTTGCTGGCCTCGCCTTGTGCCCTCTTACCCTGGGCCTTTCTCGCTCGTCGAATCTGATCGGTGGGGTACGTGAACTGGTCTGGTGGCTGCCTCATCCTGGGACCCTCTGGTGGTGTGGAAGGAAACTGCTGGGTGGGCTGCGTCAGTGGAGGAGCCCCTGGCATCTGAGAGAAACCCTGTTCATCTGGCTGTCCATAAGAGGACTCATACACTAAGCTCCCAGAAGCAGAGTGCAAGGAGTAGTCGGGCGCGGCGAACTGTACCGCAGGGCCTGTAAAAAAAGCAATGTTAAATTATAATAACAGAATGTTAGGAATAAAAAATTGACATGTTATTTATACCTGTGTTCCATCCAGGAGTAGGCATGAAAGGCGGGGCTGGAGGCATACTCGACGACGAGTCCCCGGCGTGGAAACGAGAAGAACCTGGTGCACTAGCAGGTGTAGAGAGAGGTGGAGACCTCTGTCGTGTCCTCGGCTGCACATCTGTGGTGCTCGTACAGGAAGCGCACCGGAGAGCATCCCTGCAGCGGCGCGCAAGACGGAGTAGTGCTGCTCCCATGTCCCGTGGCTGGACTCGTGTAGGGTTGTCGTAACATCGAGAGCCCAAATCCTCTAGGTCGCCCGCGATATCCTTGAACGTGTCAGTCTAAAATACGATAATATAACATTAATAATTAAACAGGTAGGATAAATACAAAAAATAAATAAAACAACTTACCATCAGGTGAAAGGCCCGAGTCGGCTGCGTGACGAAGGTGTCTGTGATTTCAGCCACGTGCTCTACAGGTTGGTCAGCCACAGCGAACAACCGCACACGCGTCGCCCTGTGGAACCACTGAAGGTACTCCCCGTATCTGAACGGATCGTATGGGCCCTGTGGAACGTGCACATCTGTCTCTGCACCAACCACTGCTGTACCCACGACTCCATCTTCGTAGCCCACGTACCCTCATAAGCAAGACCCTGACCTTTCCTGTTAAACCTGCAATAAATATATTGCAAATATGTAAACATTTAGGTAACTTGAACAATGAATTAAATTGTTTATGTTGCACTTACGTGTGGCTGTGATCTAGCTGCACTCTAGGAACAGGGAAGCCTTGAAAGTATCCAAACTGGCGGAGGACTCGATACACGGCGTACGGCTCGACATAGATGTCAAAGACCAAGTGATGCCGCGTAAGCCAGAAAGCTGCGTCACGTGTGCACAAGGCAGAGAGTCCATGCGGTGCACGCCTCGCGACCTCCTCTGCGGTGTACGGCATCCACCTGACCCGGTCCGCCATCAGCTGGTCGAAATCAGCAACGAACTGCGGGTACGCCTTACGTACTGTCCCTGTAGCCCAACTCGGCTGCAAGAATCGAAAGAATGATCGAATTAGTAGCGAAAATGAAATTGAAACTTAAATACACAAGAATAGAGTGTTACTTACATCGCGCTTGCACCAAATCGAACCCATAGTGGGTCCACCGAGAGGATCGTAAAGTCCAAGGTCGTCGAGGTCGTATATGTCATCCTCGTACGCGTTGTACGAGCTCAGCTTCGGTCGCCCGATGTCCACACGCTCGAACGACCACAACATCAGGAACAAAGGGCACCCTGTCAACGAACCCGCGCTGGTCGTCCGCCTGCACGCCTCGCACAACGCCCTGTACGTCGCTGCTAACACAGCTGAGCCCCAACTGTAATCGGTGATCTTAGCACTGAACATCACTTGTGGGTTGGCAACATGCAAAACTGCTTTTGCATAGCGATCTTGCAGGTATGTTTGTATCCCACGAGTTATACCCTCTAGAATCTCCACTAAAGGCAAGCACCGAGTCCCTTTCAATGCCCAATTATAAACTTCTGCCCCATTAGTGGTCAAAATGTCATAGCGGGATCCATCCGTATCTGCTATCAATGCCCATTTCTCCATCGGCTTATCCTTGATCCAATCTGAGAAGCACTTCACCCTTCGTCCACCCCTCCTGCGCCTAATTTTGTCCTGCGATTCATTAGGCAAAGGATCTAACCCCTTTGGCTCCTCGTCACGTGGCATAGGAGGTTTCTTTTTAACCTCGTCCATGTGGTTACCAGTGAGCTTGTCCAGCTCGCCCCATAATATGTCAAATTTGCTCATTCGATTCTGTTTGCACAGCTTCTTGAACATATCCATAAGTCGTTTGCTCTTAAACTGCCTGTAGAAGTTTGCCTCCAGATGCCTCATACACCATCGACTATGCAGATCGGGCCAAAATTCCTGATCATTATAGTCTGTCTGCAATGTATCAATTGCTGACAATAATCCCGCATGGCGATCATGTAAGATGCAGACATTGGGTCTCTGCATAACAACCGCTCGCTTCACCCACCTCAAAAACCACAACCAACTCTCTGTATTCTCACTCTCCACAAATGCAAAAGCAATTGGCACAATCTGATTCTCCCCATCCACTCCAATAGCGGTGAGGATCTGCCCTTTGTACTTACCAGTCAAGAAAGTGCCGTCCACAGCAAGAACAGGTCGACAATGCATAAATGCTTGTATCATACAACCAAATAACCAAAATGCACGGCGTAGGACCCTGTCCCCATTTGTATTTTCAAAATCGTCCACCGCAACCACAGTTCCTATATTCCTCGCTTGCATAAGCTCAAGCAAGCCAGGTAGGTTGTGGTACGAGTCCTCGTATGTCCCGAACCTTCTTTCTAAGGCCTTTTGTTTCGCTCTCCATGCCATATCATAGCTGATCTCATAGCCTAATCGATTCTCTATGGCATGCATTATAGCAAAAGGAGACATACCGGTCTTCTGCACAATCTCAGGATACATGTACTCAGCTACAAACTGTGTAGTCATATTCTTGTGTTTCAGAAGAGTCCTATCCAATGAACACGAATGGCCTACCACGATAGACGCTAGAAATGACGTCTCAGCTTTCGGCAGGTATCCGTGAACCCTCCATGCGCAACCCGGAGCCGTGCACTTGACGTCATATGTCCTCGGGTTTGAAATGACCACCATGAACTCCTTCTTCTCTGAGAACGCCCACCTCTTTACGGCATGCTGAAAAGATATCTTATCAGGAAACATCTGCCCTTGACGGACCTCTATAGCATCATACTCCCAACATGAATTGTGGCCATCATTAACAGCTAAGTTCTCCATATTGATCCAGTCCTGCGGCTCTTCATATCCCATGCCCCATCTCTGACCAGCTGTTCCATCAACGAAGGTACGAAACTCGTCATCATCCCTGTCCATCTCATCAACAATTGCCTCATTGACCTCTCCCGAATCTGCTTCTAGTGTGCCAACATTTATTGACAACCTATCCTCAGTGGTTGGATGAACCACATGATTTGCAGCAACTTGACTTGGCTCGGCACCAACATGACTCGGCTCGTCACCAACATATTGCTCCGCATGAACAATTTGTCCCACGACTCCATCTTCCTCTGTATTTACGACATTGTCATCAACCTCCTCCTCCAGACGGGTCGTTGTCGGATTACATTGCACCAGCAACAAGTGAGCAAAATGCCGTTGCAATCCCATCGTCACAAATTGCTTCCAATGTTTAGTGCTTCTCACCTCCACAAGTTCCCATTTCCATGATCCTTCATGCTTTCGAGGAATCATAGCTCTCACTACAAACCGATACTCTAAAGGATTCACATTCAAGAGACTATGTAACCAGCCATACACTTCGCCTCGCTGCATCTGTACCGGATCATTCAAAACACTATCCACATACTGAAAATTACTTAAATCTACCCCATAGTCACGATGCTCAATTTGACCTTCACCGTAAAAAACTCGGAAACTCACTACATCGGACATCCTGCTCAAGAACAAATTAATTACTACCGGCATTAACAACTATTTTTAACAAATAAAAATCAATCAATATTTATGGACAAATAAAAATCAATCAATATTAATGGACAATTTAATTAAACACATCATCACACATATAATGACCAATGTCGATGAAATGTCTCATTGTATCAATCAATACTACCATTGCTATTACTAACTAACTAAACCCTACACTAATCCCTAACTAAACCCTACCGACTATATTACTAACTAAACTATCTATTTTACTAACTACTAACCTATAAAAAATTCCCTACACACTACTATAACAATCTACACTAATCCCTATTGTACTGACTACCTAAACAAATCAGAAAAAAAAAAATACCTTGGACTGCCGCCCGACGCGGCCTCCAGCGCCGGCGGAGCTCAGGCCGTGGGGCCCCGGCCCTCCACCAGGCCCACGGCGCCCCTCCGCGCTCGCCGAGCCGCCCGCGCGCTCGCCCCGTCGGTCGCCCTGCCTCTCTCCCTCGCCGCCGGTGCGAGAAGCGAATGGAGAGAGAGAGAGCAGGGCGCGGGGCGTGGAAGGATAAGGTTTCGGGGCCTGTCGGTCGCTGGATGACCGATAGGCCCCTGTCGGGCGCTGGATGACCGACATGTCCGCGTGGACAACCGACAGCCGACGTGGCGGCCTGCCGACAGGCAATCGGGTGCTGGGTGACCGATTAGTGGTCTGTCGGTCACCCAGTGACCGACAGGCACCTATTTGTGCAATTTTTGCAAAACGGACCACAAATCTGCAATTTTTAATTAAAATACTATTATTTTAAAAAAAATTCTCATAAAGAGTAGGTAGACGCGTTGGGCACCATGAACATGTTGAGCACCTCCCTGCGTACCGTAGAACCAATGGAAAGCGCACCGGCCAATCACTCGGTGCCGCGGAGCGGAGGAGACGTGATGTTGCGCAGAGGTAATCCAGGCAGCCATTGACGAGACTGGACGCAGAGTCGGTGTGACGGTGTCCCCCGCTCACCGTAGTCGTCCTGTCAAAGCCATGGAGTATAGTAGAGCCTTGATGAGGTCAAACTGGATGGATAGTCGCCGGAGGATGAAACAGGAGAGAGATTTTGAGCTGGATGCCAGTTGTTGACGTCTTACACTCGAGGTTCAGTTGTTGGACACACAAATTGCCCTTTTCATAATCGTCCATTGTATTGAGTACCAAACTCATTAAGCTGTTACCACTTTTCTTTTTGGAAGAAGTTTATTTTATTACCCTCAAGTATCCATGTAGTTCACTTAACCCTCTAAATAAATTTTTGGTGTATTTTACTCCCTTCAACTATTTAGATTGGTTCAATTCATCCCTTCATAATTTTTTTTTTATCTCTAGGTACACATCATGTTTGAGTGTAAATTTTTATGATATTATAGGTTAAAACATACCTTATGTTAGAAAAATGTTTAAAGAATTTTTTTTTAAAAAAATCTATTTGAAAAATATGCAATACAAATTTGATATATAAGATAGAATAATGCAAGAAAATATTTCTAAAAGATTCTGAAACAATTTTTCTAGCATAGAGGATGATGTTATCTACCATCCTGCAAAAATTTAGCTTCAAATATAACCCATACAAAAAGAAACAAAAAAAGTAAAAATTCACGAAGGGGTGAATTGAACCAATCTAGATAGTTTAGGGTAGTAAATTAAACTAAAAATTAATTTAAAGGGTTAAATGAACTACTCCCTCCGTTCCAAAATAGATGTCACTGTTGATTTTTAGATATCACGTTTGACTGCTCGTCTTATTCAAATTTTTTACACAAATATTATTTATTTTTTTACAACTTGTTTTATTATTGAATGTATTTTAATCATGACATATTTATTTTTATATTTGAATAAATTTTTTGAATAAGACGAGCGGTTAAATGTGATGTCTAAAAATCAAAAGTGACATCTAATTTGGAACGGAGGGAGTACATAGATACTATATGAAGACTTGGACAGACCTGAATCCTAACCGCTGCCCCTACTCTACTACAAGCGCAAATAACAAAGCAAACTAACACAAGTGCACAAGATTTATTCTGACAAAGCATAACAACGTTGCTACAAGGTCGACCACTTGACTACACCAGTCAAGACACATGCACGGCTGCGCACGTACGGTTCTCGTGCCATGCTAAAAGAGCCGACGCCGCAGGCATGCGCGCTCATTGGGGCACGCGGCTGAAGACACGGTTCACGTCCGACTGGCGGACGGGCTTGACCAGGAAATCCTCAGCTCCTTCCTCCAGGCACCTGGTCAGTGAAAATAATTACGGCTTAGAAACATCTTAATGTAGTATCATCCGATAAGGTAGCCTTCCTCGTTAGCGTCTTGGATTTACCTGCTGATTCTGGTCGGCACGTTCTCCGAGGACATGAGTACCACGGGGATCTGCTTCAGCTCGGACGACTCCTGCATGTAACATTTTGTTTGTTTCGATTCCAAGTTTCAGATTGACTAATTGTACACCTGTCCCTGATACAATGGGATCGATGTGCCGTCAGATCAGAGTGTTACCTTGAGCTTCTTGAGGAGTTCGTATCCCGTCATCTCCGGCATCCAGTAATCAGTAATTATCGTGTTCACGTTCGGCTCCTAATAAACACAGTTGGAACGAGACGGAGAGAAATGAGCGCTTGAAGTTTCACGCAAATGAATGGTAGACTTATAAATCACATAACATTTTTTTTTGCCTAAAGCTAAAGCGTTTGTGGCATATCTACCGTGCCTAACAGTTCCAGGGCTCTCTTGCCGCTGTCCACAACCGTGACTGCACACACGACAGGAGAAAAATATGTTAGACTGTGAATGAACTACAAAAGATGTGCAAGCATGCATGCCATCAGTAACCAAAGCAAGACACGCACCGCGGAAGCGAGAGGTCCGCAGGATGGCGGCGATGACGGCGCGGTCGACCGAGCTGTCGTCCACGGCGAGGACGTGCGGCGCCGTCGTCGACCCCGCAACAACCGTCGACCATGCTTTTTTCATTGGACAATCGGAAATCCTGGAGGCACGCGAGCTATGGAAAACACAAGCACCAACTAAAGGTCGCTTCTTCTTTTGGTTGGTGTTGCATGAGCGATGTTGGACTTCAAACAAGCTTTTACGCCACACTTTGAAGTCGGATGACACTTGCGCCTTGTGCGTGCAAGAATCTGAAACCTTGGACCACCTTCTACTGCATTGCGTGCACAGTCGGGAGACTTGGTTCCGAGTACTCAGAAGGGTTGGTCTAAGCCACATCACCCCAGGTCAATTCGAACCACCGTTCGTGGACTGGTGGCTAAGGTCGCGTAAGAGGGTTACCAAAGAACTCCGCCCGGGGTTCGACAGCTTGGTTGTCTTGGTCGCTTGGAGGCTATGGAAGGAGCGCAACAAGAGGGTCCACGATTCTGAAGCCCTACAACCGGTCGCGTTAGCGCAGGAGATTATGGACGAAGCGTATCTCTGGTCGTCGGCAAGGTTTACCAAGATTAGGAAGCTACTTTTTCCGCGGCGTGTAGTGTAATCGTCGTTTTTTTCGTGTCGTTTTCGTTTTTGGTTTTGTTTCCCCCGCTTCTCTTTTCGTTCTTTTGGTTGGCCTTAGGGTCATGTAACAAACTCTTCTCTCTTTCTTAATGAAATACGTGCTCCGCACGTTCTCGAAAAAAAAAAACCGCCGCTCCTCCGACGCTCGACATCTCCCGCACCAAGCAACACCGCCCCAGACGGTTTCCCTCCTTCCCGCTCGTGCGCGCGGCACCAGCTCGCCTTCCCGCCGAAGCGCCGCCGCCCGCCACCCGCCGGATCGTCGTCGCCCGCCCTCCGCCGGCCCCCAGATGGCCGCGGCCCCCCATCGTTACCCGAATCTACCCCGCCGCGCATGGATTTGGAGCACGAGAGGCCGGTCGCCCATGGATTTGGAGCAGGCCTGCAGCCTGGCCATGGCGTGCTCGTCGGGACGTGAATGAGGACGGCGGCGGTGTCAGAGGTGCGCCGCCCATGGAGGCCGCGCGCTCTCTTCTTGCTCGTGCCTCCTGCCTCGCCGGTGCTTCGATTTGGAGCCCGACGGCCATGGACGACGGTGCGCGCTCAATCCGCCATGGACAGCGTGCGGCCCAGGAAACGAACGCGCAGCCGCGGCGACGCTGCGGCGTGCTCTCAATCAGTCGCGCGACGCCCTCACCTCCAAGCAGCTGCTCCCTCGCCAGACCAAACAGGAGCTTCTTCCCCAGCTCCAGTGGTAGAGCGCCGCCGCCGCCCCCAGCTATGCCTCCCCGTCGGGCTGGTGCAATGCCCGTGACGCCGCGACCCGCAGGCGCAGCTGCAGGGCTGTCGTCGCACATGGTGGTGCTGCGCGGCTCATTCCTGCTCGTCGATGGTGGCGCGCCTCGTCCCGGCAGGAGCTCCACCATCCCGTGGCACATCGCAGGCTTGGTGCGGCGTTCTTGCCTCGGCGCGACGACACCCATGGCACTCGTCGTGTTCTTGGTGTTCATGCTCCCGCCCGCAAGGTGCTCGACGAAATGAACCAAGGAGAGGGAGGGAAGGGGAAGGGAGAGCCAGTGACGTGGCTTGGTGGGGTCCACTAGAAGGGGATGGGGTTTAGGAGAACTGCATCAAATCCTGAAAATGAATTTGATGCTTCCCCTAAAGAAAGATTTGATGCATGAGTTTTAGAAGAACTGCTGAAGTTGCTCTTACCGCCCAACCCACGCGAGCATAGTTTTGGTGGCCATTTGAGTTTGCATAGAGGGGAGGGGGAGCGAAAGATTATCAAATATCAATCGCCAACTTTTACATGCGCAATGGTTCGACTTTGGAGGAACTACTCAGTACGGTGAAGTATTTGTTGACCGTATCTGTTTGGCCAGGCATCGTACCTATGACTGTGAGTATCAAAGTAGAGAAAGTAGCGAAAACCCATTGGGCCATAGGGGACCTTAGGGGGTGTTTGTTTCATGGGGTTTAAATTTTAGAGGGGTCGCATCAAAGAGAATCTTGTTATTTAAAAGTATTAAATAAAATTTAATTGCAAAACTAACTGCAGAACCCCTCATCTAATTCGCGAGACGAATCTAATGAGGGTAATTAAGCTATGATTAGATAATAGTTACTGTATCATCACTGTAGCAAAACATAGATTAATTAGGATAATTAGATTCGTCTCGAAATAAGCATTCATCTGTCAAAAAGATTTTGTTATTAAATTTTATTTAATATTCCTAAATTTTAAAGGGGAGGAAACGAATGCCTAATTGGATTCATGGTCTGGGCCGTGCCTCGATTCATTGCGTGCCTGCGACCAGATTTTCAGGTTAAGGTGGAGTACATGCGTACAAGAGTGACCTTAGGCTCATTTCATTGCACTCTTTCCAAGACTAGTTTTAAGAAAGAGAGCCAGTTTTCTTTCATTTGGATGAAAGACCTCTCACAAAATATGAAAATTTCCCCTCTCTCTCATCATAACTAACTTGCTAAATCAGCAAAAGACGCATATGTCGTATAGAATTTAATGCAAATGAAAAGCTCTATTGAGACTAGCCTTAAGGCGTCTGCGGAGGGGGCCCCGCCGCTGATTTATTTTGCCAAGTTGCTTCTGCGTGTGCTGAATGGGCACATGTTCATGGCTTTTCGAGATATATATGCTGCTTCTGATTCGGTGCACGTTTTTTTATTAAAAAGAATTAAACTCATGTTGCTCTACTATGTTTTGCAAACATTACCCAAGCCGACTTCGGAATCAATGAGGATGTAGACTTAGTTAAGCAATTTTTTTTCTTATCTGGACCACTCAATTGATTAGGTTTCTTATGGTGGAATAAATGATTGTGCTTATATTACTAGCTAATTATGTTTTTAGTAGTAGAAGACATGTCCGTCAATGGCCGATGGCGATACGTCAGTAGTGACTTCATCACTCTCGATATTTGTTGATCCAATCTCGTGGAAATGTTTATATTAGCAGTCCGGCAAAGACACCAAAATGGTTATGCCCCACCAACCCTCTTTCACCCACTTGCGCACATTGCCCTATCAAATTAGGTGAAAACCTCGCGGATTGCTGTGGGAACTATGGAGGTTACTTTTCAGACATGCTAGTAGAAGGAATGTAAATAATGCGAAGACTAACCATCCAATAGACTTACATAAGCAGTTTCAATCCAGCCTCTTTTCACGGAATTTTTATCCAGCTTGTATGTTCGTCCAGGCACCGATGAGACTATTTGTAAGCGATAGTTTGTAAATTTGTGTGCCGCACATTTCCTTTTTTTTTCGAAAAGTCCGGAACATTGCCGGCATATATTAATAAATAAGAAGCGACTTTATACATGCGACAGCGGCATAATGAATTTGCTTTACAACACAACCCCCCCCCCCCCCCCCCCCCCAAAAAAAAAAAGGGGGAAGACCTCCCACACTGGAGCGTAGGATACAAATCAACAACTATTTGTAAGCTTTAGTTTGTACTTGCATGTTTCCTAGACACACGTATCACACAGTCTGTGGCATGCCATATTCCGGCTCCCACATCTATTATTCTATTATTATATATAATTGACCACGAAACGGAGCCACCATGTTTGCTCTAAAATACTAGAAATTCTCACGTTAATCCGAGAAAATAAGAAGAGAAAATTACCCACCACTGCTATTAAGAAATTTTAGTCTAAAATACCCCCATTATTGTGTCAGATTTTCTACCCTTCCTAAAATCCAAGAGTAATACGTCTCTCATCAATTGATATGTCACCAGGCATCCGATCAAAATTTCTGCTCCAAGGCAGAGGAACCTGCTCCACGCTTGCCTACAGCTGGTAGAATACTGCACGCTAGCTGACGGATGGGCATTAGGGCCTGTTTGGATGGTGACCGTAGTTTGCCACGACTAAAGTTAGTCATGAGCCGGAAGTGTGGCATGACCAACTTTGTGGTAACATGAAAGTGTTTGGTTGCATACCTAAAATTAGTTAAATTGTGGCAAATCGAATGTGGCAACCGTTTGGATGGTGACCATAAGATCTGCCATAAGTTTGGCAAATATGTTTGGCAAGTGTTTGGTTTATAGCCAAACTTGGTTATAGTCACCTATCTCTATTGAACAGGTAACCTTACCACTTCAAACAAAGAACTTCCATCAGGAAACCATAGTAGAAACTAGCATAATTATAGGACATCTAACAATTACAATAATTCAAGTGTTCTGATCACCGTCATACATGTTCACTACTGTTTCACATACATACTTCTACAAATACAAGTTACTAGTGAAGTTTGGATGAAGTGTCGTGTCCTTCCAGTGAGAAGATCACATATTGGCACCTTCCAGTGACAAGGTCTGAACAAAACACCAATGCCTATAGCCATGCACATGAAAAGCCAGAAAAGAATGTTAGAGTTTATACTGGAAAACAAGAAAAATGAATAGCACAAAAATAGATGCTTAGTAAAAGGTGGCATGCAAACAGGTGACTAGTGTCCTCGCTTCATCAGAACCAGCAAAATATTACTGATCACTTCACCACATTGTCCAAAAGAACCAGTCACCATGTATAGGGACATTAGTATAAACAAAACCAGCATCTGATTATATTATAGGCTGAGTAGCACCACGTAGCAAAATGAGGTCCAAAATACCACACAACAGAAGTTCCAACTGCCATTAGTGACCATCTTGGCCACATATAAATTGGTATACCCAAGTCTCCAGAGTATGATCACTAGAAGCATCAAGGAAACTCCACATACCTTCACATTTAGGACGTGCCAAGTAAACACCAACATTGATTTTGTCCTCCGTTCGAAGGGGCATTGCCTCTAGCCTCTTCCACAAGTTGGCATATGGGTTATGATCAAGCTTTGGTACTGGGGGTGGAGGAGGAGGCTCAGCAAAAGCCTTAGCTAAAGTCTGCATAATGCTGCTGAATACTTCAGTGGCCTCTGAAAGACGACTTTTAGGCTTTGATGGCTTCTTAGCAGGGGACTTCATACCTTTTGGTCTTGGTCGGTTTGCACCAGATCGAGGTGTGTTAGAAGAGCTATTTTCTCCGCCCTCTGCAGAACCAGGACTGGTTTTAAGACGTTTAGCTGATGGTAATGTATCAGAGTCATCACTAGGAATGTCAACCACCTTTTCATAGCCAGACATGTCATTTATTCCTCCACGGTCAACGCTGTCAGATTCTTCATCATCCATACATGTCTCTTGATCTTTGGCAAGCGAACCATCAGCATTAGTACCCTGAAAGAGCTCTTGCATCTCATGAAAGAATTTAATAGGCTTAGAAAGCAAGCGCTTAGCCCTATCCTGCATGTGAATACAAGACAAGAATCAGATTATTACATTGTAATAGTGTATGCATTCCTTTCTTTAATTCACAAGTAAGATGAAACTTACATTGAGTTTAGCTTTCTCAGACTCAGATATGGTCACCTTGCACCTAGTAACATCAAATCCATTTCCACTATTGTTCAAAGCTTTCTCAACTATGTTTCATTTCTCTTTGAAGTCCCTATAGTGCCGATCAACCTGGGCAACTGTGACACCCATACCAAACTCTTTGTTTAAGGCATCAGCACATTTCATATGGTGTGTCTTTTTCCAAACAAACCCTGCATGCTGATCTTTCTTGTACTCAATATACCAGTCCAGCATGAACTTGCTTTGGTCCTCCTCCCAAGTAAGGGTCCTCTCACATGAAGGCCCATCTAGCAAGAAATCCAATTGCATCTAGGACAGCATTGAAGTACCTACTCACTGCCTCACCCGATCGATTAAACTCAAAACCCACAGATCTGTTAGACCAATTTTTACCCACTACATGTATGAACATTGCAACTTGTTCTTCCACTCTAATATGCAGTGTGTCTGTCAAAAGACCACGTGATCTAAGATATCCACATAGCCTATGAAAAACTGATTTTCGCATGCGCAGCTCAGATATACAATGAGCCTCAGTGCCATGATACAAACGAGCTAGTCTTACTTCCCGCTCTATATCTCTGTTCAACATGGGTCCATATGTTACGCTTTCTCGCTCCTGGTTCCGGATATCAAGCAAATAGTAGTAGCAGGCTAGACATAGAGCAATGGCAGCCAATAACCTTCTCCTCCAAATATAGAACTGGTAAGAGTAACTGAAGTAGTAATCTAAATATGATTGCATCCTCCGATCCATCTATTGGTACAGAAAACAGTACCCAAAAATAAATAGAAGTTCCAATACGTACATAGCAGAATATTTTAAGTGACTAAGCAATAAACATTAGCCATAATTTTTTTATCAACATGGCTGGAGAGGAAAGAGATACCTGTACGAATTGGAGTTTCCAATCAGTGAGACACTAGCTCTTGTTCACATGCCTGGCAGAGCAAGTACTCGAGGTAAGGTAAAAGTCAATTGAAAGCTCACCGTGAGTCAAGCATCAAACACCCATGAGCATGGAAAGGGAAAAGAAGAAAACGGATCTTACCTCAGATCTACAGGCCAACAGAGGGGAACTCGACCATCGCAGCAATCTGTACAACAGGCATGAGGATTAGGATAGGGGACATAGGAGAATAAACAGAGGAGCAGATGCATTTGCACAAACCTTGAAAGAAATTTGGGATCCCAGCAGCGCAAGATTTGATGGCGGATCAGGTGAGAGAGAAAGGGATTAGAGAAGTGACGGGAGGGAGGAAGGGGAAAGACAAGGAGCAGGGGATAAAGGTGGCCCGGTGATTTCTTCGCGCCACAAGTGCGCGCCCTTTTTTTCGCTGGGCGCGGTGAGATCGGCGGTACGCGCGCCCTTTTTTCCCTCGCTGCGGTGAGACGAGCGCGTCTCGCCGAAAGCGTGGCGGCTGTTTTGCTCGCCGCACTCTTGGCGAAGATTCTGCGGCGAGGTTGTTATCTGTTGCCAAACTTTCTTTGGCGTGCCGTATTTCTGGTCACGATACAAACACTAGCCTAAGCAGTTGTGGCGTGCCAAACTTGTGGTGTGGCAAGGTTTGGCAACAATCCAAACAGGCCCTTAATTTCTTGCCGGCGGCGCACAACATATAACAATCGAATAGGTCATATTTTTGGGTTGAATCTTGCAGATCGAGGGACATCATCGAACAAATGGTTTGCGAAGTTGCACGTCCATCTCATCTTCTCTTAAGGCCGCCTGTCGCAGATCGTCATGCGATCTTCAAATCGTTTCCTAACGAAGGTCTGCTTCCTCCCCGCCGATCGCCGCTTGACGCAGTTCATCGTCCTCCCTGCCAGCAGCCAGACGCAGTTCATCTGCTCCATCGATCGGCCTCCATTGGACGCTGGAGAAGCGCCTGCCGGAGGCAACCATAGTGTCCTATTCCCATACGTCACTGCCCTCAATCGCCTCTGCCCCGGACACGGATCAACTGCATCGTTATAGTGGAAGCCAAATGCCGACAACCAGGTGTTCCTTCTCTAGAATTCTATCTGCATGCATATATACATAAGTTTCTATCTGCAAGCCATAAACTCTTCAAACTTGCAGATCGATTCTAACTAGCCTCATCCAGCAAGCCATAGTAAAATTGTGGTATGTTGCTCGCCCTTCCCTTCTTCATTCATGTTATAATATAGACCAGTATATTAACATTGTACACCATCTTACATTATTTAGATGCAACAGTATTTTATTGGATAGATTCATACATGCATGTGACCATTATATACCCAAATATTGATTCGTTTGGGGTCAGCAGGTCGATTTACAAATCTGCTATAGAATGGAATGATCTCTGCTTACTCTTCAACATCACTAATACATCCTGATTCTTGACTTATATATAGTATCAATGATCTATGCTTACTCACCATCATGAACAGATTTTCACTTGATCTATATGTATCTTTGGGACTCGAGGAAGAATGGCAATGGCATAATAACAATTGGTTGAGGTGACAACAAAAGGAAAAATATGGAGTATCAAAGTGAAAGGGATAAGAATCTGGGAATCAACTAATAACAAGACCCAAAAACTTATGAGTCTGGACATGATACTAATGGAGGAATAGGCATACTTTAATTTTTCAATCTGTTATCAACTATTGAAATCCATATTTTCTTATAAATTGATAGACTTAACTTTTTTTTTTGTAACATGCAGATATACAGATCAAAGAGAGTTGCATATACATGCAATCAGCAACTTCAAAGTTGAGCAGTCTGTCACATACCGTGCAACAAGCAATGAAGTATAAATTGTAGTCATGTGTAATCCGAAAGGTGAAGGAAGTGAAATAAGCCTCAAATAAATTTCATAAAATACTTTGAATTTTCTACAAATAAAGATATATTGGTAGATAGCGAGAATAAAGATATGCATTAATTGCTTAGGTAACTAATAGAATTTGTATTCAGTTAGTTTTCATCTTTAAATTTTGAGATATGATTTGCTTAATCAGTAATCACCAGTGTTTCAGCAGTACATCAGAGGACAATAGTGAATGATTCCGACAACCATGGAACTAAAGATATTCGTGAGATTGAAGTTCTCCAGTCAGAGTAAGAGAAACTTATTGATCAAAATTTATTGAGTTCTAATATGTTTCAGTACTCCCATCTAAGGCATTTGAATTCAATACAACACATTTCAGGGGTGAAAAGGATAATAAACAATATGGGGAGAGGTGGCACATTATCTAAGAGAAGATATGGTTGCAACATATAGTTCTTATTAGAGTAAAATGCACCCCAGGTCTTTAAACTATTGGTGGATGGTCATCTAGGTCCATGAACTCTTAAAGTGTTCACCTAGGTCCTTAAACTATTTTCGGATGGTCATTTAGATCCATGAACTCTTAAGTGACCACTTGAGTCCATAAACTATTTATGTTGTATCAATCAAGTCCATTTTCGAGAGATGAAAACATCCAACCTGGACATGACGGCATGGAGACATATGTCCTGTAGGTCCTTCATTTTTTTTCTTTCTCACCATCACGCGCCGTTGCAGCAAGTATGCACCCATTGCTGGCACTACCACATGTGACAGTGGATGATGTGGATGTGAACCGCGGAGTCATCTATATGAGAGTGACCCTATTTCTACGAGCCATGGAATGAAGAGAGTGACCCTACTTCTATGAGCGACCTCGCTCTAGGAGAGACTGGCTGGAGGTGAGTGCATCAAGAGTAACAACGCCATACCTTCGGAGTAATGTTTCAGTGAGAATCCCAATGTCTGGTCCCTTGCATCGTCGATCATGACGGATACTTTGACGATGTGTGACGACAACATATAATTGCTTCAAGTAAAGGTGAGATGCTTGGTATAGAAAAAGAAGTGAAAAGCCTATATGCTAATATGTCTCATAAATGTTAAGAGTTCATGATTGACACAACATAAATAGTTTATGAACTTAATTGACATAACATAAATAGTATATGGACCCATGTGGTCACTAAATAGTTCGTGGACCTAAATGACCATTCAAAAATAGTTTAAGGACCCAGTTGGACACTTTAAGAGTTCATGGACCTAGATGACCATCGACAATTAGTTTAACGACCTGGGGTGCATTTCACTCTTCTTATTACATCCACAATGGTTCTCTATCTAAATTTTGAAGGTATGCTTTTTCTGTGATGTGATATGACTGTATAGTGTATACAGATTTCGTCATACCAGAAACTTGAAAACTTATCGACAGGTGCGACACATGTTTTATTTTATTTTTAAATATTGAAATGTTATTTTTTTGTACATGTGTATCATTCATCTTGATGCTTTAATTTACAGGCACCTAATGGAAGAAAGCTAACAGAAAATAATGGATATAAGCAAAAGTGCCCAAGGTAGGGACATTGGAAGAACAAATGTATCGTAGCTACTGAGAAGACAATTTCAATTGTTTGCATCGCTATGAACATAAATAAGAGTCAAAGGTTAGTTACTTAAAAAGCTGGAGCACTATTTATCCAAACAAGTCTTCTGACATGGCCAATTATACGTCGAATTGTTGAGGGTTACAAATAATAGAAATGGACTGAAGGCCCTAATCAATGAAGCAGAAAATCCAGAAAGAAACCTGGCAACAAAAAAAATAATTTGTACAAGGGGTTTACTAAATTTAATGTATACAAAAAGGTACACAAATCTTTTACTCTTAATCATGTTCCTCAGAATAGAATTTAATGTAATCATTAAGAAAATTCTAATTCTGATTTGAAGTTTACAACATGCTTCTGGATACATGCAGGTAGATTATGGGCAGCATGATGAGATGGTTTTACATGATTCTGGGCGATAATGAACTAATGAAGTTACATGTGCCTTCCAAACTCAAATGTTCACTTCTAGAAATCTAGCGGCGCAAATGCGCGGACCGCCTCACTAGTTGACTCAAATAAACACATGTGGTCCATTTTTCATGCGCTGGAGATTGCGCTAATTAAACTCTAAGCCCGTATATCAATGAAGGGTTTACATCAGCGTCTCTTGTTGTTGACACGTCGTGAAGCTGCCTTACTTTACCTGCAGAGATGAAATCCCAGCGTTGTTGTATAGAAAATCAGCCTTGAGTGATCGTTGGCTAGATCAGCAAAAGAGTGGTTTGCAAGTTGACGTACGATGAAACAAGTATATAACGCAGGCTTATGGAACGCCGGCCAGCACGCTCGCGGCTTCTCCTCCATCCCCGACCACCACGGCTCACGGCGATTACCAGGAGCAGGGAGCAGCTCGGCGTGGACGGCGTCGCTGCCGGGTAGCTCGATAGAAGATGCGGCCAACGTCGGAGGCAGCTATAGGGGCCCGGCCGGGCGCGTCGATCGGGGCTCTACACGAGCACCTCGACCGACGGGACCAGCATGGCCGTCCACGAGCACGTACGACGTCGGAGGCTCTGAACGCGTCCTGGATGGAGGGCAACATCGCGGCGCCGGGGCACGAACTCGTGCGTTGCAGCCTCGATACGCACGCGCGCCATGACACGTATGCGCGCTGACACACACACACACGCCACGGCAACGAACACATGGCGTGGTTTATTTGCTTCATTACAAAAGGGTAACAAGCAGGTGCCGTCTCTTTCGATTTCCCCCAACGCAATACCGTGACGTCGTCCCTCCCCCCCCCCCCCCCCCCCCCCCCCCCCCCCCCCCATATCGATTTCTCTTTATTAAATTGACGTGACACAATTACAAGAGACTACTAGCTAGTATCATATTTTGCCTTGTTTATTTACTAGCATTTTGCCCGTGCGTTGCAACGGGTGTTGAAATTTTCATTGTTTTAACTTTATTAATAGAAAAGCGATTCATTTATGTAGCACAAATTCATCTGACAATGTCTATTTTTTAGGACTTTTGCAGCACATTTTTTTTTTGATGTGATGTGTTTCTAGAAATAAATACATCAACAATAACTTGCAAATAATAAATAACCAGATATGTGTGCATGCCGTATTTCAAGCTTTTTCCATGCATAGAAATGCATATATGCATTTATCTTTGTTTTCATTATCAGAAAATTTGTAAAATTATCTACTCAAAATCATAAGGGTTTGATTGTACCTTTTGTTTTGGTAGATCTATTCACATTGATTCTAACAAAATTTGGTTCATATTTTTCTGAGATTTATTTATTTTTCTATAAATTTTGCAAATTTCAAGCAAAAAGAAAAAAAAATCGCACTCCGTATGTGATCCTGGGATTCGAACCTGGGTCTTCAGGATGGAGGCCCAATGCACTAACCATTACAGCACACAGTTCCTTTTGAACATAAGCGATTTGACTTGTATAAGATGAAACCGAGTCGGATTTTTTTTGTTTAATTCGTTTTGAATTTGAATTCTACACAAATTCAAATGGCAGAGGTCTGAAAATTCGAGGCTGACGACTCTCTTTAGACTTATTAAGTAGTAGAGATTCCTTCCTTTCTGGTTACAACTCTCGAGACACGATTACGAGAGACTACTACTATCATATTTTGCCTTCTTGTCACAGATCAAACACTCGCAGCAGCGTCCACCTTCACAACCCCATTGCTTCAGTACCCCATCAAACATCTTTGCACCCATCTCGCATGTTGCCTTGCACAGAGGCTTTATGCAGATCGGACAACCGGACTCGTAATTCGAGCATTGTCCTAGATCTATTATTCCACATGAAAAAAAAAATCTATAACATCATTCAGAAAAAAATATGCGACTCTAATAGAGAGTAAAACAACATTTTGTTTATGCTTGCAGAGATAACAAAAAGAAAATGTAGCGAGTAAGGCATCAAAGAAATAAGAGAGGGGAGAGTGACGGAAAGAACCTGCAGTAGAAGGGCACAGTTGAAGCACAAGTAGCAGGAGGAAGCAAACAGCTGTAGCTCTCATATCCATAGTAGGGTGCACAAAGACTACCTATCAATCTTCTTCCTTTTGCTCTCTATTTCTGCACTTCTTTCTTTTCTAGGTCAAGTTATTGTGTCATTAAGAATACACATGACACCTTCATATAGACTTGCCAAAAGGGCTCAAAACCTATGCTATATTTATAAGTATATAATGGGACATACATATCACGGGCCTTAGGTGCCACTTGCAATAATTGTTTTTTTGTTGCATCCTTGGTATATCTTAGAAAGATATTATGATTTATATTTTTCTTTTGTCATGTACTCTTGGTCATATCTAGCAAAGATATAGCTTTGTTATGTGCTTGGTATATCTAGTGAGTTAGCGAATAAATACTTATCACTAGTATCCTATAAATTCGTACTCTTGCTAGTAGTTATCTTGCTACTAATAGCTTTACCTCATACTTATGGTGCTTAGCTTGATATCTTTGTTTGATTGTCCTCACAACTATCTTGCATATAGGCCTCTTGTGTTGATTATTAGCAACTGGAAATGCATGCTATGAAGTTTTGTGGTGATTGTTTTGTTAAATTAGTTAGCGAAATTAGAAACTAGAGAGTGCTCGATTCACACATGTCCCTCTCGGTCACTGGTCCTTGCATATATGTCCTTACAGTTGTTTTTTTAGAGTTCATCATCACCGTGATTGCGAAGAGCACCATACCCACACGCAGGGGTGGAGCCAGGTTCAGGCCAACTTGGGCTCCCCCCCCCCCCCCCCCCCCCCCCCCCCCCCGGGTTTGCCTGTTTCTTTGAGAAATGAACAGTAATCAGGCCATTAAGTCTATTAATCGCCATGTTAGTTAGCTAGAGTATTCAATCCGCCCCCCGCTTCTTGCTGGTTTTGGCTCCGCCCGCCGAGTCTTTTGCTATTTTGGCCTCGATTTTGGTGGGCTTCGCTCAAATAGCCTCAGCAGATTGGGCTTCTCTAAAATAGCCTCGAATCCGTTGCCGCATCCGCTAAAATGGCCATATGAATTCTTTTAGACCAAAATGCCCTCACCCTTTCTTCTTCCTCTCGACTTCTTTCTCTTCCAGCTCAGGGCACCTCGCCGACGCTGTCGTTCCCGCTGAAGCAGCCTCTTCCCAGGCCAGCCGCAGCCTCCTCCCGCCTCCAGAACTGCAGAACTACTACCTACAAAACTGCTGCTACAACCACCACCATTCAGTTTCCCTTGTTATTTCTTCCCTTTTTTTTTTTCCCCTTTGCTACCTACAGAACTGCACTGCAGCTACAACCACCGAATCCCCAACCATGGATGGAATTCCCCATCTCTCTCCATCAAATCGTTCTCAGGTGTTGCTGGTGTTACTTCCTTTCCCCTCCTACTTCTCTCTAAATCTGCTGCTATTGCTAAATCCTAGTGGTTCGTGTAGGTGTTGGCGACGAGCTCGAGCAAGGGAGATGGGGACCGATGGGGAACCGCCGGATGGGGACCTCAAGCGGCCAAACGGGCTGTCATTCTTCACCAGCTGCGCCTCTCCGCAGGGCAGGGCAGTGCACGACGCGTCTGCTGCGCGGAGGCCGGCGCCGGCGAGGTGGAGGAGATTGATGGCTCGGGCGAGAGGAAGAAGAAAGGGTGAGGGTACTTTGGTCCAGAAAAATTTATATGGCTATTTTAGCGATGCAGCAACGATTTCGTGGCTATTTTAGAGAAGCCTAATCTCCTAAGGCTATCTGGACGAAATCCATCGAAACCACAGCCAAAATAGCAAAAGACTCCCGCCAGTGCCCACACGACCTGTTGGCGGCGAATGCAACCTCTCCGCTCCCCACCGGTGAACTCGATCTCTCTACTCACTGTTGCATATGCCAGCTGCTCACTGCCTGACTTTTACAACATACATCGAATGACATGACAGGCAAAAGGACAACGGATTTAATATGTTCATGTGCGATTTTAAAGCAGGGTTTGAAATCACGCGAGAAACCAAAGCAAGGTTTGAAATCTCGCGAGAAACCCCGCGAAAACCGCGGTTTTCACTGAAACCGTGGCTAGGCGGTTTGAGCGGTTTGACTAAATCTGAATTTGAAATTTTGAATTTTTTTGAACATTTGCCAAAATTTGAAACAAAAATTTCTACACGTGGTACTAGATGAATGAGGACCATTTGTGAAACAACAACATGAAAAATCGTAGGTTTGGTCTGCCAAAAAATTGTTGGAAGAAAAGAAGAAAAATGAAAAGAAAAAGAACTGATTCCCGGGGTGCACTTTTACTGTCTTCCTCGACGGTGACTGATTCCCCATTGCGAGCAGCTGTGGATCCGCTGCCAATCACCGCTCCTGCACGCATCATTGCTGCGAAATGCCGCCCCCGCACCAATCTGCCTCGACGCGCCTGCCTCCGCCGGTTGCCGTTCGGTTTTCGCGGCTACCGCGCGGTTTCCGCGGAAACCGCGCCCACGGCTCGCTGCAGCTGCCCCATGGTCAAGCACCATGCTCGGCCAGGAGCGGTGATGCGTGGTTGCCTGCTAGTTTTATTTTGGCTGTTAGTTTGTGTTGCCATTTTTAAATTGGAATTGTCATTGGTACTCGGTGATTACATCTAAAATTGCACATAGCATTTTGTCAATGTAATGGATGCATTGTATGTTTTGTTCTTGTACATAATGTTATTGTAAATAATTAGTAAAGGTCATGCCAAAATTTTCAAATTTTTTCTTCATTTTCCCTTCTTTTTCCATATCCACGGTATCTCCACGAAAACTACAGTTTTCTCACGGTTTTCGCGCTGTTTTCGTGCGGTTTCCGCAAAAACCGCACGGTTTTGAAATCGAATTCAAATTCACAGTTCATATGGTTTTCACCACGGTTTTCACGGTTTTCGCGGTTTTCGTTCGTCCGCGACCCAGCGGTTTTTAAGCCTTCCACGAGATTTGAAACCTTGTTTCAAAGCAGTTTCTCCAAGAACAAACTGTGAATTCTAAACAATACTATAGCCAGAAAATAATCACATTACTTGTACCCGGAGTTAAGATGATAGGTCATACTAAGTACCTTATGTAGCTAATTGTAAACTGAAAACCGCAGGGAAAATTTCACAATTGTTGGAAAAAGATTTATTGGGTAAACATCCTAGGGGAAGGTTCAATCCACATCAAAATATATGTAATCCCTCTGTCCCAGAATAATTGGCATTCTATCATCTCTCTGTCTCAGAGTAAAATACTTTATTTGTCCCAGAATAATTGGCATTATGGCCATATACCAGGTTCATTGAACATTCTATGAATCTGGACAATACACCTGTCCAGGTTCATAAAACATTCTATTAACCTGGACATTCAGAAACATAGTCAGGATGCAAAATAAACTGGGACGGAGGGATTGGCATTCTTGCTTTGCAATACACATTTCTTTCTTTCTAATACGGAGTATATCTCTATCTCTATCTCCCTCTTCTCGTTTTTTGTGCACCAATCATTTTTACATCTCCTTAATCTTCATGCCTAAGCCTAAAATGCCAATTATAGTGGAACTAGAGAGTATACTTGACCGTAACAATAGAGGTAGGTACTACTATACAGATATTTGGCCAGAGGTAAAAATGTGTGGTATCACTAGTTGAAAAGCACGACTAAGTTAAATTGAAACACTATTTGAGATTTAGATTATTGAAATACTCTGGCTTCCGAAACCAAACAAAAAGATCTACAGTGGCAATAGCTCCTGCTCTGTTCTGGGAAAAGATAAGGGTAGTGGTAAATATTTGGTTACATTTGGTTCTCGTCGCCGGGGCAGCTAGCTTTTCTTTCTGGGAAAAGCAGGAGCAGTTGCACTAAACGCAATTTGTTGGGTCCCTCAAGTATCCAAAATCTTGTAGGATAAACTTGATAATGTATGATAGTTTTCAGTATACGTGTACGTAAGGAACCAAACTGAATTTCAATCATTCATCTCCTATGCAAGAAGTTTATGCGTACTTCAATAAAAGCAAGGGCTCCTGCCGCCTATATCGAGAGGATGTGCCATAAAAAATGCTTCAAAAAAATTGAGCTCTATTTTCCGCTCGACTGCTGGCTTACTGCAGCTTGGATTTATACCAATGACGGACAAGAGACGACGTGACGAGCCATGAAGAGGCGTGATCATGGCGCTGCGCTCAGCTCGTGCAATCCGCGCTGATCCGCGGATCAATCAATGAAACGCGGGGTAGAGCAGGCAGGCACAGAAGAGCAGAGCAGACAGAAGGCAGGTTCCAGGGCCGAGTTGACGCGTCGGCAGAGGACACGTCGAGTAGTCATAACCGACAATCCGACGCAGCCATCGATCTGTATCGCGCTCGACTCGTCGTGTAGTACTATGTTCTACGGCCATGGCCCCGCTGCGACTTGTGAGGAATCATGAGCTGTGTTGACTTCAAAATCACCGGTCATCCAATCGATACGTCCTACTGCTATGTGCTGTTACTCTGAACCCAGTGCATCCACGCAGCAATGGCTAGCTGATCGTTTGCCCGGCCCCTCTGTAGCCAGCAAAGTAACGATCTCATCCGGAGCGCCTCTGTGTTCTCTCAAATGGACAAGAACAATATTTACCCAAAAAAATATTTACCGAATAAGAATGCGCATGCGCCCTTTCTGCCTGACAAACCTTTAGGACGCTGCGTAAGCTGATGTCACATGGAATCATCATCGGTTCTTTCACAAGAGATCCGATGTTGATGTTTCATGGTCTCTGAATCTTCAGGCCGCGGAGAGTTTGTGATTGCATAAAAATGTGCTGCAGCCCTTAAGGCTAAGCGCACCAGAAATTTCCAGCTACGGGTGGTAGGCCAAGCTGTGATGAGCCTGGTCTGGTCTCTACTTTTCACGTTGCAGCGTACGCGTACGTACCCGTGGTCGCATGCAGAAAAAAGCAGGAGGGGAACTGCTCACTCTGATGCATATTTCTCTGGCAAAGCCACGGCGGCAGTGCAGTTACGCCCCGTTCTTTTACATCGATCCGTCAGCAGGCTATCGCGAGATTGCGACATCCTGGGAATCATGGCTCTGCGCTCTGGAACTCTGAGCCTGCTGCCTCCATGCTTCTCCCCTTTCTCTCTCTCCCCATGGCTTCTCGGAGAAGAAGCTGATAGGCCGATGTGAACAAAGCTGTGGCATCTGCTCAGTTTCGGCTGGACACGGCAATTCCTATCCACAAATACTTCAGCAAATTCAGAGACCACTTTGGTCTACTACGCCTTGGAGTTGTAGAGTGAAAAAGGCGAAATGATCCTTGGAACCTGCAGTATTTCTGGGTTACAAATGGTGGCGTCTGCCGTTGCAAGTGTGTAATACCAGTGACAGAGCTAGCAAACAAATCAAAGTGAGTGGTAAACAAACAAGACAAGGCACCAAGGTTTGCATTACCGTTAGAACCGCTCCAACCGACGCCCACCGGTTTTACCGGTAACCGCGGTAACCGGTCGAAAACCGAGCAAAAATTCAAAAATCAAAATTTGAATTCAAAACGTCGGTTACCGACCGGTTTCGTCGGTAACCGATCGGTTTTCTCTGAAAACCGACCGGTTTTATCAGTTTGACTGGAAATTGCGAAAATAGGCTTAAAAAGTAGAAAAATTTTGCATGACCTTTGCTGAAATATTCTAATAATGATTAACCAGACATTAACAACATAGAATTCATAAAATATTGCACCAATCAAACTCATACAACATACCATAATTCCCTGGTCAAATGATTTCTTGATCCAGACATTCGATCTGTTCTTGCATTACCCTGATGGCCAAGCAGCAAGTGCTAGGACATGCATGCTTCTGTAGCGTGGAGAAGACAGCAGAAAGCTACGTAGTAGCTAGTAGTCTGAACTTCTGAACATGCACAAACTAATTGCTTTCAAATCTTTGAAATTTTGTTAGAAAATAACCATGACTCCTAAAGTTTCAGTTCCAGTTTTGTTTGCTCTGTTATGCTCTGCTCTGCATGTTAAAAATGATAACACACCCTGAACTGATCCTGCATGTCATGTTTTATCTAAATATCTTCTAACTTGTTTATACCATAATGCAATATCACTGAATGCTAAAAACATGAACCCACTTCTCAGTAGCTTGTTATGATGTTTACTTTCCATTGAAAATAATTTCCTGCCTGTATCAAGTTTGTAACATGCTTTTTCTTGTCAAGTACACGCACGCTTTTTGACATTGTAAATTCTATACAGAAATTAACATAGACCCAATGGACATGAGACTACCACTAAAATTCATGTTTTAATGTACTCTTTTCATTAAAAAAGACTGCCATGTTCCAGTACCCTCTGTCAATTTTCGACTTAATGAAATTTGATGATCTAGCTAGATTCTGTTATTTCTGGACAGAGCAGCAGTGTTTTGTTTATAACAGAAGCATACGACCTCTATATTCATTGATTCTTGTTGCATTGTACTCATGACTTCATGCACTTCATATCTGGAAAATTTCATCTTATTTGGATCATTCCTCATATCATTGCATTCATATTTATTACGACGGATGTTTCTTTTCACCCTGAAATGTTCCCGCAATTATTTGACCAATCAAACGATCGATTTTTTGTTAACGGTTTCCACCAATGTGCTGAAAATTCCTTCTAGTTTATTTACATATTTTTTGTTTCAAAATTTTTCAAATTTTCAAAAAAATTCAAATTTCGAACTTCAAAACCGGCGTACCGTACTAACCGGACCGGACCGGTTAGTCCGGTAATCGCGGTTACCGGCCGGTAACCGTCGGTTTTGCAAACCTTGCAAGGCACACTGCTCCATGACCAAAGGTTGGGAATCACGGTGGCCGAGGAACGCGGAGTCCAGCGACATTATTTGAGATACAACTACTACATCCAAATGGATAGAGAATGCAAACATCTACACTCCCTCCGTTTCAAATTATAAGTAGTTCTAGGTTTGGGCACAGGAATTAAGGAGAAATGTAAAAGGAATGGACACAGAAAACAATGAGAAGTGAAGGAAGAGAGAGATAGAGATAGACACAGGAAACGATGCATTGAGAAGTGGGAATGAGAGGAGACAAATGCATTGAAAAGCGAGAACTACCTATATTTTGGTAAAAATTTTGAATGCTAGAACTATTTATATTATGAAACAGAAGGAGTACTATATGCAAAATTTGAGATACAACTGAACCTTATGCAAAGAGACAAAAAAATACTCAAGTTTCAATTGGATCTCAGATTAGCCTATGAATAGTGCAGGTTGATATTGTTCATCTCGAATCCGCAACCTGTTACTATTGATTTTTCAATTTTTTTCTCCTTACACAAGTTTCAATTGGATCTCAGATTTTGCATATGGTAGATGGTTGCATGATCTATATATCCACTTATATTTTTGTTAGAATTTTAGATACATATATGAATGTGCTACAACTATTGGCAACAAGGAAACATGCGAACCCGCGGTAACACGCATACATTCTCAATGAAGTGGAACCGCAAAGAGCAGTGAAATCAGTGACATGGTTCTTACTCGTTTTCTAACACGAATTCCTCTCTCTCTCTCTCTCTCTCTCTCTCTCTCTCTCTCTCTCTCTCTCTCTCTCTCTCCTCTGATTTTAGTGTGGCTCCGCCAGTGTGTAGTACTACTTTTCAAATTTAAAAATTGAATATTTGTCAAGAATTTGAATCTTGACGAATTTTGATTAAAATTGTTTTTTTTCCTTATCCAATTCTCTCCAAATTTTGCATATAGTACTCCTTCTGTTTCAGTGGAATCACAATGTAACATCAAAATTATGGTAACATCGCAAAGGGACAATTTTGTCTTTGTGCAAGCAAGTTAACACCGTTAGAGTCCCTAAAGGGACTTGCGGTACATTTGTTGTTGAGATTCAAAAAATTAATGATAAAATTGCAAAATCTAAAAATCGATGGTGAAAACGCAATTGGAGTCCAAAACGATGGTAATTTTGCAATTGCCCCTTTAATTAAGGCATCTTTGTTTCAAATTGTGGATTCTGATTCATAATCGGGATTGTTGAAGGAAATGGACTAACCAGATTGTGTCAAATCCACAATTCCCCAACTAAGATCGATGCGCTTAAATCTCAAACCAATCACTCCATAATCTAAGGCGCCTAGCAACAGCTTGTGGAGTATAGTAGTAGCAGAATGCAACAATTGAATCCAAGTTATGGATTCCACGATCCACGGTCTGAGATTGTGCGCAAGGAGAGCAAACAAACGGGGCCTAGTAAAAGGAATTTTTATTTTCTGGAGGGGAATCACCCAGTACAAATAATCTGACGCGCTACTGTCCGTTACAGAGGAGCACGCACGTACTCCACCCCGCGGCGTGCGAGCGCCTGAGGGTGGCGGCCATGGATGGCGACTTGTTGGCTGGGTGTGGATGGAATGATGGATGGAGCCCGTCGAGCGAGCGAGCCCTGTAACAGCCCTGTATCCCCCGTCACGCACCCATCGGTCCACGCAGGAGACGTCGCCGTCATCAGTCCTCGCATAAAATACTCGCAACAGCTCCTCCAGCAACTCCACGTCGAAAAGAAAGAGAGAGGCATGGGCATCGCGATGGGGAAGTGACGTTTGGATGGACGCATGCATGCAGGGAAAAAGAGAGAGGGAATCGTGCCGTGCCAGGGGAAACGGCCCGGCCGGTGGATTTCTAGACCTGTTTGGAACGCAGGAATTTTATAAAAAATAGTTTAATTTCTGTAAAAATAAAGAAGAAATCTTCCATTCTAAACGGGGCCTTAGCCCGTTCCAGTGCCAGTCAAGCCGTGAGTGAAACGATTAACGTTACACGGCGCAAGCACGCCCATTAGGAGAGGGGTTAATTTGGATGCACGCACCTTCCTCTGAGTGGGTCGATGAGAAACTACAAGGGCGCGTTCGGCGTTTTAGAGGCTAAAATTTAGAGGGATCTAAACAAAAAGAATCTTGTCTTAAATAAACTTTAATTACAAAACTAACTGCAGAACCCCCCCTCTAAATCGCGAGACGAATTTAACGAGGGTAGTTAAGCCAATCGCGAGACGAATTTAACGAGAGTAGTTAAGCCATGATTAGACGATATTTACTGTAGCATTACTGTAGCATCACGGTAGCAAAACATAGATTAATTAGGCTCATTAGATTCGTCTCGTAAAGATGTACCATCTGTAAAAAAATTTTATCATTAAACTTTATTTAATACTCTTAAATAATAAGATTCTCTTTAGAGTCAAACTTTAGAGGCTCTGAAATGAAGCGCCGAACGCGCCCCAAGTTGATCTGCGCAAGCACGTCGGCAGAACTTCCTTTGTTGGATGGATCATCTCTCGTCAGTGCATGGTTGATGGGCAGATACAGGTTCAGACACTGTCTACACTTCAGGAGATGACGATGGTGAACCTGTGCAGTGTAGCGTTAGCTAGCTGTAATTAAGCTGCCAGAGAGTGCCCCAGGTCTCGACATTTTTATGTTTATGAGACCATTATTTCATGTGACTACATGCTATGAACATTATTTTTTCAAACAATAGTGGACAAGGAACGTGACAAAAATGAAAAGCAGCAGACACAACACACGATCGATCGGTCATGCTTTACCAGATACTCCTAGTACGCATCATGGATTCCACAGGAGGAACACGTCAAGTCCGACGCGTCCGCACAGAACCAACATTAACTTGGCCGGTTACACCGGTACACATCAAATCCAGGAACAAGTTCAGCTACGACCACGTCATCGCTTTCACACTTGCCTACTAGATCTACCACTGAGATTCATCCATCTATACTACTACTACAAGCTCGGGGCCAGTCACATGCCACTGCAGTAGTGACGAAGCCATCAGAGCATGGACACGATTACTACAAACAGAATTAAGCACGACACTTTGCAGCTAGCTAATCTAGCCCAACACGAACAAACACTGCAATCACTAAACCATTATTAATAATATTGGTTACTACTAGAGCTTGGATACTTGATTAACGAGCACACAGCCACTGGCCATCGGGTCTGGCCCCGACCGAGTAGCGTGGCGTGTGCACATGCAGCTTAGAAGCCCCATGCGAAGGCGCCGTCGAGGAGCTGGCTGGGGCCGACGGCCATCTGCGGCGCCGCGCAGCCGCCCTCGGCCTTCACCTCCGAGCCCCAGTGCTGGGCGCCTCCGCCGCCGGAGAGGAAGAGCGGCAGCTGGACGGCGGCGTCCTGCAGGGAGCGGAGGTTGGTGAAGGCCGGCGGCGGCGCGAAGGCGAGCGGGGCCGGAGGGTTGTACTGCCCGATGCCGAGGGTGGCATCCATGGAGAAGCAGGGCACGAGCTCACGCCCGGTGACCAGGTTGTTGTTGCCAGCAGCATTGCCATTGGCGTTGGCGTTGGCGATTGCGCCGCCGTAGCCGTAGTTGTTGCTGCTCTCGCCGTCGCCGGCGGCCGCGGCCGACGAGGCGAACGGCGAGGCGTCCGTCAGCAGCGGGCGCGGCGCGGACGAGGCGGACGCGCCGCCGCCGCCTCCGCCGCCGACGGAGGCGGAGGTGGAGTCGGAGAAGCAGGAGGCGTCGGCGGCGCTGGCGAGGCCGCCGTAGCGGGTCGTCTTGCGTGCCGGCGGGACGTCGCCGGGCTTCTGGAACACACGGGCGATCACCCACTCATCCTGCCGTGGAAAAGTATGCACATGTGTGAGAGAGATAAACAGCGAACAGTAGATAAGCAAACATCATCATAAAGAAGCTTCGCTGCACTGATGGAAGGAACATATGCTTCCTTCTCGTACTTTCAGAGTTTCAGGTGCCATTGCTTCATGTGAAACAGAAATGACTCACTAGCAACTCTATCCACATCTCAGAACGTTGTTAAGAAAAATGTTACTAGTACGAAGAACTCTTATCCATTTCTTGGCATGTAGTGCTTGAATCAACATGTTCCTATCCAAAGACAACTAGACGACGTCTGTATGCTCCAAGCATGCCAAGCTCTGTCGTTTCACTGTAGTACTACTCGAAATGAAAAGGAAGAGCACAAGCAGAAGCAGTAGGCTTTCTCGAAATGAAGAGGAGCGAGCACAAGTTGCTGACCACGGCCAAACATAGGAAAACATGAATGCGGGACGATTTCATCCACGAGTCGAGAGATCTCAAACTCGGAAGGAGCAGCAGTAAAAGCTCAACAAGGCATGGATTCATTTACCCTTACCCGTGCATGCACACACACTGGCCGGGAAAAAGATTCGTATCCTGTCCTGCGGCGCGCTATCGCACCTTTGCCATATCCACGCTCGTATATGGAGCAGGAGCAGTGTATCCTATACGCATGTATTGGCAGCACAGCTCTGACGCACCTGAGCACTGTGCTACTCCTACTCGCTCTCGCAGGCAGCAGCCATGCCATGCTGCCATGGATGACTTCACCACAGCTCACGCAAGAAAAAGTATGCCTGCCTACTGTGAGTGTGAAGTGAAACTTGTGACATCCCGTCATCATTACATTATGTCCCTATCTATACGCTTTATATAGGAGTATTTTACATGTGTGCAGAACCTTTCAAGTTTTAGATTTGTAGTAGTAAAGAAAAAACAATCTGGCATTGCCAAGAGGAAGGGAAAAAGGCAGACGAACAATGGCAGAGGCCGGAAAGAAACGAAGCACGAACCCTTGTTGAGCCCGGGAGGTAGTGGTAGGCGTAGGTTCCCTCGAGGCGGTACTCGTGCATGACCCAGCTGGTCTTGTTTCCCTTGGGTGCGCGGCCCCGGTAGAAGACGAGCGTCTTCTTCATTCCGACGAGCGCGCCGGTGCGTGCGCTGCGGATCTCGCGGTCCTTGCCCGTGGCCTTCCAGTACCCGGCCACCGTGGCGCGGTTGGTGCGCAGGCCCGTCGGGTACTTGCGGTCGCGGAGGCTGAAGAAGTACCACTCCTTCTCACCCATCTTCGCCTTGTCTGCAGGCAGGTTCAGTACGTACGTGTTCTTCAGCTCATGTTTGTTACAGCAGACGAGACAAAAGAAGAACAAAACTCAAACTCACCTGGGAGCTCCCATGGCTCGCACTTGTTGAGGTCGATCTCGGCGATGGCGCGGCCGCAGAAGGAGCCGTCGATGGCCTTGCGGAACAGGTAGTAGCCCACCAGCTCCTCGTCCGTCGGGTGGAACCGGAACCCCGGCGGCAGGTCGCCGACGCCGACGTCCAGGCCCAGAGCGCCGCCGAGGCCGAACCGCTCCATCCGCCTCCTCCTCGCTCCTCGCTCTCCCGCGGCCAACACCAACAGCAGCTCACAAGCCTAGAAGAAGAAGAAGAAGAAGAAGCAAAAGGAATGGAAGGAAGGCATTAATGGCGGCCGGAGCCAAAAAGGAAGAAGAGGAATGGAAGGATCAGCATCAGGATCAGTACCTCCTCCAACTGGCGAGAGAGACTCGAGAGCTCAGCTCAATGGCCTTGGGAGAAGCGTGGTGCCTCCTGGGCCTGCTGCTTTATACTGGGAGGCAGGCGCGGAGTGGGTGAGCCGAAGTAAATGCCGGATTCGACGAATCGGGGGAGGGTGTCAGTCACGGCGAGAGAGGGCGGCGTGGGGCCTCGGCACGTCGTGGACGGAAGGGCGTTTGCTTGTGTCTGGGGTTTCCGGCACGGCACACGGGCCGGATGAGACGAGATAGGTGATGGATGTGCAGCTGCGCCTCCTCCATCGATTGCTTCCCGCAACCCATCATGCAGCGGGCGCCAGCCGCCTGCCTGCCTGGCTCGTGGTGCAGCTCCGGTTGAAATTCTTGCCCCCAATAATTCCATCTTTTGTCTTTCTTTATTAACAAATCACTTGGAGTGGTACTTGATTCAAGCTTAGGCTTTATTTGAAACACAGGAATAGAAAAAATATAGGATTTAAAGTTGCATGCTTCTTGATTCCTACAGGAATTGAAAACACAAGAATAGAGAAAGTGAACCTTTTGGCAACACCTTAGGAAAAATCGTAGGATTTGAAACATGCACAATGACTAGTATTTTGAATTTGAACCAAATAGTTGTTGGCTGTTATTTACAAGTCATAATCTCGGTTATGAATGTTCCCTTCCTGCTTCTCAAATTTTGCTTTTCCCATGCCAGCCCAAGCCTGTTGAAACTGATCAGAATCAAAGCATATGCACTACACCTGAGCTGATGCTACGGAGTGAAGTATTTCCGTCAGTGCTAATCACGCAAAGCTACGCATGGCATCGTGCAAATCCTAAACCGCCAGCTACCGCTTCCGTAGCACTGTAACGTGCGCCTGTGCACAATATGCACTGCCACACCGCGACGATGATGCGTGCTGTCCGGCTGTTCGATTCGAAGGACCAGCGGCCATCGCCAAGACATCGAGAGCGCGGCAACGCAAACGGGAGCACTAATAGAGCGATCGAACAGACGTCCGTTCGCGCCAGAAAATTTTCCATGAAGTCTGACCTCTTGCTAAGATTCCTGTGAAATTGAGCCATACGAACGCAATCCTATGGAATTTTTCCTTTGCTTTCCTGTTTGCTTTCCTGTGAACCAAAGGGGATGTCTAGGAAATTTTCCTTAGGAATTGGAATCCTCCAAAAATCCTGAGTTTTTCCTTCAATCCAAAGGAGGCCTTAAATGTTTGTGGTAGTACAACGACTCTTTGTGTTGTGTGGTTTGTGCGGGATGGGATTGTTGTACTCGTAAGTCAAACATTCGCATGTTTTTAGTACAATACCTTGAATGCATATCCTTACTACTACTTTTGGGTTAACCTCTCAGACATCAAGAATACACTCTCCCTCCATCGGCATATATCGCTAGTTTTGGACTCTCCAGGTAAGAATGAAAAGAGATCCAAAATGACATTGTCCTCTCTAATTAATAATTTGCCCACCCAACCAGGCTGCCCGCACCGTGCTGCACCGGTCTCCGCTACGGGTCACGCTAAACAAGCGGAGACCCTCTGTTCCGCTATTCCAAGCGGGGTAGCGGGAGTCCACTATCGCGGACGAGGCGCGGGGCCCGCGCGCCAACAGCCGTCCGCGCGCCATCCCCTACCGCGATGCCCGCCGACGCCGGCGTGCTCGAGCAGCTCTCCAGGCCACCACGATGCGCTCGCACGGCATCCCCGCTGCCTGCGCCGTCCGCCGCCCGGTCCACCGCTCGCGCCCGACGCCGTCTACACCCAATCCGTTCCGAGCAGCTCCCGCCGCCCGAGCTCGCCCCCTCTCCCGCCGGACCAGCCCCGGTCGTCGCGGCTCCGCCCGCGCTGGTTGACCTTGGGCGCGGGGGCGCCGCCGGTCGGTGCGCGAGCGTGCTCCGCCGCGCAACGCCGCGATGCCGTCCTCGGAGCGGACGGAGGATTGGGAGGAAGAGTGTAGAAGGCAGCGATGGAAATATTTGTGTTATTTTTGCAAATTGACCCTTGTATTATTTTATAATTTGTTACTATATTTCTGTGTCATGGATATTTATAAATAAGACCCCTACAGTTTTTTTATGTAGAATAACTAATTATAAATGATTGTGCTATGAAGAAATATGTTTGTTAAAATGAGATGGTTGTTGGAGATGGTTGAATAAAATATGTGGTAGTTGAGATAGAGGAAGAGTATAGAGGAACCATGGGTGCAGAGGAAATTGGTATAGAGGAAAAAATCTTGATGACCAGGACAGAATATTCCTTTTAGAGAAAACATATAGAGAAACGTGAGTGCGGAGAGCCTTATGCAGAGAGGGATTGGGGTGGAGCCGTAGTGCACAATGGAAGACTATAGGGGCAAATGGGCAATAGGCCGCTGAAAGCTCCATTTTGGCATGTATGACGGACAACGAGCCGTAGTAAGTATGGCGTGTTCGTTGCATGGGGTTTAAAATTTAGAGAGAAAAATATTGTCATTTAAGAATATTAAATAAAGTTTAATTATAAAACTAACCGTAGAACCTCTAGTTTAATTCGCGAGACGAATCTAATGAGGGTAAGTAAGCCGTGGTTAGACGATGGTTACTGTAGCATCACTGTAGCATCACTGTAACAAAACATAGATTAATTAGGCTCGTTAGATTCGTCTCGTAAAGATGTACTTATCTGTAAAAAAGTTTTATCATTAAATTTTATTTAGTACTTTTAAATAATAAGATTCTTTTTAATATGACAGGTCTAAAGTTTAAATACGGGAGCAACGAACACACCCTATATCTTCTTAACTTTTGGTGGTGCCTTTCTTACATCTGCCTGCCCGTTGAGGTCCTCTGGTAACATACTCCGTATTAATTAGCCATGCCAAGCTCGAGTTCCTCGAGCCCGATACCCTCTCCCACGATCTAACGCAGCCTCAACTAGCGACGGTACCAGAGGGTGTGTTTGGTTTGCGTAGTAGAAGTTAACCAGGCTCTAGTTATGTAGAATCTTTATTTTTTGATCTCTTTGATTGTCTGGACATTAAAGTAGTATGGCTCTGGTAATGCAAAAAGTACCTCTTAACCTGACTAGCTGGAAACGCTCAAATCAACCGTTTCCAGTAAGTCAGGCTTGCATAAGCTTTTGCTGCACAAGAAAATAATTTGCTAAATATTATATATTTTTTAAAACCAATTATATAGGGTTGTAATATGTTTACCTTCTATAAAAATAATAAAAAACTTATAGGTGTTGTGTTTTTCAACAAACATTGTAATGAAAAGCGGTCACACTCAACTAATGCAACCAACTCAATAAGATCTTGCATTATCTAGTTCAGACAATTAAATATGTGCTCTTTTTTTGTGCTTGCACTAAATTAGTATGATTTGAGATAGCCTGACTAAAATCTTATACAGAGCTAAGATTACGCAGGTAACCAAACACACCCAGAGTCACCAAGCCACCGTGGTTCCTTGATCAACCATCGCACATGTCCTAGTTTCCCTCAGAGTCACCTTCTTGTGGCTGCAAAGAGTCGTCGCCGCTTTCCAGCTCCGAAGTCGAGATAAGTAGGCTGTGGATGAGCAATAATGGCATGTTTGCTTCATGCCCTTGGGCAGCCATCTTAGGCGTTTGATCTCTTCCTGTTCCAGGCATTATCTTTGCCAGACATAAACCAAACAGCCCCTAAATGAAGAGGAACATGCAATGCGTGTGCGACTAGTCACTACCCATGTGTTAAATAAACGTGTATCATAACATTTGTATTTCTTCAAATAACTCCGGCCGGCCAATGATCAAATTTGTCCCAATTCAAGCATGCCTTGCATGATCTGCAGTAGGAGATCTGTTGAGGGGATAGAGCGAGGAGTTAAATGATGGCGGTGAGCTGGGATCCTTGTAAGCTTGTGTAACATGGCTGAACAGAGCATGCCAGCCGGACGCTGAGGGCAAGAGAGCGTGCGCGAGAAGCTGTGCAGGTTCCTGGTGAAGAGAGAAAGAGAAGAAAAGCAGGGACGGTGAGAGACAGGGAACAGATGGGAGTGGTTTGCAAGAAAGGAGAAACCAGGGAACAGAGAGAAGCGCTCGCTCCACAGCACGTCCCTGGTGAGACGAGAGGTAATCTGCCGCCCAGCCCAGAGCTGTCGAAAAAGCCTGCCTCGTATCTCCACTCCTCATCAGACACCATGCATTAAATTTAAATCATGCTCCGGATTTCCATCGCATCCTACACTTGTCTCTGCGTTCTTTATCATCTTCTTGTTTCTCTCCCTGGCTTCAGCCCCGTTGCTCTTGGCCTTTAGCCGGAGTGGTGCGTTGCAAGGCAGCATGCAGGAGAGAGAGGAGAAGGCGGAGAAGTAGAGAGATGATGGATCGGACGTGCAGCCACCACCAGCAGGCGCGGGCATGGGGATGGGTCACTGGCAGCTCTCTGCCTGGCCGGCCGGCACGGCAGGTTCAGAGAACACTGGAGTGGTACTGCTGCTACTCATCAGATGCATGCGTGCGTGCAAGGCTTTTTCTGGGTCCTTCGTTCCAGAATCCAAGTTGTGCAGCTATGCAAAATTTTAACTCGTTCATTGTACGGTTTAATAGAATCAGCAGAATGGATTTGCTGGATGTGTTTTAGCGCCATAGGAAATTGTTTATGAAATCAGGAAAAAACAAGTACTGATGATGAACACCCGTCGGCCACACCGTGCTGTTGCGGCCGGACGCCGGTGCCGCCGCACAGGCCGTAGCCATTTTCTGAGCTTGCCGCAAACCAGGAAGAGACGAAGACGAGGAACGGATCGCGCCACCATGGCCACACCGGCCGGAACGAGCTGGGATTCAGCCATGGCTGCGGCAGCAGGCGAGCGGGGAGGAGTGGGTACTGCTCGTTAATGAGCAGGGAATTGGTCGCCTGGATGGGGATTTGTGCTTCCGGAGGGCCGAGGGGGGATACGTCGCCGGCGGAGGGCGGCGGGATGCCGGCGTCTGACGGGCCGCGCGGAGCGGAGGAGCCGATCCGGATCAGGGGCCAGGGCTCGATTTATAAATATTTGTACCCGGACAGGGGTTCATATGTAAATATTTGGATCGCGATTAATAGTTGAGATCCAAATTAGATGTGTATATGTAAATATTTGGATCGTGATTCTATCCGTAAATGTACAGACCGCGGGATAGGGCCATAGGGGGCCTCTGCAAATGCTCCAGGCCACCAGTCACCGCCCGCGGCGAATGATGAGGTCGCGGCGCCGCCGCCGCCGGTGACCTCCGCCCTCGCTTCCGTCCGCTTCCACTCCCCACCCCGGCGGCGCCTTCCTGCGCGTCCTAAGCTCCCACCAAGATCTTCTGCGGCCGCTCATGGCCTCAAATTTCCACGAGCGCGGCTCAATGCGCCGTCGGCTCCGCTCGTCGCCGGCCCGCAGGGGGCCAGCCGCGGATTCAACCTCCAGGGAGTTCGTCCACACGCAAATTCTCTATACCTCATGAGGGTGATCTCCACTGGTCTACTCTCGTCTCTCGTTTGGTTGTTTCTCGCCTTTGTTCATGTGCTGGATCGCCGCCGGCGTGTGGCGCTCCCGCGCCGGGCCTGCTGCTGGCAGCTGCGCACCAGGTGGGGCGAAGGTGAAGGTGACTTCCTTAAGGGCTCGCTCATTTGTTGGGGAAGCAAGCCCCAAGGAAAACTGTTCCCGGCAGGGCCATCGAGACTGCTCGATTCAGCAGGGAATGATGCAAAGCAGTAAACAGGGAAGGATGCAAATTAATAAAAAGAGAATGCAACATACTCAACAACAACAAGACCTCCATACACTTGCTTCTGCGAACAGCAATCTGTCCAGGCTTTCTTGACCATCTGCCAAAACCATTCTAGTAACCAGTGAGAGATCAGACGTATGAAGCAACAAAATTGAGCTTTTGACATGAAAATAAGGATAAGTGCAGCACTGTATTGGTGAATTGCAAATTACTTCTACGGCATGACAGCAAACCATAATCAGATTCAGGAATCAGGAGCCATTTGGTTGAGCTGCAGATAACAGAGATTTTAAAGTTTTCATACAGACATATATGACGAGGTTCAGATGATTTTTATTTGCCATGGAGAAAAACTTGCGTGAACTTAATTAATTAAGCATCTTGGTATTTTTCTACATCTCAACAAAGGAATCACACAGACTGTTCTGAGAGAGAGAGAGAGAGAGAGAGAGAGAGAGAGAAAGAGTTCAAAAAACTTTGCCCCTAGCAAAATTGCAAGGACCCTCCGGAAGTAAGAAACACAGAGCAGCAAGTCACACAGTACAAGTATCTCACGCAGTCAGTGCTTCCAATATGTGCATTAATTCTGCGGTGGGAGTGGGAGGTATAAAAACTGAACAATTAATTACAACAAGATCCGGGTTCAGGTGGATGTATAGTGCACTGCAAGCTGAATTCATAGTCATGCTCGACTGGCAAGGCACCATTGCTTGGATAATTAGCTGTTAGCAATGCACCACTGTCCAAAACGAATAGCAATTCTGAATTGGATGGGTGCCCTGAGAAGTGGACCTGCACTTTTTTCAGATAAAAATTCAGACAAAGAGTGGTGGAAGCATGAAGCAAGTCTTCTGAATTCTCCACGTCTGGACAAGTGGAGAGTATTATTGTTTCTGTGTATAAGCATATATAACGGTGTAAAAATATCCATTTGATCAGAAGCACCGATACAATGGTCCATGAGAGCCGATAAAGGGCGATGACAAGTCATGTTTTTTATGCATCAGCGTATGTGTCATGTGCCCAATATAAAATATCACAATCGATCTATCTCCAGAAATATTACTCAGAAAGTGCATGAGATTTGTAAACTCTAATATACATGAGGATCAAGTGGCCACAAAATTTACAAAAAATGCTACCAATTCCTCATGTCTCCCACTTTCATCATCTGAGATCATGATCACACAGTTGTTTGGCTACTTCATTTTCCACCATAATTCCGCTGACTAGTCCATCTCTCCAGTCACAATCTTTGTAGGTAGTAATATCCACACTGTTGATCACTTGGCACCAGAAAATCAAAACTGCACCTACTGAACAAACTGAACCCCGGACATCGAACGAACATGCTTCAGCACCCCACAAAGGCCGAAACCATAGAACCGAGCTACTGCTACCAGCATGAAAACAACACGACGATAAGTGCCTCACGGCTGTCGAGATTGCTCAGCTCTGCTCGAGGTCGAGCGCGGAGGCGATGCCACATAGCTCGCCGTCCTCAAGAACCAACATCCGTTCGCCTGACGCAATCCACCGGCCGGGGTTGAGAAACGTTCGACCGAACGATGCCTAAATGTGCGCATTTGATCCATACATTCCCGCCCTGTTCGATGCATCTGAATTCATATTACAGCTCTGCTTCTTCATTTCCCCTGATTTGTGCTAGTGCTTACGAGTTGCTGCACGCATACGCCATGAATGAATGCGGCCGAGCTCCGGAGCCGCATGATCAGCCGGCACACCACCACAATTATAAGCAGCAGCAGGAGGAGCGCTTCAAGCTGACGGCGCTGGTGGCAGAGGCGTCGGTGCACTCCGACAGCCTGGCGGCGCGCGCGGTGGCGCTCCGGGCGCCGTGCAACCGCCTCGTGTTCGGGCTCGGCCACGACAGCGTCCTGTGGGCGGCGGTCAAACCACTGCGTCCGCACCGTGTTCCTCGAGGAGGACGCGTCCTGAATCGCCTCCGTCGAATCCAAGCACCCAACAACACTCGAGTACCCCCACGTCGCCTACGACACCGGGCTGGCGGTGGCCGACGCCGACGCGCTCCGCGACGACCCAGCCTGCGTTCTTGTGCAGGGGATTCGTGCTTCCGGCGGGCCGAGGGAGGAGTTGTCGCCGGCGGCGAGCGGCGGGATGCCGGCGACCGACGGGCCGCGCGGAGGAAGCGATCCGGATCAGGGGCCAGGGCGCGGTTTATAAATATTTCTATCCGGGAAGGGAGCGCATATGTAAATATTTGGATCGCGATCCAAAGTGGGGGGCGATGTGTAAATATTTGGATCGCGACTATTAATCGCGATCCAAAACAGGAGGTTATATGTAAATATATGGATCGCGATTAAAACATGAGGTTATATGTAAATATATGGATCGCGATTATTAATCGCGATCCAAACGAGGGGGTGATGCGTAAATACGGACCACGGGATAGGGGCGGGGGGCCTTCTGCAAATGTCCCAGGCCATTCACCACCCACGGCAGGCGGTGAGGTCGCGCCGCCGCCGGTGACCTTCGCCCTGGCCTCCTTCCGCTCCCACTCCCCTCCCAGTAGGCGCCCTCCTGCGCGTCCCAAGCCCCCACCGGGATCTCCTGCGGCCGGACCTCAAATTCCTCGAGCGCGGCTCCATGTGCGGTCGGTTCCGCTCGTTGCCGTCACGCAAGGGCCGGCCGTGGATTCCACCTCCGGGTAGTTCTTCCGCACGCAAGTTCTCTAGGATTCATGAGGGCGATCTCCGTTGGTCTCCTCAGTCTCTCGTTTGTTCCTTTCTCGCCTTTGTTTGTGTGCAAGTGGGTCAAGATGAAGATGGCTTCCTTAATCGTGTGCAATTGATCCATACATTCCCGCCCTGTTCTTGGCATCTGAATTCGTATCACAGCCAGGGTTTACAAAACCGCGGTAAACCGGACCGGTTACCGTGAAAACCGGAAAAACCGGTCCGGTCCGGTTTACCCGGTTTTCCGGTTTTCGAATTCAAAATTCAAAAAAATTTAAAAATTTGATAAAATTTAAAACAAAAATATGTAAAAAAAAACTAGATGCAATTTGCAGCACAATGGTAGAACAATAACACGAAAATTCGATCGTTTGATAGGTCAAAAAAATCACGCAATTTTTCTGGGTTGAAAAAGAAGAAAAATTCAAACTAACAACCTTCCTCGATTTTTTTGACAAACCAAACGATCAAATCTACGTGTTCCGTTTCCACCATTGGGCGGTAAATATGATCTAGTTTTTTAACATATTTTTTGTTTCAATGTTTCATTTTTTTGTATTTTTTTCATTTTTTCTCTTTAAACCGGTTTTCCGAATTTCTTGTCCGGTTTACAGGATTTTTCGCCCGGTTTACCAAAAATTTCGACACTTTTTTGTTCAAATTTCGTTATTTCTATTTTTGTCCGGTTTTCGACCGGTTTTGCCGGTTTTCGTTGTAACCGGAAATCTCGGTCCGGTCCGGTTTTTCCGGTCAAAACGAGATTGCAATCCTTGATCACAGCTGCTTCTTCATTTCCCCACATTTGTCATGAGTTGCTGCAGAACTTCCCTGTTTATGCGATGCAGGTACTGGTACCTCTGTCACATTGTCACTTCCCTATATGTTTTTGCCAATATATCAAATAGATGGTTTATGTTTACTTAGCCAGGAATGCTGGTTTTCCTATGACATTACCAAGGTCGCTGAACTGTCGTTGTTATAGTGAGATTCGTTTACATTGGAATGCCTTATTAATGAAAATAAACATATAAAGGTAGTTTCTTTTGCTCCCCACAGTGCTTTTTATCACTTGATAAATTCATACTCCCCTGTTTTTAAAATTGATGACGCCAGCTAGTGCAAATTTGAGATGGAGTAAGTTGACGTTCTTAGAGTACTCGCTCCGTTTTATATTATATGCAGTTTTAGGTTTGGACACGGTAACTAAGAAAAAAGAAAAAAGTGATAAGCACAGAAAATAATGAACAGTAAAAGTGGAGAGATATAGAGATAAACACATGAAACGATGCACTGGGAAGTGGAAAAGTTGTTTTAAGAATCGAGAACTACATATATCTCTACTATCTAAAAAGACTGAAAGAGATCGTCGACCCAAATTTTCGTTTTCGTCCTGCCAAGATTTCTATTCTATCCGCTTTGTTTCCAAAACTGATCGCCTCTCAAACTATATCCGTCTCCACAACATCTTGGAATACGTCTTCGTTTCTAATCCGAGTACAGCATCGTAGAATCCTGTTCGCGGTAGTTGGGTTCCGGCTTCCCTTTCTCCTTGATCGTCTTGTGCGCATCCTTGCTCTCCGACTGCGCCGCCATTGAAGACCTCAAACAGTCCACGACATGCAGGGGCGGAGCTTCCTTGTGGCTAAGGGTGGCCATGGCCCCCCCTGCCAAAGCTCATTTTCCACTATATAAACAGTATTTTTGCTACTGTTCATCGTTTTTTATACTTATTTACTAAGGCTGGCCCCCCTTGGTTTTTCATTGAAGCTCCGCCACTGACGACATGAACGACGAAGGAAGAAGATGACTGGAGCATCGAACCGTTATGGGCTTTGGAGTTTGGGCCATGGGCTTTGTGCGTTAGTTGTGGCTGCTTTGTGGTCGGTGAACTGCGGCCCAAGGAAGATGGCCTGTGCGGCGGCTGTGCTCCAACGATCGATCGATCGATCGAACGCTGTCTCTGGGTGATGCCTGACGTCGCTGCCCTGCGACCTGCGCCACGCATCGCACCGTCGTCGCCCTTGGTCGCGCCGCTGGAAGCAACTCACAGCACATGTTGCGATCGTTGCTCGCCGATGTTTCATCCGCCCTGTTGTCGCAATCTCCACCGTGCTACTGCAAAGCTGAAGTCGCAGTAGTAAAAGCTAGGACGTCATGCTTGCACTGTGCTGCGAAGGTTGGAGATTCATAGACAGCTGAGTACGTAAAGACAGACATATGGACAGATAGCTTCTCCACTGCATGCATGCTTGCGATGGTTGATTCTTCAACATTTACATGCACGTATTCTTCCATCTTGCTTGTTTCACCGTTCACTAATTAGTGCACACGATGATGTGGAATTAAACTTTAGCCATCACAAACAGATGAATGTCGACTTGAATCTTTTTTGCTTCCCTCGGTCATCAATTATTATGCATTCACTGAATTTTTTTTTCTCTGAACTGATGCAATTCCTTTATCTGAACTGGTTTGAAGGAAATGCAGAGTGAAGAATGAACGACACACTAAACTCCTCATTTTAATTCGTAAATAAAGCTAAAATTTGATGCTATCTAGATGTGCTGCACGAACTTGGGCACCGCACTGCATGTATTTCCAAAGGGCAGAAGCACACGCGGTATTCAAAGCTACATTAGCACTCTGTTTGTAGTGCAAACTGAAATCCAATTGGAATAATTATGGTGGTCTTGCAACTTCATGTTCAGAATTTTAACTGATCGCAACAGTACTGCAATTATAAATTCAAGAGCATAACATCGTTGAAAAAATGTTTATCAATATGGATGGTTACTTCTAAATAAAAGATATAAAGGTCATAACTGGTATCTGTAACACCCCATGTAATTGATAAGGCATATTCGCTGTTGCACGTTGATAATATCTACATATTGTATTGCATATTTTTTATTTGGTTATACGGCTATTAATACTGGATCACCGTGTATAACGAAATTTTTAACTCCCGTCGCAACGCACGGGCAAGTTGCTAGTTTTAGTAAAAATTTGAATACCAGAATTACCTATATTTTGATACAGAGGGAAGTATTTTACTTAACGCCATCCTAATTTTTCCGAAACGCGAATACAGCCAAATGCATCATGTCTAGTGGGGCGGCAAAAGATTCCAAATGGAATCAAGCCAAACTCGAATCACACCAGTCCACAGAGTAGTATATACACACAAGTGGCAGTGAGCAAAACAAAAATCTTGCCAAGCTCGCACGACTGCGCAGAGGCTATGGACGACGGCGGCGGCGGCAGCAGCAAGAGATGGCGCTTCGCGTTGCCGAACCCGGCAGTGACGGCTGCCAGCGAGAAGAGCGTCCTGCGTTACTTGCTCGACCTGCACGGCTGCCTTGACGAGCGCGGCCCGCGACCGGTGATCCCGCTCAGCCACGGGGACCCCTCCTCCGCGCCCTCCTTCCGCGTCGCTCCCGAGGTGGTGGAGGCCGTCACCTCCGCCCTCCGCTCCGGCGAGTTCAACGGGTACCCTTCCCCCGCCACCGGCCTCGCAGCTCGCCGGTCAGTGCCTTGCCTACCCACCCTCGTCTCCTTACCTCTGCCTTTGCTTCCTGGACATTGAATTTCTGCGTGGCCCATGGATGATCGATAAGTTGCAATTTCTGTTCAAATCCAGAGCTATTGCAGAGTACCTATCCCTTGACCTCCCTTACAAGCTTTCCCCTGATGATATTATCCTCACTTCTGGAGGTACCCAAGCAATCGAGACTGTGATGTCGGTTCTTGGCCAACCAGGTCTCAATATATTGCTCCCAAAGCCTGGTTACCCAAAACATGAAGCTCATGCAATTTTTCATAAGATGGAAGTACGACACTATGACCTTGTACCGGAGAGGGGCTGGGAGGTCGATCTGGAAGCTGTTGAAGCTCTTGCAGATGAGAATACTGTTGCAATAGTGATTACTAACCCCAACAACCCTTGTGGTAGTGTGTATACTTACGAGCATTTGGCCAAGGTTAGTTATCTTCCGTACAATTCTACGGTGCTGAGTAAACTTTCTTTTCCCTTTTGGCGCAAGAGCTTATTATATGCTTATATTGTAAACATAGATTGCAGATACAGCAAACAAGCTTGGTATATTAGTCATTTCTGATGAAGTATATGGTCACCTTGTATATGGTAGCACTCCCTTTGTGCCCATGGGTGTCTTTGGAGAGGTTGTTCCAGTACTCACTATTGGAGCTATATCAAAGAGATGGGCTGTCCCTGGCTGGAGACTTGGTTGGATTGCAACTTGTGACCCTAAAGGCATTCTGAAAGAAACAAAGGTGATTCTTAGTAGTACTTTAGCACAATTTTTTTTGTTCTTTTCATGCCACTAGCCTTTGAGCTTGCCTGTAGCGCAGTGTAAAGCTCCCAATTGACGAGTGGCTGACCTCAGACCCAAGTTTCGCATTAAAAAAAATCCCCCCTCTCAGGCACTGGAGAAGTTTGCTCCCAACATGAGTTTGAGTGCGCTGTTCAGGGGGGCTTTTCTCAACTTAATTAAAATACCATGGGTCATCTTAACCGCTGGTCCAGGTCTTTTCTTTTCTTTTTGTAATGCCACTGTCCTGAGGTTGTATAATACCCTTTTGCCATGTCAGATTGTTTGTACTTTAGTTAAATCATATTTTTTCGTTTACATGTGAATGATTTCTTAGTCTGTTTGGCTAGCTTTTTCAATCAAAAAGTTCATCTTTTCTTGGAATTGGTTCTCTCCAGGAACATGATCGTTAATTAGTAAGATATTTTCAATGCTTTATAGGGGTAAGGATTGAAGATATAGCTATTGCAATTGTATACCAGGTGTGAATTCGATTCCGATTCCATAAATATTATCACGAATTGTTCTGTCCAGATAACTTTACATATTGAGGTAACAAAACATCTCAAAGAAAAACAAAAGTTAAGGCATGAAAGTGCAACAAGTCAGTTAGATGCAGCTGTATCGAAAATAATACTGGTTGGTAAATGTAATTGTTTGGCATTTGTATGTCATTACTTTTTTGGTGGTGGATAATTATTGGATGCTAATTGCTAGCATAATAATAATTATATCATAACGAAAAGCTATTTTGGAGTATAGTTCACTCGTATTTGTACATGACATTTTTGTGTTGCTTGTTGAATTACCACTTTGTGCACTATTGTTGATTTTATATGATTCTAGTAGTTCATTTGTTTTACCAGTTTGTATTTAACTATACTGCAATGCTAGGTTTCTCATTCACTCAGAAGCTTCGGAATGTTAACAACAGATCCTGCAACATTTGTTGAGGTTAGTATATGGATTTATGCTGACCATCTCTATACAATATTTAGCTAGATAATTAGTTGATCTTTGGCTGGGCATAGTGTTGTTGACTGTTACTTAGGCACGACAAAGGTATTATTTGGAAATGCAAGGTGGTATATTGGCAATCTTTTTATTTTGAAACAATGGTAACATACTGAAGGCTGAATTATAATTTTTCATTCATTTTCTCCATAAATTATTGTTTTCATTTATTTTTATCTTCATAAATTCTTGTTTTGGTGGGGCTTTGCCACTTTGTCACGCTTTTGCACACTTGAAATGAAGCACATTTGATGTTGTAGGCCGTCTTTTTGTTCATGAATATCTCATACCTACCCTGGGGGTATACCAATGCATGTAAACACCTGCAAGAAGTGTCCGTACAAGAACATTAAGTGTCACCTGCAAGATCAAATGTGCTTCATTTCACAGACTCTTGAGTGCAAGAATTGTCCCTACAAGAACATGACACAGACTCTTGAGTGCCAAACAATTCCAACTCAAGTGCAGATCTCTTCAACCAACTTGGAAGACTAGAAACTCGACTCCTAGACTGACTGGATGAGGATTTGCCAACCCCTGTATATAGACGGGATGAGGGGCCCAAAAGGCCAAGAAAAAAGAGGAGAGAAAGCTTGGCTGCAATCTGTGCAAACATCTAACCGAGCCCTAGTCGATGAGTTCACAGCATTGTAGTCCTGTTGCATCCTCTATACTAGGGCTAGATCCACTCGATGTGCAAGAAATTCATCCCAACACAGGACACATGGTATTACTATCTACTCGAGGAGCCTGAACCTGTCTAGACCTTGTGTGTACCCATCTTTCTTGAGTTGCTCACCTTGGGACAAATCGAGACCTCCCAGCGCCAAACTCTTAGTACCCCTATTGCTAAGCCGATCTTTGATCACGTACAATGAATACAGTTGTAGCTTTTGTCAAGTGCAAATGAGTGTCTTATTACACTTTGGCCCCCGATGGAAAAGAAAACGAGAAACAAAATTCCATACATCTCTATCAATGTGCCTCAATGAAGTAAACGTTGTCTTAGTTACTGAGGTAGCGTTGTTTATGGGTGGTGTTAGTATGCATCTGAATCCACTAGTTGTCCTAGTCAGGTCCAATTTTAGTGATTTTATTCAATGAAAAAGATACCAGATCCATGCAAGGACACTCTAAGAAAAAGAAAATTGGATCAATGCAAAGATATTTTGCCATATTTTCTACATCTTCCATCAACTTGTTTTGGAATTTCATGAGTAATCAAAGATTCGGTTATACATACATAAGGTGATGGGGAGTACGAGCGTCCCCAATGGTAGAGCTAGCTAAGAGTAATCAAAGATTGATGAGGGATGGGGTCCATGTTTAAATCTCTCATTTTTCTTAGAGATTAGTAGCTCTTTAGGAAGAGCTAGCTGCCTTCTCTCTCTTCTTTTTCTCCAGTAAACAATTCTAAGAGCTAGCTTAGAGTCAGCCTTTGGGGATGCTCTAAGGAATCAGCCTCAATATTCTTCACCTTTTTCAGTGAAACATCTAACATTTATTGTAAATCATTAGGCCGAAAAAGTGCTCATCTGCAGTTTTATGTTCTGACTAATCTTTTTTAATAGTGAAACCTTCTTTTTAAAGTTTTCAGTAGTCACTAGCAAAGAATATTCTCATCATGTGTATTGAATATACCCCATCCTCTAATTTGTCTGGTCCATTAATCAGGGAGCTATTCCTCGTATTATGAAGAACACAAATGATGAATTCTTTAGCAAGACTGTGAACTTGTTAAAGGAGACTGCAGAAATATGTTATGATGAAATTAAAGAAATGAAGTGTATTATATGCCCCAACAAACCAGAGGGGTCATTTTTTCTAATGGTAAGACAACTAGAAAACGTACTACTTTGTTTATTTCAAAGCAGCTAGGCTGACACATACTGCTCTGCAGGTGAAACTTGACGTATCACAATTGACAGACATTAGTGATGATGTGGATTTCTGCAGAAAGTTGGCAAAGGAAGAATCAGTCATGCTATTGCCTGGTACGTGTGGTAGCAGGACAACATAATAGTTTTTTTTTCACCAAGCATCAAATACTTGCATATACCTTCAACCTATGGTGGGTGCTCAGCTGCGTATTTGGTAAAAGTACAACCAGCACTTGATTGCTCGTGCACATTTGATTTATAGTTGACGTTTGTCCTAACCGGTGTATTATAGAGCACTGCTAGCAGAAAATGTGCGCCAGATGGTTCTATGTCTTAATTTCTTTGAGATGTTCTGAAAGGACGTACCTTTCATTTGGCCTTTGCTTTTCCATCACATAATAATATTGCTACCAAATATGATACTTATGATAGCTAACCTAGTTCAAATTAAACTAGTAGTTTTTAATTGCAAGAAGTCAATCTAACCATTCTTTACCATATATCTGTACCACGCATAGTTAAATTTGCTTGCTATTTTTTCAGGGACAGCTTTGGGTATGGAGAACTGGTTACGCATCACCTTTGCTACGGAACCTCCGAAATTGAAGCAGGGACTCGAAAGACTGAAGTACTTTTGCCAGCGGCATCAGTCACAAAACAACTGATCTTTATAATCAACGTACATGGAACACTGAACAAAGTAGAGTTCTCACTGGGGCTTTCATGTTTATAGCAGGTATAATAAGTTCCATTTATCACGTACATGGAACAATGAACAGTGCTGTGCCAATCCATTCTTCACTCCTGCCGCCCCGTCACTTGTTCCAATAGAGATCCTGTAATTTATAATCAACTTGTTTTCTGCTATATGAGATTCGTCCTCTGTCAGTTATAGCATGGGAAAATTACCCCACGTGGCCATGCTTTCTTCTGAACGAAAATGTGCTATGAAAGATGCAACCCGAATATTTGTGTTGGCACAGAAATATGTTTAAGACACCAGCACTCAAATCTTGTTCCCGCGTGTTGTGTAACTTGTGTTGCAACATGATAAAATATTTTAAGCGCTTTTTTATTTGACTGTATGGCTAGGCTAAGGCACAAGCTCACTCTTTGATGCATGTACTGGACATGCTCAATTCTCTTCTAGATTTTGCTTCAAAAGCAAGAGAAGTCCAACTAGAAGAATGCGATGCCACCTACGTACGTTACGTGAGACTACCGTGATTAAATTTTCGTCATGCTTGTGTGGCGGTTCCTATTAGAACTTGAATAATGTTATGTTGTGATGGTTGAAATATGTATTGTCATCAGCTAATTGTCCAGTTAGCACCCAGATTAATCTTTCTTCTGCAGCCGAATCACTAATCCAGTCAACACATGGCTTTACGTCAGCTAGTTTGTTCAATTAGCCGCTGGATAAAACTAAGTACAAATTAGTTTTGATGCTCATAAATATATGTAGGCCCATACCATTTTCTTGCGATCAACACATTGATAAATATGAAATTATGGGATCAATCTTACCAGCTGCCACATGCCCTTGTGCCTATGGCGTGTGAAATCCAGCCAAGTCAACGCTTGGTACGACTAAGCTGTGGCTAGGAATACAACACATGCCTGACTTGCTACGACAAGCATGCATCAATCAGTGGTGTGTGGACAGTTTCTCAAAAGTCAGCGCCGCTGCGCCGGATGATACGCATGCTCTGGTCAAAACTAAGCCTGAAAACAACAGATAGACAGTTACTCAAAATTCTCAATGATACAATATATTTAAATTCATTGACTAAATCAAAGGAGTGCCTATACCAAAAAAAAAATCAGTCAATGAATTACTCTGTTTAATAGTATATTGCTACGAGCCATGCATTACTCTGTTACTCGTATACGGAGTATATATGTACTCATCACCATTAGTGCTACCGGCCTCCATTGGTATCTGCATCCTTTGTTGCATGCACCCCTATCATTATTAGCTTTCTTCTCTTCGAATTCACGTCGCTGCTGTCTTCTTCAGCGAGTCCTCACTGAGAATCGCAAATCCAGGTGAGATGGAATCTCTGATAAATAGACAATCTTGTACATCAGGTGTGTCGTGCATATCACCCTATAGTCCCTAGTTAGCTCGTTCCTGTACATATCAATTGCATCATCGTGACTTTCTTCTACCAATTTTCACTGCTCTTGCCAATAACAAATGAGATTTTCAGGAGATCGTTTCAAGGACACTATGAAGCCTTCAGACAACAGGCCTTCGGCATTGCACATACCCGTCGCTTCCTTTGGACTAACACCGGCAGCATCAGCCTTTCCACCAGGTACGTCAATTTTACTAAAAGTTGAAAATCTGAAAACTTGCAAACATGAGACATTAGATCTTGTATCTATAGTTCACATGGTTGGAACTAAAAGACCAGAAGTTCAAGATTCAACAAAGTTAGAGATGGCAAGTGCAAAATGATCAAAAGTTGTGAATCTCACTTGTTAGATCTTGGGATGGCAATAGGTACATTACCCACTGGGGAGCGGTGGAATGTCCCCATCTCTGTCTAGAATTTTATACCCCGTTTCCATCCCCACTTGGAGATTCAAATTCCATGCTCACACCCATATTAATAAGGAACAGCTACATGTATCTTTCGATACCGAGGCTGAGATATTAATCAATATATTCCCTTTTCTAAAAAAAAATGCTCACACCCATATGGGTGTGGGTACCCATCAGGTCATCCATACTCATTAATTGGCCTCACAAAAATTAACATCCAATTATATATAGTAACATATCGGAATGATTAAATTGTTCAAAGATAAATAAATTTAACCACTCAAACGCTAATAGTTCACACAATCAAACGCTAAATTGTTCAAAGGTTAATAAATGATGAGTAGAGTTCGCTGACCCCTCCCTTTATTCATATACCTCTGATGGACTCACATGTCATAGATTTCGTATGGTCCTATGGGTAAACGGGTATGTGTTGCATGAGAATGTCCCTATACCCGTGGTACCCAATGGATGATAAAAAATGCCCATTACCAGACCCATGGGACGCAAAATAGGTCCAAACCCACTCTTTAATAGGAAAAAAACATTGAGTATGGGTAACCATTGACATCCCTAGTTAGATCCGACGGTTCTTGTTACAAGTTTTCATATTTTCAACTTTTAATTGATTTTCACCTTATGCTCCCGGAAAGGTAATCGCCCGGGTGCCGGGTTTCTTTCCTATTATGGGCTGCCGCGGCGAGGGCTTCAAGTACGGCGGCCGTGCGTTAGCGCCGTCCTACATGCTCGGTACTACCGAGTGCCATGCCACCAGGGTGATGAATCGGAATTCCAAACCACGTGTGTACAACCCAAAGTCAGGCATGTGCACCACCCAGATCCAGTCCCAAAAGCAGCAAGTTGCCACGTTGAGTTTTTATTTTCCATGTGACAAACCACGCGTTTGAGGCGGCATTGCTGTGGCGCTAGCTAGCTTCGCCACTGATTTGCTCCATTACTCGGAGTATATATGTACTCATCACTTGACAAGTTAGTGCTAACAACGTTCTTAGCTTTCATCTCTTCGAATTCACGTCGCTACTCTCTTCATCAGCGAGTCCTCACTGAGAATCGCAAATCCAGGTGAGCTGAAATCTCTGAGAAAAAATAAGAAAGAGACGTCCATACAATCTTGTACGTCAGGTGTGTCGTGCATAACACCCTATAGTCCCTAGGTAGCTCGTTCCTGTACATGCATATAACTTATATTGCATAATTGTGACTTTCTTCTATCAATTTTCACTGTTCTTGCCAATAACAAATGAGATTTTCAGGAGATCGTTTCAAGGACACTATGAAGCCTTCAGACAACAGGCCGTCGGCGTCGGACATACCTATCACTTCCCTTGGACTAACACCGGCAGCATCAGCCTTCCCACCAGCAGGTACGTCAATTTTGCATGCCCAAGCTAGTCATTAGTGTTGTTTCTATAGCAATGATGTTGATGTTCAATTGATTAGTATTTTATATGTAAAATGTTGAGGAATCGTGCGTGCAGGGCGTTTTCGCGAGAAGTCTGGATGGTAAGATTTCGATCCAACGGCCCAGGATGTATGTTTGCACCATTGCACCTAATATTCATTTGCGCTGAAATTTTCCCCTCTTATTAGTCGGGGCAGATACATGCATGCACATCAAGGCCATCGTGTTGGTAAATCACAAGTTAAAAAAATGGTGGGTTCATCCCAAAAGAGACGATATATACTGTATCATGCCCACCGTGCATACTTCGGTTACATCACTAATTCATTGGCCCATCTTGATTCAGACCACTCACATCATGATTATATTCACATGTTCTATATTCATGCAATCGATAGCTGAGCAATAACATAATACTCACCATAATACGTCTAACTGTTTTCCAGTGTCGGATTACTATCAACTTGATGAACTGCTAACGACAAAGGAGAAGAATTTACAGATTATGGTACGACAGTTTATGGAGAACGAAGTTGCTCCGATAATACCCAAGGTCTGCTTGCACATAGTTCACATGTTTATATTTTATTTTGGACAAAAGTCCAAATTACTCCTCTCAAGTATAGTCAAAGTTTAAATAACCCCATAAACTATATTTTGGTTCATTTCACCCCCCAAACTATGTCACTTGGTTTATTTACCCCCAAATACAATTTGTCTTTTTTATTTCTCCATGCGCAACAGTAGCATTAGGTTCAAATTTTGAGAGATGATGGTAGAAATCGTAACTCATGTTATAAAAATATAAAATAACTTGTAATCATTATTTGATGAGCTGAGATATTTAATAATTAGGTAACCCTTGGTATACAATATTATATTCAAAATGACAACGAAAAATTCATGATATATTTTTCTCACATACATTGTGATATTCACTACATCCATGCAAAATTTTAAATTAAAATTCAATTTTTGCATGAAGAAATAAAAAAGACAAATTGTATTAAGGGGGTAAAATGAACCAAAAGATATGTTAGAGGATTATGTGGACTTTGGTTGTACTTGAGGGGAGTAATATGGATTTTTTCCTATGTTGATATGTTATATTGGCGCACGCTGATGCTTAATTTATTCCGTACTAATGCTTGATGATTTCCTTGATAGCATTGGGAGACAGCAGAATTTCCATTTCACCTTATTCCAAAGATGGGATCTCTTGGGTTCCTTGGAGGCATCATCCAGGTATGTATATATTCTTATCTACCTTCAGTCCATATCTGAAATAATGAATTCTAGACAGGGAAATATATGGCAGCAAGGCACTTAAAGATCCATTTTCTGAAAATTAACACAATAAATTCTACTAGATCACCTAAATGCACAAAAAGGAATAGAGTGTGTCCTCTATCCACGTAAGCATCCTGAAACTTACTGACAGCCCCATTTGTAGTCGATTAATCTGGTCAGAGAACTTATTTAAGCCTTAGTTGTCATTTCCGTTTTTTGTTTTCAGGGTTATGAATGTCCTGGGCTATCTGCTATTGCTTACGCTATGTGCATATTGGAGGTTGCTCGTGTGGATGCAAGCATGGCCTCATTCTGCCTGGTTCAGTCATGTCTCGCCTTGCTTAGTATCGGTATGTATTATTTACTACTGGCTCGTTTGATTAGCTATAACCGCGTGGTATGAGCTAGTAAGAGTTTATGGTTGAGGACTCTAAATTTGATTTGAATTTTCCGGTAAAGAGAATTCGACAAGTCTCACTTTCAGAAAAAATAATAATAATGAGGGCTGATAACAGCATTCTAATACAGTTTAATATGTAAAACCAAGCTGCTGAAATGTAATTAAATCGTGACGATAGCTAACAATCAGTTAAAACTGATCAAGCAGCACAGTTGGGATCAGAAGCGCAGAAGGATAAATACTTGCCGCCACTGAGCAAATTGCACAAAGTTTGCGCCTAGGTAAGTGAAAAACATAAATGTCATCACATTTTGGTCAGTTCGAAGCATAACCGGCTATCTAGTTTTAGCTGACCTTATAATTTGCAGGCCTTGACAGAGCCGGACAATGGAAGCGACGCTAGTTCCCTGAATACACTAGCCAAAAAGGTAGTTACTTGACCTGACCACGTTATTGTGAATAAGCATCTTGCATAAGTTTATATATTCAAATACACGTTATTTTTAACTTCACGTCTATCAAAACTTTGGGTGGTTAACTGAGCAGTGCCCAAGTGCAAGTTGTTTAATCATACACGCAGGATACTGTCCGTCAAGTTTCAATTTGATTGCTTGCTTATACATGGATTTTACGATGTGATGCGGACTCTTCTTGGATAGGTTCCTGGTGGCTGGGTCCTTAACGGTCGGAAACGCTGGCCTGGTAACAGCAGTTTCGCCGACGTATTGGTTGTTCTTGCTCGGAACGCCAGCACCAAACAGATCAATGGGTAAGGGCTACAAATGAATAATTTTTTTTCATAAATAACTATGTATGTCCAATAAAAAATTTGCTGAATAATTGTAGGTTCATTGTGAATGGAGGATGCCCTGGGGCCTGGGCTGAAGATAAAAAAGATCGAGAAAAAGATGTCAATGCGGATCGTCCAGAACTGTGACATCCAGCTGGAGGACGTCTTTGTCCCCGACGAGGACCGACTACCAGGCTGCAACTCCTTTCAGGATCTCGTTAATGTAATGAATAATATTACTTCACACATGATTCACTTGCATTGCCTGCACTGCATGTGTTAGTCAGCTTGTATAATATATAGCTGGTCTCTGAAATGAAACGACAACGTAATATATTCTTGTGTTCAGGCGCTTTCTTTCAGTCGTGTCATGGCTGCCTGGGTCAGCATAGGCATCGCAACAGGGGTATACGACGCATGACAAAGGTTATCTACATTGCTTATTATCGGTTTGCACTGAAAATTAATGTTTCCGTAAGCTCATTCTTGCGGAACTGTATTTTATCAGATACTTGGGAGAGAGGAAGCAGTTCGGTGTGCCTTTAGCTGCCTTCCAGCTGAACCAAGAGAAGCTGGTCAGGATGCTGGGAAACATCCAGGCCATGTCCAGCTTGTTCGCCTCGCTGCTTGGCAGCGGCTGTTTTGCAGCAGCTACAGTGTTCTCAGTTATTTCTTCAGCAGCAGCTACAGTATTCGCAGTTATTTCTTCTGCAGCTGCTACAGTAAAACGACCTCTGTAAACTGCACGATTCGGGCAAGATGACCACAGGTCAGGCCAGCATGGGCAAGGTATGTTCGTGTTTCAGTGCACCTCCTTGGCCTTGCACGATTCAGGCCTTGCACGATTCGGGCAAGGTGTCGCTCCTTGGCCTGCACCTTTGTAAACTGCACGATTCGGGCAAGATGACCACAGGTCAGGCCAGCATGGGCAAGGTATGTTCGTGTTTCAGTGCTACACCTAAGTTCTTAATCTATTTTCGTGAACTAGAAATTGATATCACGAGGGACCTTTCAATCGCTACTCAATTGATTTGGTAGGCATGGATCACGAAGCAGGCAAGGGAGACGGTGGCACTGGGTAGGGAGCTTCTGGGTGGCAACGGGATTGTCACCGATTTCCATGTTGGCAAGGTTGGTCGTCCCGATAGATATTACTTCCATTTATCAGTTAGAAGTAAAGATTTTAGGGTCTTTGGGAAATTCTCTTGTGTCTTCCTTGTGTCATTTGGCTCGCACATGATTGTAATGCCCGCATACATCATGCAGGCATTCTGCGACATGGAGACCGTATACACATACGAGGGCAGCTACGAAATTAACACTCTCATCGCCGCAAGAGAGATCACTGGCGTCTCCAGCATCAGGCCGCCTAGCCGGCTCTAGTGCTGCCAAGCTGACGAGACAAGCATGACAGCACGTAGTGTTCTGTAATATGCAAAGCAGAGCATACTTGCACCTGCTTGTGTGAGAAATAAATTAGTGTGTTGATCCGATAATACTGTAGAAATAAGTGATATGATAATATGACAAACATATTGATGAGATGTGAAAATGAATCATGTACTCAGTTGAATACAAATTAATAATACAGAACGACTAAAATTGTATAAGCACAAGGAAGGAACACTATTTTGTGTCACATCGACGAACAGTAAGCACAACAAGAAATGAATTCTTTACTGACAGGTCTTGTTTATTCAGTGGACAAGAAACCTGGATCGATTGGTGGCAACATCATCGAAAGGGCATGCAAAAGAAGAAGGCCAAAGGGTTCGACACGCTGATACTACTCATCGCTTGGATGATCTGGAAGGAACGGAATGCACGCGTGTTCGACGACAAGGCAACTACTGTGCAGCAGCTACTGACCTCCATCGAGCAAGAGCAAGACCTGTGGATTGCCGCGGGGGCCAAGAATTTAGCCAGGTTGCAGGGAACCCCTACGGTTTAGTCCAAATCGTGTACTAGCGGTTCTAGTAGCGCTCCATCAGTACTTACGGCGTGTTCGTTTCGTTTAGGACTAAAGTTTAGTCCAAAGTTCTTGCTATTTAAAGGTATTAAATAAAGTGTAATTATAAAACTTTTTACAGAAACTTGAGCTACTTTGCGAGACGAATCTAATAAGAGTAATTAAGCTGTGATTAGACGATGGTTACTGTAGCATCGCTGTATCAAAACATAGCTTAATTAGGCTTGTTAGATTCGTCTCGTAAATTAGCACCTATCTGTAAAAAGGTTTTGTAATTAGACTTTATTTAATACCTTTAAATAGCAAGATTCTTTGGACTAAACTTTAGGACTAAAGGAAACGAACAGGCCTAGTAAGAAAACAGAGTTTCTTGGGCGAACGCCACTCAAGATGAGGGCGTGGCGCGAGGCGCGAGGCGCTTGTAACACCTAATGTAACAAACAAACTAATTTGCTCTTCCTCTTAATAGAAAGATACGCAGCTCTCCTGCGTATTCTTGAAAAAAAAGACAGGTCTTGTTTAGATGGCCAACAGTTTTCGGTCTCTTTAATATTTACACAAGTGGTCAACAGTTTTCTAATACAAATTCACACCTCTCACAACGGTTTTGACACATTACCCACGATATCATTCCCAACAAAGTCATTATCTACAGTTTTCAAAATAGCTAATCAAATGTACTAAAACTGTTAGCCACTTCAAAAGAGAAAATGTCGGAAAAGATTATTTTCATTCTTGTAGTGAAGGGCAAGCTGAAACAAAATTTTGAAAAGCTGAAAAGATAGCTACGAGGAAATGAGCTAAAAGCTAAAAAGCCACTAGCTAAGAGCAACATTTATAGCTTCCGCAGTGCTAAAAAGCTAAAAAGAAAAATATTACAAAAGTTAGCATAGAGTATATTATCCTGTTTTCAGCTTTTTAACTTTTAGTTGGGTGCTATTTTCAAAACCCAGTTTATTTTAGCTTTTACCTTTTCTGCAAACGCAAACAAAAAACAGCCCCCTAGAAGCCCAGCTCAGGTTTGCCCCTGTTAAGAAGGAAAAATTATCTCAAGATAAATTCTATGGTGTTTAAAGTTGATTTTAACGTTTGTTCGGTCAAATCTAATGGTTGAAAATAAGGAGGAACCTAGTAAAAGAAACTTTGAGTTGTAGACCGGTACCAAAAATTGGTGGGTTAGGAATTAGTATTTTTCTCTTTTTTTCCCCAATTTAACAAAGGCTAGTTTAGTACTTTCAATTCATAATCGTCAAAGCTCGCAGATCGCCGTCGCTGGTCTGTGCCTCCGCTGCCACCTCCGTGCTCGCACTGCCGCTGCAGCCCCCAGCGCATGCCGCCTCCATCGTGTTTTGCTTGCATGCCACCATCTGCTAATCGGATCGAAGTGTTTTGAAGTTGAGTTAAAACTAATCTGATTAGTTGTCCCCGTGCTGCCATCTACTACTGATGGCTTGCTATGTGTTAAAGTGTTTTGAATTGAGTTAAACTAATCGGATTATTTGCTACGGTATAAAAGTGCTCTCCTGATTACAACGATGGCTTGGACAACACCCTGCACCGACGTGATGTTCATGCGAGGAAGGACCACGGGTCCGCGTACAACCTCGAGCGACGTCGTCGCGACCGGACGGCCAACTACTGGTGCTTGTCGTACGGGTCAGCGCTTGGGCAGTCGGGTGAGGCATCGTCGGCGAGGGCAGAGGAAGGTGGATTCGATGTGTGTTGGACCGTTGGCGAGGCCGTGAGGGTGGCGCTGCAACCGTCAATCTGCGATGTGTTTATCAGTTTCAGGACACCCGAGGTGGACGATGAATTGACCCAAAGACAATTACCAAAGCACTCTTGTTTACACTGAATTAGAATCTTAAATTGTCTACTTAGGATCAACGGCGGACGCTACTTGGCTAGAGAGGAACCACGGGTTCCTTCCAAACACCATAGAAAAACTCTTATCTCAAAAGTCTCATTAGCTCGTTTAGAGAAGAAGGCAAAAGTAGTGTGCAATTTGGTTAATGTCTCATCTAGTTCATCAAATTAATATTGCATAACACAAATAGAGAACACACAGTTGTGTTAGCTAGAGTTTGCATAACAAATGTTTGCTCAAATCCAATTAACAATTTTTTTTTCTCGAACACGCAGGAGAACTGCGTGTCATTTTATTAAGAAGAAGAGAGTTCAAGTACAAAGCCATACTCTGACCGAGGTTAGTATTTCGATTACATCCGCGCCTTTCGCTATTTAAACTACCGACGTCAGCTATGCTCGGCCAACATGAGCTGTCCTAGCTTTTTGGCACCGGCTAACATAAATCCAATTAACAAATAAAGATGAACACGTCTACTTATTCACGATCCTACTCTGGTGGTGTGAATCGTGCAGCACAACTAGCCAAAGAAGAAGTATTTACCTTCGTTGAGCCAAATGCGCAAAGTTTGTGTCGACGTAAGTGAGGAAATCAATCTCATAGCAGTGTGTCATATGGAAGCCACACGGAAGCTCTAACGTGCACATTTTCAGGCCTTGACCGAGCCAGACCAAGGCAGCGATGCGAGCTCTCTGAGTACCACGGCCAGAAAGGTAGTTTTTTGCCTCTACCATGACACGGCATCAATAGATACATACGTTTTGTCTGTCAAATGCCAAGGAAACTTCCAATGAACTACGTGTTGGTCCCTGGAGGGCGGATCTTAACGGTCAGAAGCGCTGGCCGGCGAACAGCAGCTTCGCAGTGTGAAAATAGATGGAAGCGCACGCCTCCTGGTGCCCTGGTGCCGCATTGTGTTCATATGGTCAGTAGAATACACGGTAGTTGGTTACATACGTGACAATCACGTTAGGTTTACAACAACCTCAACAGAAGATCTAAACAGAGTATCTAACCTACTTCTAGATATACAGGAGAAGGCTTCTAGAAGTATATCTTCTAACACTCCCCTTCAATCACAACTTGCAAAGATTGAGATTGTTCCTAAAATCAAGAAGTTGTCACGCTGAAATAGCCTTTGTGAATCCGTCAGCAAGTTGATCTCCAGTGAGAATGAACCGAATATCTAGTAATTTTGCGGCAACCCTTTCACGCACATAATGAAAGTCTATCTCAACATGCTTGACCCTTCCATGAAAAATCGGATTTGCTGAAAGGTAAGTATCTAACCTACTTCTAGATATACACGAGAAGGCTTCAAGAAGTATATCTTCTAACACGCAGATGTGTTCGTAGTGCTCGCTCGAAATACTAGCAGCAACAAGATCAATGGGTAACAACAGCCTACAGCATCTACATATATAAAACCTTGGTGACAGTATACACATTTGTAACTGCAAATGTTAACAAAGTCCATTATTCTTTTGTTCCTCCGATCCAATTGCAGATTCATCGTGACTGCTGGGAGCCCCGGGCTGAAGATCGGCACCATCGGGGACAAGATGGCGTTGCGGATCGTCCAGAACTGCGACATAATTCTAGAGGACGTCTTCGTGCCAGATGACGACCGGTTGTCTGGTGCCAACACTTTTCAGGATCTCGTCAATGTAAAAACTACAATTGTTCAGACGCATGATATCACCATTACTATCAAGCATCACCAGATGGTGACACTGGTACCTAACGGCCGGCGTGGTTGTTGGTTGCAGCCTTGCAGGCTCTCTCCGTGGCACGAATCATGGTCGGTCTCTATTTGATGATCCTTAATTTTAGGATGTAGTGCACCACTTCAAGTGTGGTGAAAAATGCTCTTCAGATTATCAATGTTGTGCACGGCATGCATAATATATATGCATTTGATGGATCAGGTACCTGGGGGAGAGAAAGCAGTTCGGTGCTCCATTAGCTGCGTTCCAGCTAAACCAGGAGAAGCTGGTCAGGATGCTGGGCAACATCCAGGCCATGTCGCTCCTGGGCTGGCGCCTCTGCAAGCTGCATGACTCCGGCAACATCACCGTGGGACAGGCCAGCATGGGCAAGGTAAACCGTTACTCTCCCTTCGTTTCTGAACGATTCGATCAGAAATCTGTTTGCCTGAGAACTCGAGCTTGATACCCCCAGATCGATGCCGCTCGATTACTACGTAGGCATGGATCACGAAGCAAGCAAGGGAGACAGTGGCGCTTGGCCGGGAGCTCCTCGGCGGCAACGGCATCGTCACGGATTTTCACGTCGGCAAGGTCTGTCGTCCATCCTCGTGTTTCATCTAATCCTTGTTACCATTGACGTTTATGAAGTCCGTCAAGATCATTGGGAATGCTCGTCCTTCTTTAATTTGTGCTGCCACGTACGGTTACATGCAGGCGTTCTGTGACATGGAGTCTGTGTACTCATACGAGGGCAGCTATGACGTTAACGCGCTGATTGTTCAAGGGAGATCACAGGCATCTCCAGCATTCGGCCTCTAGGGCTGCCAAACCAAATACCAAGCCGTCTGAACAGAGCCTGATCAATTTGTTTTGTTTCAAATCTACAAGGCACTGGACGACACGGTTTCTTTAAGTGATCGTGGGCGACACAATTTGACATAGACACAATAATGGCTATCGAATAAGAGATCCTTCCTCATGAATCCTTACAATATTATGAATGTGTGTTTTACATGAATGTTATGATGTATTCTTGAACATATAAAATTTCAAAAATATTTCCTTGTGTTGTTCTCTTTCTTTATTACTTCTTTTATTTCAATTATTTTTACATGCAGGTAACTGTTATGACGATCCATCTCAATAATTGTCAATACTGTTATTAGTAAGCGTGTTAGTTAGCCAACGTTCTAGTATTTTTCATATCCAATATAAATTCACTATGGGTCAGTTACTCCAAAAAACCATGGATTACAAAGGAATGCCATTGTGTACTGATGAGTTATGGCCAAGAGACAGAGGGTGGGGGGATGGGAAAAATGCCTAAATAGGGGTGGTAGGCTCAGTTAGGCTCTATTTGATATGGCTCTGGATTATATTAAAATGGCTCTACCTTGCCTTATCTAAAAAAAATAGCTTTTTGGGTTGAGCTTTTTTTTTAGAAAATGGAAAAAAAATCATGCCTCTGCGTTTTCATACACACCGTTCAAATTTATTACAATTCTTTCAGCTCCCTGGCTGAGATCAAAGGACAAGTCTTTCGGGCCGTACAACTTTTTTTTTTTAAGGTCGCCGTACAACTTCTCAATGGCAATGTAGGTAACTTTTAAGGTACTTTATGCACGGAGAGGGGGTAGAAGCCCGATAGAACAATTTTGTGGCATATTATCGCCTAGTACACAAGAACTACTTTGACTCATGTATTTTTTTCAACATGATTGCTTTTCTAGCTAGTTGCCCCTTTGGTAGGGCTTAAAAAACCAGTGAAAAAGCCCTGCCAGATCTTTGTGTGATCAACAGACCTATATTGGCCTAGACAGGGCGGTCACCAGCAAAGTGCAATGCTGACTCCAATCAAGTGAAAAGATTATCAGTCGGCTCCAAACAGACAAGATCTGACATGGCAAATCTTTCGATTTCTCTTTCCAATCCTACAATCAAATGGTAATGTTGATACTCGTTACCCGGCCAATGAAGTTAAAGAACCAACAGTTTGGTCCATAACATACTGCAGGACAAGAGCAGACATACCAAATTTCGTGTTTCTCTTTCGAATCTTACAACTAGATCCAATGTTAAACATGAAGGGAAGGACAAGCATAAATGAAGTCTGTATAAATGGTAACTTCCACATCATATAAACATTAAGGGAAGTAGCAGAAATATTTTCGAGACAAATATTATCTATTGTTTTCGTGCGTCCAATGTAAATATTGAGGAAGTCATGAAGAACTAAAGTTTTGTAAATTTGAATGCTCATACATGAGGTGTACTACTCCTAGCCTCACTCCTCTGGTCATCCATGTCCGTACACTTTGAGCCAGTGATGACTATTTACCCTGTTTGTTTCGCTGCAGCTGCGACTGCAGAAAAATAACTGCGAACACTGTAGCTGCTGTTGAAAACACTGTAGCTGCTGCTGAAGAAATAACTGCGAACACTGCACACGCTGATTATTTCCCCATTAGTGGGAGTCATCTTTCACCGGTGTGTCCAATGCGCAGAGCAAAATCATGAACTCGAAGGAACCGTCTTCTCCATTTTGTTTTTCCAGCGACTACTGGGGCTGTTTTGTTTATTGTTCCCTTCGCAAATTAACCATCACACGAACTTCACCTTTCTCGCTTTCCCCAAATTAGACAGCATGCTTGGCTCCATTGAAACAGCAAGTAACGAATATCGGACCTTGCACTGCAAGATTTGTGGTAATAGATTTTCTCTTAATTTCTCTGGGACGTATTCAGCCTCCATAATTTCCATCACTGCATGAGTGCTACACTGACTATTCGCATGGCTGGCTCGTTTTACTCCCTGTCGCTTGGGTCACGCGAAGGGTGCAGCAGCCTTTGCAGAGGGGAGCGCCAATGCCAGTTCCTGAATCACGGCCATGATTTATTAGGTATGGGCCGGGTTGCATGCATGCCCACCTACCCGTTGGCAGCAAGACTCCCACCCAGCTCGAGCTCGTCCATGCTTCCATCAATGGATTTTGCTGATTTTCCGCTCTCGTCCTTGTTGATCATGAGGAGGAGCCTAATTATATGTTGAACGAGTTGTGGAAATCATCAAGAATCACCCGCACCTGATTTTATATGTTAGAAAGAGTTGGTAAGATCGATGGCATGTGCATACACTTTTAGCCCCGTTTGGAATGGATGATTTTTTGTGAAATTCCTGTAGGCCTTACCCTTCTATCTTAAGTCCTATTCAGTTTCTGCATTTTTGCAAACAAAATCACATTAGAGCTCGGAAATTCGATCAGTTCGTTTCTTCCTGCCCATGACCAAAAGAGCCATTAGGTACTGAGGATTCTACCTGACAGAAACATTCATTTTAGAACAGAAAATCAAATTTGTTTATACGTATTTTTTAAATGGTGGATATTAAAACGTCCAATAAATAAGCATAATAATTAGTTATACAATGTAGCTTATTTTAATTTGGTGAAGAATGATTGCAATGTTGTGGTCCCTTTCCTTAACTGCGCTTAGCATTACATCTTCTGAACATTAGGATACGTATCCATGTCATTCTGCAAACCTGCATACTGTGGACTTATTATGTCATTGCTTTTCCCACTGCTGTTCCAGCCTTTTGCTCCCTGCCGTTTACACACCATTAATGGCAGACGCTCCCACAGCATGCCCTGGCACCGCCACGACAAAATGCTCGTCCATATAAATCTGCACCCTGCATCACCACCTTTCTGCTCTGCACCAGCTTGGTCGTTATATATGTTGTAACCTGACCAGCATAAGCCATCCGTTCCTCTACTGCAATTCAGGACCCAAACAAATCTTGATCGCCATGGAGATGGAGGTGAGTCAAAACAAGAATACGTGAGCAAGAACTCATACGAAGCACAGTTCATTTCCTTCTCTGATTACTACTCTTTCGAAGTTACTAGCATTCATCTTTCTATCCAAGTGACTTTCGGTTGCGTGTGTTGTTGCAATATTAGAAGATTATGGGGTGTCAGATCCCGGCATTTGGGATGTGGAACTACTGCCACGATCTGTCCATCACGCAGTACTTCGACTCGGCCATGCAGGCCAGGCTCATGAAGCGCTGGAACCGCCGCGCCGACGTCGAGAAGAAGGGCGTTGCTGCCGCCGGCGAACAGCTTGCCTTGTTCCGGAGCTACTCTTTTCAGCGCAAGCCAGCCCAGATTAAGGTACGCACAAAGAGCAACTGATCTGGTGGTGTTGCGTCATAGTTCTGATAGTTTGTCTCATGATCCTGTACATGGAGTTCACTATAACTTGGCTTGGCATTGGGCCAGGTGATAAGGAGGGAAGTAGACAAGCTATGCGATGGCGGCGAACTGCCGCAGGACGTCGGCGTGCAACAAGCTGAAGTTGGAGCGTGTCCAGTGAAGCGCAAGGTTCTCAGTAGGGCTGTGGATGAGGACCTGTACAAGGTGCCCCAACCGCTGCTATACCAGAAACCAAAAAAGGTATAAACACACTAGAATGCAAACTGGGTCAATTTAGTTTTTGTTTTCGAGTTGGAGTAGCTTATTTTCGCTTCTGGAGTTTTCAGCAATGCTTAACTTCACCTGATCTTACGGTATGTCAATCTTTCAGATGAGGAAGGTGGTCTGCAGTATGTGGATTGGGTGCCTGGGTCTGGACTGCATCGCCTGAGAAACCGTAGCTAGCTTATTTCTGTTCTCTGTCCCGAAAATAATTGTTGTTGATCCCCCAGGGTGTGAATGTTTTATTTTTGTTTGTCTACCTCTGTAAACCTTTCAGTTTCCATGCGCCAATCAAGCTGATTTCTTTGTAATTTAGCACTCTCTCTATCGATGAGACATATGGCGCCAGGTTTTATGGCTCCTTAATGCAGTAATATGATGACCATTCACTTGAATCACCTACCGTGGATGTATCATTAAGCAAACTGAAACCATGGTGAAAACTTTGAAGATTATAAAAGGATTTTTTAGCACGCTGCTCGCTCCTCCATTTCCTTGCTTGCCCGTTTTTCACCATAGGTGGAAACCAATCCTGAATTGCTGCCATTCCTGTGACATGAAGCAGCATGATACTTATTGATCATGAACTTCACTAAACATAAAAAAAAGGGTCACTAAACACATGGTCATTTTCCCCCATTGTTTTCTTATATTCCACCAGTATATATGCAACAGCCATATATGCCAGTGAATTTCAGTGTCCTTGAACAGAGAAGCACTGGAGGAGTTGACTATCGATATTGACCTTATAAGACCATGAGAAATGGAATAAGTACTAAAACTAAAGTTTAATTACAAATGCTTAACAAATGTAATGCGGTAGCTTGTGATGAAATCCTGATTTGTGAAGATATAACCAAACAAATCTAATGGATGGAGTTCTCTTTGTAACATTTTGTAAGAAAATATTTAGTATACGAAGAACTGATCTAATTATGCAATACTTCTATTGAGTGTGCAACGGACTGTTGACCAAAGTTGTGCAGCGATATGTCCTCAGCCAATGTCCACTTTTGAAGCTAAATAATAAAATGAGGGGGGGTTAGATACAGCATAATGGACTGATTGTTTCCAGGGAGGATATTCATTTGTGCTATTTTAAAATAATGTCTTCATACATATACAGAAACTTATATAGGAGGTTTAGCAGAACAAAGTCTAAAATATTTTAGCAGAAAAAAAGTTGCACATTCAAGAACATAAGGTCACCATATATATCTATCATAAATTTGAGTGCCAATTATGTTTGATTCCTGCCCTATGAAATTAGGAAAATAGAAAGGAAAAACACAGCCAAGTAGCGGTGCAAGCCTAATGTATCGGCACCAAAGACAGGCCCTGGGGCGAGAGCTACCGACAAGATTACACCGATACTGATAAGTATATTGGTATCAGAAATGTACGGTCAGCAACAACAGGCATGGATATCTAGTTTGCCAGTAATCAGTTAATAGGGTTGAGAATCTCGAGATTTGAGATAATAATAGATCTACCCAGAAAAAAATGGAAACAAACGCCTAGATGATTGACAAGAGAAAAATGTATTTACCTACCTGTATCTCGACATCTTTTTTTTTAGGGGTATCTCTGCATCTTCTACTATACAGCAGTAGCATGCTACACAATGTAACTGCCAGGTTGTCGTAGCCTATCTAGATCTCTTGGGGCTAAGAAGAGCTTACCACTACCTGCAAAATAACACTTACAATGAAAAAAACATTGCTAGGAGCAAGATGTAGCCAGGTACCAAAAGAGGAATATCATAATTGCATTCTGTACCTCAGTAGATGAAGACATGTAGGAGGCTCTTAAAGGCAATGCCTTTTTCTGAGTGTTCATAGTGTCTGATCCTCCAATTCCTCCACATTGTAGATGCGTAGTTGACTTGTTAGGTAGCTCACTGAGTCTAATCAGGGAACAGCTGGAGACATGCTTCACTCTTCTTTGGCTCTACATTGCCAGGGACATATTTCTGATCCAACATGTCCCAAAATAGAAGATCCAACACCTCATATGTGGCTTCACTTCCCTGATGCAATAACTGATTTGATGTAAACACATGGATATGGTTCTTGATACACAGCCAACTGCATGACTGAACCTTAATTGCTCTTTGATTTTCCATTGACCTCAACACTCTGGCCATTTTCTCCCACTTACATCTGGCACCATATATTTGAACCAAAATAGTATATGGAAGCGATGATAAAGATTTTACAGCTACCATCTTTTCTGCAATTGACTCTGCCATGCGAATGTTGCCTTGAATTATGCATGCCTCAAGAATGTTGGAGAAAGCAGCATCTCCACATTTCTGCAACCTGTCCTCTGCATAATTTACTGCCTCTCTGAACATCCCTGCCTGGCTTAATATGTCTACCATACAAGCATGGTGCTCAATGCTAGGTATGACATGGTATTTATCTTTAAAAAGGGAGATTATATCCAGTCCTTCATTTACCAGACCTTTCAAGCTGCATGCAGATAATGCTCCAAGAAAAGTAATCCTATCAGGTCGGACACCATGCTTGATCATCCTTCGGAACATTCCAAGAGCTTCTTTATCTCTTCCATTTTGCACTAGACCAAGCAGCATTGTATTCCGTAAGACCATATCTTTGGAATGAACTGTATTAAAGATTTTCCTGGCATGCTTCATCAAACCCAATTTACAGTACATGTCAGTTAGGGCAGTAGCAACGATTTCATCATCTCCGAATCCAAGTTTACAAACTAGGCAATGGATTTGAGTGCCCTGCTCCATCAAGCCAAAACATGAACTCCATCTCAATACGCTGGAAAAAGTGAACTCGGTTGGAACAACACCATTTCGCAGAGCCGTTGCAAATAGGCTGAGGGCTTCTTCCATTAAGCCACTCCTTGCATAACCTGATATCAGTGCATTGCAAGGCTCTGAATCCCATGTTGCCATTCCTCTGAAAAGTCGAACAGCATCAGACAATCTGTCAGACATGCAGAGGAAGCAAATAACAGCACTACAAACGATGGGGTTTGAAAGGAAACTTGTTTTGAGGCATAGGGCTAGAATCTGGTCACCCTGAGTGAAGTCCTCCATGTCAGAGCAGGCACTGAGCACAGTGGACACAGTGAAGCCATCAACTGAAAAGCCTTTGCTCCTCATGGACCGGAAACACTCAAAGGCCCCATTGCTGTGGGATTGATCCTTATAAACGGACATGACAGAGTTCCATGAAGCGGCATCCAGTTCTTGCATGCATGAGAAGACCCGCACCGCATACTGCATGAGGCCAATTCGGCGGTACATATCAATGAGTGCGTTGCCAACTACAACATCATGGTTTGCCAGCCCGTGGCGGACACCAGCTCCATGAAGCTGCAGGCCGTGGCGGACAGAGCGGACCACCGGCAAAACGATGGAAAAGGTGAAGCCCGTAGGCCGGACACCCCGCTCCCTCATGTGGTAAACGATCCGGAACGCATCATCCGGACGTGAATTGGCAACGTAGCCGGAGATGATGGAGTTATAGGAGACAGCATCCCTGCGGGGCATTTCGTCGAACAGCCTGCGCGCGTCCTCCAGGAGGCGGGAGGAGACCAGGGCTGAGAGCAGGATGTTGTGGGAGAAGACATTTGGACTGGGGGCGGGCGCATGGCGCAGGAGCGTGACAGCGGAGGAAGCGGCGCCGAGGCGAGAGTAGGCGGCGGCGAGGCAGTTGGCGAGGTAGGGGGAGCAGAAGAAGGCGCAGGAGCAGCGGAGAAGGCGGGCGTGGAGAGCGGCCGCCGCGGTGCGGGAGGTGCAGCGCGCGAGGAGCGCAGCAGCGACACCGGGAGTCAAGGATGAGGCGTCGAACGACGAGGGCATCAGCGGCGCGGCGGCGATGAAGCTCGCCGCTCGGGTGCCTTTGCCATAGGGATGCGGCGCGCGACGGCGCGCGTCCTAGACTCCTAGTCAGCCCGCCGTCGAAGGATCGCCTTTTAACGCTTGTGGTTTAATCTGGACCGTACGCATATACTCTGTACTCCGTATGTTCAAGATCGCACCTCAAAACTTAGTGTGGGTTCAAATTGACAGCTAATAACATTGATTCAATTGGCAAATAAAGAATCGGGCGACATTCGTAATGGCACGTACTGAAATAATTATTCCTATAAATTTTGTTGAGGCAATTTATATAAAGAAGTTTTATATATTTTGCCGCAATGTTGACCTATATAAAAACTGTAAAATTGACATTGAAATTGCCTGCTCAGTCAGAATTTTAGATGAATGCTCGAGTGGCATTTTTGGGTGTGTTTTATTGCTCGTATGAGGTTTTGTAGAGATGCATCCTATATTCTGGATAAGGGAAAGCAGGATTAGCGGATGCAATGACCATGAAATTGAGAATTGTTGGCTGGTTGCATCATCGGATGCATAAATCTTGTGAAGAGGTGTGGTTGATTGTTTGGGCGGATGCAAATGACTCTGTGACGAGTGGACCTGAAGCAAATGCAATGCATCCACTAAGCCTGCATGAGTGAAGGCGGCTAATTTGAGCGTATCTAGCGAGCCAAAATGAGGGCGTATTTTTGATCAACTCATGCAGCCAACCAAACAACCAAACACAGCCGTTTCAACCAAACGGCTTTCGGCTTTTCCACAGCTGCCAGCCCACAACAGCTCACATCAGTTTTTTCCACAACCACAACAAAACCAAACACACCCTCACTCTGAAATTATAAGATGGTGTCACTACTGGAATTCTCCAGTTCCCCTAGAAATTTTTATGTTTCTCTAGAGTTTTTTTTAAGTTCCTAGGGAAAGATTCCCTAGAGTACATACGATGGTGTGTGTCAAATATGTAACTTATTTATTTAATTTTCAAAATCCACGATAACGGTTCAAAGAGTTGGAAGAAACTTATTTGGGCATCACGCACTTTATGGTTTTGGTTGGCTCACACCGTAAAATTATTTTTTACCACCACAGATAAAATCAAATTTTGCAAGGTGAGCCATCCAAAAAACACACATGTAGTGTCCTAGTCCTAGAGATAAATTACCTAAATTTATTTGTTCCTAGTATTTACATTACGGATGATAAGATGTATGCCATCATGGTTTTTACATATTTGAATACATTTTGGTACATGCCGAAGTAGAGCAGCAGGACTGATGCGCCCAAAGTCCGTAGCAAAGGATGTGCCACATGTAACGCATCTTCTTTCTCGAACAAAGACTGAACAGAAGAACCCTGACCAGAAATGCAGTTCTTCCTTACTATTCACATGGAAAGCTCAGGCAGTTCCTAAGAAACGCATGGTTACAGCTAACTACTGACCAACACCTAATTTCTCATCCAATTTCTCATCTCATATCTACACCAGTATAAACAAGTTTCCCATCCCACAACCAGTAGGAGTCCAGTTGACTGAAAGGCACGCTCTCTTCTACATCAAAAGGTCCCATCGCAGACTTGCATTCGTGCTCAAGCGCTATAGGAGGCTGCAGTTTCAGAACATCTTGTTCCCTTTGATCCCAAAGCACTTGATCTAGCATTGAAGCTGAACTCTTCAGCAGACTACACAAAAAAACATTTTGTTTCTCGGACCAGTGCATTTGGCTGCACACAAGACACCTTGTCAGTCTTCTGTTGTCATTGTTTGATCTTCCCCATGACTTCTGTTTATTTCACTATGCAAGCTATTGTTCCTTCTGCAGTACTGATAGTAGTAGCGCAGTGTTACCATACAAAAGAATGCTGCAGAAAGAGACGTTCCATGATAAGTATATCTAATATTGGCAAACAGAATAACAGATTTTGATGCTTGTTGTCAACTGCATAAGGCACAATAAGGAGGCAATCTAGCACGTCAAATGAAATAAATGGGATAATTTCATCACATGCTTTCCAAAGAAACAATGAACATCTTTATGGGTGGCATTGCACATATTTTAATAATCTAACCAACCTGAACCAAACGATAATTAATAACCATACAAGACCCATTTTTACATCTTTATGGGTGAATTTGATATTCAAGCCATAGATTTTCACACTATCACACATGTTAGCAATACATATGGACATCCCCTAGCATAAACAGATAATTGCTAATTTTTATTGTAACACATTTATAATTTTTATAACTATCAATTTTAAATTCAAATGTCAAAAGGGTATGATAACCTCAAGATATTTACGGAAAAAGAAAACTCAAGTATGAAGATGCAAAGTACTCCAGCTTGCATCCAAGATCCTCAGCTATTCGCCGTGCAATATATGTTTCAGTATCAGTCTTTCAGATCAAAGACATCTTGGTATGTTGGTAGCTAATGCTCGTTAAACAAAATTTACCACCCCAATTTCTATGTACAAATGAATAAATAAATGTTGGTGGCTTGGTATTGGCAGTACTTTTGCAAATACCTTGAACAGCTTAGCAAATACCCATGACTACCCTTTTTCTGGGTTCAATGGTACAATTGAGCCAAAAAAAAGGGCGCAATCCTTATTGATATTTATTTCTTACATCTTATTGCACCAATAAGTAAAAGGTTTTATAAGCAGTTTATATAAGCTAGTTGTTTCTATGCAACAAATTATCAACATCATACCTGCCAAGATGCGTGTCTTCACACTAACTAAGTTCCAGCAGGTAGTCACCGCAGCAGCCATGACAAGTTTCTTGCGTGGACAAGATTTCCATGCATTTTGAATCTGACCTTTCAAACCTTTAGCTGGAAAAAATACAAGTTATCACTATTCACGCATTTAGAAGGCACTGCAAACAAAAGGGTTAAACGTTACATACCTGTTGCGTGAAGTTGACCCGAGTAGCACCTATAAAGTTTTGGAAGTGTAAAACAACTGAAGAATCCTGCAAGTTTTCAACTTTTCATCATATCAAGATGATATATAGGTGAAGTCATACAAACATTTAGCTTATATTTCCCACTCAACCATACCTGTTGCCAAAAGCCTCCGTATTGTAAGCAGATGTCCAAATTTAGCACCAAATAGAAGAATAGGCAACACCTAAGATTTCAGGAGTCAGATCACATAATCGAATCAAGAAATACCTACATATTTCTCCATGAAGACAGAGTAAGGAATTACTTTGAGAGTCATTGATGGGTCACCAGAGAAAACAGATTGTGCCATAGATATGATGGTGTTAACAACTGGCAAGACAGCTTGGGCAGCATGTCGTACATCTTCATCGGTCAATTGGAATTGTCTAAGAGGTTCCCCCTGCTTTCTGTTACAGTTTCAGGTCAACAACACGACAACACATTATTTCACAGAAACGGCAGAGAAGTATAACATTATTATAGTTCCTCAACAAAGCATTATTGAATTATACCTCTGAAATACAGAATCCTTGAAGAAAGCTAAGCCCAGCATCACAACGCCAAATTGGCAACAAACTGAGATTGGACTGTAAGTTACAAGGTAACATCAAACACTAGATTAAGGGTATGTAACATATGGAACAAGATACTGATAAAATACAGCCAATGTTGTGCATGCCTGAAGTTGATGTCTGTTGACAAAGAGGAAGAGATGAAAACCATAGATCCGGAGCCAAACCAAAACGATGATCTGGCAATATTATTCCACATTACCAAGTCAGCCATCGTCTCCCAACAATCTTCCCAGCCATTCTGCCCTCCATTACAAGCTTCTGTTTATAAAACAAAAGTTAACCCCCATTACACAGAAAACTGATATGCATCTTGAGGATGATACCACAACATAGCACATCAAAGAGAAGAATGAAAAAAAAAAACTGCATGGTAAATTACAAAGAAAACCATTTTCTGGAACTAAAAACATTTATTGTATGGAATATGACAAACATGGACAGGAACTAAGAAATCATGTGCATAAGCATGTTTTACTCACTGGAGAAATATCAATATAACTGAATGAAAAATAAATTGGATATATCTTACACAAACAGATATTTGGGATCACACAATATGACAGCTTTAGTAATAATTCAATGCATATTATGGGATGTTCTCTGTCCAAAGTCCAAAATACACACTGAAAATTACATGATTCCACATGCTACTGCAATTTTGAGCTCAGATGGACAGTAGAGGATATCATTTGCATCTAAATTTAACTACGGCATTATTTTTTTAAGAAGTTGATAAGTTCATAGCGTATTATCCAATTAATATATAGCGTAAGCAACCGATTGTTCCAATCTCTGCATGTTTAAGCAGCGGACTGTAAAATGGTGTGATCGCCATAATCTTGAAAGAAAGCTAAGCTACTCATTTACTGATGACAAACCGAGCACGAAAACGCAACAATGTTTGTCAGCATCACAGCCAAACCACTCCTAGAGTCACAACCTACAATTTTCAGCTAATGTTTGAAGCAAGATGAACTCTTAATCCAACGGAAGTCCTTTACATTGAGCCGATTAAAATATCATAAACCAATGCCAAAACAACAGAAAAGCAAAAAATAGTACTGCTGAAATCCATCAACATCTACAGAAAGTGCAACACTTCAACACAGACAAGGAACAAATTGATCGATCCTAACACTTCTTATTTCATGAAAGCAAGAGATCCCCTACAGCAGCTTTGCATTTCCCGATTCCCTCTATGATACATAAGTGGAGTCACAAGACTCGCAACATCATAACGGCATTGCCTTTGTTCCAAAAATGCAAATGTGCTACCATCAAGCAGAAAATTTCAACAGGGTTACTTTCACTAAGGCCAAAACTTCAAAATTTGCAGTAAAACGGTCCTTTATTTTCTCTGAACCCTAGAATTAAATTAGGACTGAGAGGTTTACTAGCGATTGCCGACTGACCTTGAGTCAAAATTGTGGGGGGATAAGGCACAAGGGCCAAGCTCGAACCCTCCTCCTTCACTAACACCAACGATTCCTTGGGGGTCTGCGCCTTCCTGGTGATCTTCCTCCTTCGCACCTTCTCTGCCGCTTCTTCCTCCACCACCCCCTTTCCATTCTCCACCCTCCTCGCTTTCCTCTTCACGGGCGACGCCGAAGTCGACGCCGCTACGCCCGCGGCACGCGGCTCCTTCGTCCCACGGCGCTTCCTCCGGGGCGAAGCAGCGGGCCCCGCGCCTTCGTCGGCAGTCGCGGCGCGCGCCCTCTTCGAGCGGCGGGCCCGGGCGGGGCGGCCGCCGGGAGCGGAGATGGGGAGGGGCAGGTTCTCACGTGGGGAGGGAGGAACCGGGGAAGGCGACGGCGGCGTAGGCGCCGCAGTCACGTCGGCGACGGCATTAGCGACGTCGCCGGAGGGCGGCATGGGGCTTGCGGCGGGGTGGCTCGGTGTGTCGGCTTCCATTTCCATGCCTCTGCCTCGTCGATGGGCCGAGTTCAATATTTTTTTTTTTTGCGAGGGAATAATTCTTGGACTATTGCATTGCAAACATATTGCTGAGGTTTCGTTTCGTACGATTCCAAATTCTGCTACAAACATTTTGGATTCAATTTTTTGCCACAACTTTTTTCTGAGTAAAAAAGAGGTTTTTTATCCATGGATTACAATCATGCGCGACCAATTGCTCAACACACAGGACCCTGCGCACACGCCAACCTGCTGAGTGGTCGTGCGTTTCGCCAATTATGCACCCAGGGTACAAAATTCTGCTTGGTTTAGGCTCTGTTTGTTTGAGCTGGAGCTTTTGAATTTTTAGAAAAGTTGGCTGTTTGAGTAGCTGAAAAGCTGTCTGTTAGATTTATAATGTTGGCTTTTGTAATATATATTAAGCTTTTCAGCATGTCAAAAGTCAGAAAAGCAGCTCTCAGCAAACTTTTCAGCTTTTAGTTCATTTCATCATAAGTCAGCTTTTGAGCACTCCAAAAACCAGATCAGAAATTTACTGTTTGTTTCAGTTTTTCAGCTGGTCAGCTTTTCAGCTGAAAAAGCTGAAACAAACAGCGCCTTAAACTTCACAAGACACTACCAACCTCCTGGATCTCATGCAAAACAAAACACAGAGAGTGAAAGAAAATGTTTTTATTCAGGGACGAAATTACCATTCTATTGTCGAGAATTGAATTTTGTTTGTCTGCAACTATTCTACCGCTATGCCAACGCCCTCTTGACGAGCTCTAGCTTCAACCTTTTCTGCTGCTGTGGCGTCAAACGATGACATGTGTTTCTTATAGATCATTTTGTCCTTCGTCTTTTTGTTGTCACAATTCATAAAAGAAAAGCTATTTTCTTCAATTGTAATTCAATAAAAAAACAATAGAAAATCCATCTCATATAATTAAGAAAAAAGAAACGGAAGCATCTAATTTGGGTTTATTATTTGAGCCTACTATGCCTAGCCAACCAACATCTTCTTCCTTGGTAGATCTAACCCATAACTCATTTTTGTGGTCCAAGGTGGACTCTAGGCGACATTAGATTTTGGCAAAAGGGGTAATTGAATTTTGGTGCGAAATTGAGAAATGTTGTGTAGTACCAGAAAAATGATTTGCTAGAAATCTCTTTGGTACAAAAAATAGAATCTATCCGGCTTGCCCAACACAACCTAAAACCCAATTTGGCAGAGATCTAGATTCAATAAATCATGGATCTCTTGGACTTGCTCCGACATGGAGTTAAAAAAAGTTTTGATAAATCACTTTGTTTTATCTTAAAATCAAAATCCAACATAGATCTAAAACACTTTATGATTATTCCCTCCTTAATTTAATTATGACTATTCTTTGGTTTAACGGGCACAGGGATACCCAAATATCCTCTTATTTCCATTGAACCCAAACTGTGCTATGTTGGATAGGACCGAATAACTCTCCGCTCCACTATTTCTTTTCTTCTCCCATTCCCCGCTACCTCTAGAGCCGATAGCAAGCTTGAAGGGGTTTAGGCTCTCCGCACTCACGTTACTCTATTTCCTTCCTCTAAAAGGAATATTCTGTCCTGGTCAGCAAAATTATTTCCTCTATACCAATTTTTTCCGCACCCATGATTCCTCTATATTCTTCCTCTATCCCAACTACCACATATTTTATTCAACCATCTCCAACTACCATCTTATTTTAACAAACATATTTCTCATAACATAATCATTTAAAATAGTTATTCTAAATATAAAAAATTGTACGGGTCTTTTTATAAATATCCAAGACACAGAAATATCGTAACAAATTACAAAAGAACACAAGGGCCAATTTGCAAAAATTACAAAAATATCTTCACCGGCCAGATGGATGGCGAGCGGCAGCGGGAGGCCGGTGACCTGCGCGAACACCTCGAGCGCGTCGCCGCCACATGGCTGCCTCCGCACACGGACCGAGGCACCAGTTTCTTTCTCGCCGCCCCCCGTCGTGCTTGCGGTGGGTTGGTCAACCCCTTCCGTCCAGGCGCAGGCATTTCCGCGAACACCTCGAGCGCGTCGCCGCCACATGGCCGCGCCGTCGCCGCCGGCCGCGGCCCGCTAGACGTCTCGTTTCCTTTCGTTGCCGGGCGCCATGCTTCTGCGGCGGCGGCTGCTGCTGGTGGTCCTGGCGGTGGCGGCGGTCGACGCGCAGCAGCAGCGGCTGTCGTCGCGGACAGACGTGGCCGGGCTGTACAGCCTGCGCGCGTCGCTGGCGCTGTGGGCACGGGACTAGCCGCTCAAGTCGGACCCGTGCACGGCGTGGACGGGCGTGGGCTGCCACGCCGGCCGCGTCGTGGCGCTCACCGTCGCGGGCCTCCGCCGCACCCGCCAAGGCGCGGTCGCGCCGCGGCTCGCGCTCGACGGCCTGCGCAACCTCACCGCGCTGGAGAGCTTCAACGCCTCCGGGTTCGCGCTCCCTGGGGAGATCCCGGCCTGGTTCGGCACCGGCCTCCCGTCGCCGCTCGCCGTCCTCGACCTCACTTGGCGAGGAAGGTGGACGCGGCGGCCGCGCCCGACAGCACGAGGCGCGCGTGGAGGGCGCGGCCGCACGACTGGAGGTGCGCGGCGAGGGAGAGGGAGGCGGCGTCGTCCGGCGGACGTGAGCGCTGGCCTCGGAGCTTTCCCATGCGTGGTGGGCGGGTCCCACGTGCCGTAGCGGGACTCCGCTACTCCGCTTGATTTGGCGTAACCGGAACCGAAGCGAAGCGTAGCGGACGCTTTACTGTGAACCGGTGCAGCTCCGCTTTCCGCTAAACGTTCCTGGAGGAACATATCCAGGGAGCCAGTGCGGGCAGCCTTAAACCCCCTCCCCATTCCTCCAAGTGACGTCAACCGTGAGAATGGATGAAGGGGAGCTACACCTCTCCTCCCGTTTTCTCTCTTGTTGAGGCTAGAGAGGAGGCACCCTCTCACTACTTCACCGTCTCTGAATTGAGGCTAGAGAGTTTTGGCACCTATACAATGGAGGAGGAGGGATCGGGGTTCTCTGAATTGGCTCACTCAATTCAGAGAACAGTAACTTTTGCCATAGTGTTTTGTGATAGGAACTACAGGATCCTGAAGTAGCACTGTATGAATATTGTTGAAACATTTCGTCTTTCTACGGTTTGACGCTTTTGTTACTGTTCATAGATTATTGTAGTAGTCATTCTCAACCTTTCTTTTTCCATCCAATGGCTGAGATGGAAGCTAATGCCGGGTACTGTAGCGCCTCTGAATTTAGACCACCAATTCAGATGATCCAAATCTGAGGAGGAGGAGGTGGTGTTGTAAGTGGAGGTGGAGCTAAGGGGTGGTTCACAGAGACGAATAGTGAGCCTCGTCAATGTGGCCCCGTTGACCTTCTCCTACTCTTGGTTGACCTACCGCGGGGTTCCCTTCTCTATTTTGGTGGTCTCCTCCAAAATTAAAAGACATTGATAAAGGCAGAGGTGTGAATTGCATCAATTTGTCTCTTCTAAAAGGGTGGGGCGGCAGCAGCGATGGTGAGGAGTCCTCACCATCGCTGCTGTGAAAATGCTTAATAATGAAAAAGAAATGTCGTTGTCTTTAGTACCGCCCATGATGTATATACTCGATGGAAGAGTCTTCTTATTATAGCTTACTTATTTTGTAATGTCAATTTAAACTTGTAATATTTGTAATATTTATTTATACTTAAAGTACTCTCTCTGTCCATAAATATAGAGTACATCTAGTTTTGTCTTAAGTCAATTTTTTTGAACTTTGACCAATAATATCTAAAAAAAGGTAAAGATTGACAACATGAAAATGCTTTTACTAGATTCATCGTAAAATGAACTTTCATAATATATAATTATCTTACTTTGAAATAATATATATTTTTAGATATTGTTGGTCAAAGTTTAAAAAAATACATTAAGGACAAAACAGAGATACTGAACAGAAATTCCTCTAGCATTGACTGACTGAACAGAAATTCATAAAAAAAAGGACTGACTGAACAGACTGCTGAAGCAGACTAACAAGCAATTCTGCACTGGATATACTGAAAAATTATCATGAAGAAATCAAATTAGGGAACAATTTAGACTACTTAGCAGGCAACATCAAGCAGTATCGTATATCTCATTTGAATCGTTGACAAATGAACGAATATGTCAAACATACACATTCCGAGAGCAAAGTAGCAAAATACACCTAGCATCCATGTTTCGGAGGTGTTGCAGCTGCCATTGAAGCCTGAACATGAGCAGAAACAATATTCAGTTTTGCATGTCGCGGTCAAACATGCACGTTACAACAAAATTAAATTATGGGTAGTTCATCATGACTACAGCAACTTCACTGTCAGCCATCATGTTTCTCAAGTCTTTGCGCACTCGTTGATTTTGGTTAATACATCGTATACCATCACCAGAAAGAAGGGGACGCTTGGCAGGACTGAAAAAAGAGTGGTTCACTCTTCATTGACTTACAAAATGGGTTCCGTTAAGCAAGCAGGAGGACTAAAACCTTCTGCTATATTATTTTTAGACGATGGGAAAACTACATTAATTCTGGCTTTGGCTTTCAAAGAACTTACAGTCTTATTACCCATAATTACGTGAGTCAGCCCAAATCGAAAGTGCACACGCGCACACCGATACACATAACAAGACTAAACAAAAGAAAAAGAAAACATCTTTGAAACACAACCTTTACTGTTTGCCGATTCAGCTCTATAGGTAAGGTCTACTACATCAGCTTTAAGCAATCTAGACGAACACCATCTGTTGATTAAAACAAGACCACCCAAGCTTCATCCCCTTCTGTTGATAGATGTCGAACTTCTGTTGATAGATGTCGAAGTAGACTCCAAAGGTGACCTAGCGACAGTGGCAGAGCTGGACAAGAAATTAAAGGGGGTCGGATAAACTCGACAAATTTGGCAATGCCGCTGTGAAGGAGCACCATGTTGTTGGATCGGCCTAGCTGCTATATATTGATATTCGAGGAACCTTACCGCGTTCACTTCGGCTGGTTGTCGTTGGTCGCCACTCCACGCGCGCGCTATGGACCGAGTAACCTGCGAGACCCACCTCCATGTTCTCCTAGTCCAAAGATCCTCACTCATTGCGTTTAGTTCTGTAGACTGCTTGTTCAGTGCTCACAGTTATTCAGATTTGGAGCTGCAAAGAAAGTGGTTCGTGTTGATGCTCTTTTTCTCTAGCAGCAGGCAACAAAGAGCATCAACGTGTGACAACGTCTGACGGTCTGAGTAGAGGACGAGATGGCGAGGCAACTTCAACACAAACTGGGAACGACTTGCAACAGGCCAGACAGCGGCGCAGGTCTCGGCGGCCTGAAGGCGACGGTCCATGGCCTGCAGTTCCTCTACAGCCGCGCCTCATTTCCCCATGGCACCGCGAGTCAATTCGTTGTGAAGCGTATGCGATGCCTTCAGTCCGCAAGGTTCGGCCATCCTTGGGATGTCTCATGCTGGCTGTGTCACGCTCAGGCTGCCGGCTTCCGGCGATGATCTCCATTTGGTCGCGCTGCCCCTCAGATTCATTTGCATGCGTCGCGTAGGACCGATGGGAGAACTACTCAGAGCTTGCACCGATGTTAGCCCCGCCCCGCAACCCCACCCCCCCACCCCCCCCCCCCCCCCCCCCCCCCCCAACCCCCGGCTCCGCGACACTTAGTCTGCTGCTGCCGCGGCCGCGGCCGCGGCGGTCTCGCCGGCGTCGTCTTCGGAGTAGCTCTACGGAACACTACAGCAATATCGTCGTCGAAGTTCATCTCACTGCACTCACAGAACCTGAAACCTCCCTGTTTGGAACAAAGAAATGAAAAACACAAGAATAGGAAAAAACACAGGAACAAAGAAAACACAGGAAAGAAAAAAGTGCCAAAACCACAGGAATCCAAAACAGAGGAACAGAGAATTTGAGCTGTTTGGAATACAGGAATGATAAACACAGGAACAAAATGCATTATAACTAAATAAATTATTTTTTGCGAGGGAACTAAATAAATTATTTATAAAGCCGACAATTATTATTAAATGCATTTAAATCAAATTACTAACCTCTTGTCACCTTTAACTTCTCACTTTATTTTTTAAGGGAACCCATTCCTATATGTCATTTGCTAACACACCAAGCCCTTAAGCACCAAGCACGCATGCACATTGATTCAAAGCGGGCATGTACTTTAGCTAATTAGGTTGTTTGCATGCACAGCCAACGCAATAAGCAAAACAAAGGAAAGTTTCCTTTAGCTCCAACCTCATGGTTTATTTCCTACGTTTTGTGAAGGGAACCATTCCTTTCCTCTGGAAAGGAATTCATAATTCCTCCATTCCAAACACCAAGTTTAGGAAAAATTCCTTTGGAATGAGTTCCTTTGAAATTCCTTTGATCTTCCTTTGTTCCAAACGCACCTTTCAAACAAAAGAGAGCACTTGCTTCTGTACGTGTACGGTGTATCTTGCACCTCTATGCCCAATTCACAAAATGTGACCCTCCCAGCCACCCATACAAAAGATGGAACCTGTGGCAGCAGCGATGACCAGCTGACAGCTTTGGCAAGAGTGAAATCATTATAACATCAGTACAAAGTTGTCATACAATACTCTACAAAGTTGTTGTACAGGGGAAATCATCCAAGAGAGTGATACATGAACGGTTCTCCCAGTCCACGTGCTCTTTTTTCCGGTCCACAGAGGCAAGCAGTGCCCGGGAGGCAGCAGCAATCCGTGCGCTTGAGCTCATACCACTGTCAAAATGGGTTGTCTTGAAATCCCAGCAAGCTGGTCCCGGAGTTTCTTCTTGTACTCAGTCTCCTTGCGCCTTGATTCCTGTAGTTCTTCCTCGTGAATCTTGGACTGTGTCCTAGAATCACTACCTTCGAATATCCTGTCCCAATCTAAATCAAAGCTAACAGTGAGCTGGACTTCACTGATGCTTGGGAGAAACTCTAACCCAGAAAAGCCTAATTCACTTTCCATACACCGCAGTAAGAGCTGCTCAAGTTTAGGCATTGCTCCCTTTTCAAACTTCACCGATTTGATGTGCCGTTTATCGCTAAGCATGAGCACCCTGAGGCTTCCAAAAGCAATTTCAGTCTGCCGAGATTGGAAATGAAGTTCTTCACTCTGAAATGCTCGCCCAACCAGACCCAGAATATCCAGTTTTGGTAGACTCCCAAGAAGTTCCATAGCAACATCGTGCTCTAATAGCCTAGTGGCCACTAGTTTCAACTTCACGAGATGCTCGAGCTTTTTTATCCATTCCGGCAATGTTTCCAGATTACCATAAAGCTTGAGGCTCTGCAGGTTCATGGGAGGAAGGGATAGGCCATCCAAGCAACCACACAAACCTGGCTTCCCTACTGACCACACCGATAGCGATTCTAGTCTGCTGAGACTGGAAAGGGCTGAGCAAAAGGCTTGGCCATTCTTATTGTTGATGCCTGTCACTCCTAACTTGCGCAATCCCGTGAGCCTTTCTATATCCTGTAGAACAGCAGTTCCCCTTCCGACATTTACAACCCTCAGGGTGTGCAGGTTTTTCAGTTTCCTCATCCCTCTTGGCACCATAACAACACTGTCTATGCCCTTCATCAAAACTGGGAATGCAACGCAGCAAGCAAAAGTGCATGCGTCACGCCTGTTACAGCCATCAATTTCCACAATACTAGGTGCGCAACATAATGCACACAGCGCCGGACACCCCTCCAAAAATTCTATGCACCTTGCCCTTAAACTTGCGCGCTTTTCTTTAACATAAGTTGATTTCCTACCAGCATGGACATACTGTAGCTTCTGAAGCTTTATGATGGTTTTTGGCAGAATCATTATGGCTGTATCTCTGATGTCGAGCGTTTCAAGCTGCCTCAAGTTACCTACTGAATCTGGCAGTCCAAAAATCTCATCGGAATTTCGCAGAGAAAGGTATTTTAGGTGAAGAAGCTTCCCAATATGCTCAAGGTGGTGAGCAACTAGACCTATTACGCCTTCCAAGTCGAGCACTCGTAGAAACCTCATCTTGTCAGAAATGTAAAATGGCCTCCAATTCCCAAATATTGATAATGATCGTATTCGTGATAGATCCACTATGCTCTCAAACTCACTTTGATCTCCCATCCAATTGCTGCTTACCGCAAGATGACGAATTGCACCATGGGTATTCAAGCTGCAGCCTTCCTCTAGCCTAAAAACAAGGTTTTCCTCCATTGATTTTGAGATGGCAATTTCCCGAATGAGGTCGTGGACTTTGCAAGAGTCAACTGGTTTTCTGCTATCAACTGATTTCTGAGATGGCAAAATCATGCTCCTATTTTTCAGTTCCGTGAAGTAGCTGTCAGCTATTTTGTTAGAAGACTTTCCACGTATCTCAGCTGAATACCCCTCCGCTGCCCACCGACGTACCAAACGCCGATGACAAATGGTGTGATCTTCAGGAAAAATTGAAAGATATAAGAAACATGACTTGAGATGATATGGTAAACCGTCATAGCTTTTTTCAAGGACAGCTTTTATCATCCCAAGCTCTGGATTCATCTCCAACTCAGCACTGATATTCTCGTTCAATTTACTCCACTCCACTGGAGTCTTTGGTTGGTTTGCCAAGAAGCCACCTATGGTGACTATTGCAAGGGGAAGTCCACCACACTTCTTAAGGATTTGTTCTGCTTCTTTCACAAGCTCAGGATTTCCCTTTGCCAAATCTTTAGCCTTGCCAAATACCTGAAATTGGCATAGTTAAAAGTATTTTACTACTCCAAACTAATAAAATAATTAGGTACCAGATATCTCCACCTAACTTGCTAAAACCTCCACTTTTTTATTTGATAAAATAGATGTTGCAAACCTTCTAAATTTTGATAGCTTATGTGTTCAAAACTATTAAAGATTTTTCCACAAAAATAAATTCTTCATTTTTCTCATATATAATGCAAATAAAGAAAATATTAGTCAAAGTCAGCATCTCAAAGCCCAGAAAAAGTCCAAAAGAAAACAACTAGTATGGTAATGACATGTCTTCTACAAAGAAAACTAGGGTATAACAGCTAGCTGACAGCCCATTGCATACCAAAAAAATAGCATCCATATCATGCAGGTAGGGAGAAGTCCTCATCACCGCAATCCACCCATAATGAAGTTTAGTTGCAGACACTAGGGCGATGGAGTGAGAGTGGGATAACAAGATATCTGTCCTGTGTAGGGTTGAATGGCTATGCAGTGGGTTAGGCATGAAGAATGTGGCCATGGCTCTGGGGCACACATGAAGTATTGGTGAAAGTGGTATGGATAGGCTATGGAGTGAAGATTTTGGTATCCAAGTGGATAGGATAATCAAATACCTAACTTGTTCGAATTTCGGATAGGATTTTTTTAAAAGTTCCTTTCAAAACAAGCTTCATTTTTTTTCTTTTATTAATACTTTGAAAAAAAATAAAACTCTTAGTAAAACCTGTACTGTTATGGGTCAAATACGACCCAGGGCCCAAGAGGTCCAGAGGACGGGCCAGCACCTAAGGCAGTTACTGATCACATGCGTAAACGGTATTGTAGCAGCACGTCCACGTGTGTTCCCTTGCTTATTAAATTAGGTGAAATTATAGAGTTTCGATGGATCTTCCATATTGTAGCAGATTACTTATGGGTCGAGTTGATCCTCTCTATATAGAGGGGTAGTCTATCGAAAAAGGGCAAGCAAAATTAAAGGGGTAAACCCTAAACTCATAACTGTCTGTCTAGCCTCCAAGCTACTAGCGTCATGGTAGCCATGCCACCGTCCCTTGCCCTCTCCTGCACATAGGGCGACCAGCCCTATGGCTGTCGCTCCCTCTTCTCAAATTCCCCAAATCCCTTCACTAAAAAAGTGGACAAGATTTGTAATAATCATGTGTAATAATCAGCTCTACCCCCAACCCAATTTTTTTTGTAAAAAAAAAAAATCTTCTGTTAGTGATGCCAGCCAATCCCCCACCACCACCATGTCAACTTTCAACCTTTTGGATAATAATTAAGGCGATCACTAACAGAACGGATGATCTGTCTCTGCACTCAGAAAACAAAGTTATGTTTTCTTTTCCCATGTGAGTCGTGGCCTCATGGTCTGTAGCCCAATAATATGACTTCAGAACTAACTTGAGAAGCCAGAGTAAGTTGTATTGTACTATGCTCTCTACAGTCATAAAAGAATGTTGCATTTATTATTTAGTCAGTAGATCTGAAATTTGACCGTTAGTCTATCTTTGAATATGTTGATTGAAAGTTATTAAATGGCATGACTAGATCCGTCATCTTACTGATTTGCTGTATTTTGTTTCTTATCAGCAAAATAATTGCCAAAGTAGCATGGTTGTGACAGTATTGATGCCCAAAATGGCACACTAGTCACTGGAGGAAATATATATCAGGATATTTAAATCGATAAAATGGAGCAAGGTTATATTACCTTTTCACTGAATAGAAACATTGCCTCCTTATGTTCCAGGACTTTCAGATTGTGTATCTTTCCGTGTTCCCCTGAACAATGTTTTGCAATATCCTCATGCCTTGTAGTTACAATGATCCGGCTTGTCTTTTCCATAGCAAGGAAAATTGGTCTTATCAGATCCCATTCTGTAAAGGATGACAAATCATCCAAAACAATCAAGCAACTCTTCGTTCCTATAAGTCTTGCAAACTCTTTTGTCAACTCTTCAACCCCCATCATTGCCCATGTTTTCTTCATGCCGACTCTATCCATCAATTCGTCCTTCTTGGAAGATGCTTCATGTAACCGCACAACTAAACTCCTCAAGAGCTCTGAAAGATCAAAAGGGCGCATGATTGTGACAAAAACACACTTCTCAAACCTGTCGCTTATCTTTTGGATATGATAAACAACATCTACTAATGTGGTTTTTCCAAGACCGCCCATTCCATACACAGAGATGACATGAACCTGTTGGCTGTCCTTACTTGAAATTAATTCGTTAATTTTGGCTATTTCTTTTTCTCGGCCAATAAGTTGTGATTCTTGCAAAGCACCAGCATTTGTCTTGATGCGCTTGAAGCTCTTTTTTACATTCTTTTCATCAGCATCCTCAGATTGATCCTCTATTATCTCAGCCATTGTATGGTCATTTGTACTGCTAGTGGTTGCATGTGAGCTAGACATTGGCTCCACTGAATCCTTTCCATTTTTGTAACCCTAATCAAAAGAAAGAAATTGTTAGGTTCAACCTTTAACCTTCAATTTCTTCACTATGTTTAGCACTGTTTTCTATCTTGTATTATGTATAAATATTATTATATTTTACAGTCAACAAGTATTAGTAAGTATTATGTATAAATTATTATCATGTTTTTCTATCTTGTATCATGTATAAATTATTATCAGAAAGAAATGTTACACGTTTGTAACCTACTAGTACTGTGTATGTAATTTGCAGTCAACAAGTATTAGTAAGTCAATGAAAATGATTCGACCATAACTTCGTAAGAAAATTTACAAATAGTAGTAGTCTGGACGGTTTGTTGAAGAGAAGCTTTTAAGATTAATCTAAGCATACATATGTAATTGAATGAAATTGTCTTAATTCCTACAATGCATTGGTTAATGTGATGGTCGAGATTCCTGAAATGCATCCAATTACTTACTCAAAAAGTAAGTATTTGTTTGAGGAAATAGATGGATAAGTATTTATTGCAGTGTTTTAAAACGTTTATTCCAGAAAGCACCAATGAAAGAAAGAACCGGAGGGAGTAGCCGTAAACAATATCAGTTCATGTATTTCTAATAGCATAGTAATTCTAATACAATTTAACTAGCTCCCATTATTGAATTATACGGATTTCAAGATGTAACGCGTATATGCTACTGAAATGATTTTGAACACTGAATATTACCTTGTCATAGAACGCATAAAGGGTCTGATCAGCAGACAATTGATTTAGCTCTGAAGCTTGACCTTCTGGCCCTGCACATAAGCTTGCAACTTCAACTTGCGCTGTTGACACTATGATTCGGCTTCCTTTCTTGATATTTCGGAAGCAAGTTACAATCTGGTCCCACTCTTCAATGGTGGATAGGTTATTAAGAACAATCAAGCACCTGTCGTCATTGATGTATCCATTGAATATTTGAGCTAAATCTTGCTCTATCTTCTCTGCCTTCAACAGATCTTCAATCCCTTTGGCTGAGCGAGCATGAAACTGATTCACTAAGCTCTGGATAAATCCTTTTAGACTGAAAGGATCCGTCACCCTCACCCACGCTCGGACTGGAAATTTGCTTCGGACATCTGGATGCTCATAAGCCTCCCTGATGATGGACGCTTGGCCAACATTACCACTTGTTCCCCACACTGCAATCACTTTGGGGTCCTCATCCTCCTCGCTGATCAGTTGGACAAGATGCACTCTATGATTATCCTGTTTCGCAGCACGCCTTGCATTGTCAATGCCAAACATCGCAGCAGCAATGCTGTTAGATTGCTCGGCGACGGCGGCTTTGGATCCAGAGTCATTAATGAGGCGGTAGCGGAAGCTCCTTTGGCTCAGGTCCTCAACCTTGGCCCTGAGCTCCTTCATCTGCTTGGCCACACGACGCCGCTCGAGCAATGTGCAAAGGATGTTCCACCGAGATGTCTTGTCCAGACGAACAGCAAAATCCTGGAGGGAGTCCTCTACGTCGTAGGCTGTGTCACGAACCTGCTTCACCCAGGTTTTGATTACCTTGTTGTCATCTCGCTCGCCATGGGCCGCCATCATGAACGACCGCATCATCTCAAGCTCATCAGCGATGAATGCATGGTCTCGCTGGATGCCGAGCTGCAAGGCCACCTCCTCCGCAAAGGCGGATTTCGCGTAGCCAAGGGCTCCATTCAGCACGGACTTGCCCAAACTCAGCGCTGTCGTCTCCATATAGATATGCTCTGATTCTCCTTGGACTTTGATGCAGAGCTGATGCTCATATGCCTGATGACAGAACTGCACACACCAGAGAAAGCAACAAGGCATGAATTCAGCTATGATAGCGAGTAAAATGCAAGGCGGAAACTGAGAAAACGAGTGATGCATGTTCACTTCCCAGCTTAATAATTGGCCTGCTAGGCATCAAGCCAGCGGGTTCACTTCTCAAATTGGACTCCTCGAGTACCCCTGAGGGCCTCGACCACTGAGTGTGGACGGCTCAAATTGGGACAGACACACATGGTGACGGCAACTTGCAAAGCTACAGACAGTATTACTCCTACAGAGATGGCCACTTGCAAAGTACAAACAGTCCTACAGAGATGGCCACTTGCAAAGCGACTAAGCGAGTGATACGAAAGAAATTTTTTTATCTAGTTGCCGTTACTTTAGCATGCAAATTACTCGTTTTTCATATTCCTCTTGTTGCATAAATGGAAAAGAAAAAATAATATCATTTAGGGAACAAAGATATGAAAGAAATTGTAGTGCAGGGCTGAGATAGAAAGGAAAGAAGTACATGTGGTCGGGCAGTCCCGGGCGCCGGTTCTCTGCTTCAAGCGTGGCTAGTGCCAGGGCCAGTGGCGCCTCCTCCCCATCTTCATCATCGCCCGCCTCCACCTTGCTCCATGTCTGCCCAGCCCTGCCGCCGCTGCGTGGCTGTCGCAGGGAAGCTCGTACGACGCACGTGGGTGAATGCGTGGTGGGGCGTGAGGAGGAGGTGGAAGGACGGCGGCGGGCTTGACGGGGAGGAGAGGAGGAAAGGGCGACGGCGGCGTGTGGGAGGGGAAGCGACCTGGCGGATTGACCGATTGAGACCTTATTCAGAGAATGTGACCCGTGTAGGGACGAAAACGGATGGGAGCGGAGCGGATAATGCCATTCCCATATCCTAATTTATATTTTCTTAACAGATTCGGAGCGGAACGGATAGGACACGGATATAGATATGGATATGGATACGGATTTTTTTGATGTCGGAATGGTACGGAGTCGGAGTGGATACGGTTCGGAAGCAGATTTATATAGACGGATAATGTGTATTTAGACATAGCACTATATATACACTGAAAAACACTATACAAGGTAGTATATAGAAAATAAGAATAACTAACGGTAGTTCTACATAATTTTATCATAAAATATACATTTTAGTCAACGACAAACAAAAATACTTTAGTTAATATGTCAAGTATTCAATATATGGAGTGGATTTTATTGGGAAAATTGGATAACTCTATTTTAGACATCAGATTATCCATCTTAATTTATCGGATAAGCCATATTCATCGGATTTTGCCAACCCCATATCCTATCCTAAATCCTCATTCAATCGATTTTGGATTATCCATATCCGTTAAGATATCTAAAACACTTTCTCAAATCCTTCAAAATCGGATTTAGGTCGGATCGGAGTCGGAAATTATCCACACCACTTTCACCCCTAGACACGTAACATAAATTAAGAAAAAACAAATATAAAAAATTGTAAATAAAAAATAAAAAAGAAATATAAAATATTTTATTCATGTTTGAGAATAAGTCTCACATGTATGAGACCCGGTCTCATATACACCTGTGGGAGGTGACGGAAGGTTTCTTCATTCGTGCTTTCCAGATTCGTAAAAAAAAAAAGTTCGGAAACAGAAGGAGTTGAGTATCCTCATTCTAGTTCAACCTGTAAGCGGGGCGGCCCGCACGCCGCCGCTCTGTCCGCCACTGGCGGAGCCACACCAGGGCCAGCCGGGGCCCTGGCCCCCGCTTGCTGCATGAAAATTTTCGAAGAGCAAGCATGCATACTGCTACTCTGTTAAGGTTGTCCCGTTGTCCGGCGTCCGGCGGCAGCGCCCCATGGCCTTGCACGAGAACACAGCAGAACACTGCTGTTCTTCCACCTATCCCCCAACGGGTCCTCTTCTTCCTCTAGAATTTCATCTACCTACAAATGTGATGTATCTCTGATCCAATCCTATCCTGATCCCTCGCTTGCTATCCACCTCACACTCCAAAGTTATCCCTCCGAGCCATCCATTATTGATGCAATGGAAAATCAGGCATGACAGAGTGATGAAACTTCTAAGGCATAGTAATAGCTTTGCGACACCGACGAGCACCACAAACTGGATTGACGAGATAAAGTAAACAAACAAAATTATCCAAAAACAGATAGATAACTTTGGAGTTGATTAACATTAATAGTGTGTGCTTTCATCATCAAATTTGACGATGACAACAGTATAACCAGTATATTTGCAGGTTACCGCCCAGTAAACCAACAGATCTCTAATTACAATCATCAAGAAGTTATTTCCTTCTACTCATGCATCCATAACCAAAAATAGAATGATTACAACTGCAACCTTTTTCCTTGCCTAGCCAACCTAAAGCACAGTATTCCGGAAAGCGGAAATCAGTCTTGGTGACAACAGCAGGATGAATGCCAAAACTGAGCCGAAGAACATTTTGGTCAGATAGTTCATAAGGTCCATGTCAGAATCTGTGTCATTAGGCTTCCTGGTCACAAGGGCTGAAGCAGAGGGCAGAGCTTCAACAACAGCGTCTGCAAGGTCAGAGATGAACGACGACGTGCATCCAAGAGCAGGAACCCTGCCCCAGTTCTCAATGCCGGATTCTAGAGCCAATTCCTTGTACTCCATGTCAATTTCTTCCAACGTCTCAATGTGCTCACTCACAAAACTGTATTTTATCATGAATTCAGATGACAGGAAACAAAAATATGGTGTGGAATATCAACAATTACAGTCGGTCAAACGTGTCTGTCGAACATGGAAAACCAAATGTTGGCATAGTTCAGCTTATATTATATCTTAAAAATACCTTAGTGAAACGAGAAAATCAATAACCTGTTAGACATCATTATTAAGGCGTTATAGAATGCAGTAGTTATGTTATGGTCTTGATGTGCAGAGTTCTTAGGCCAAACACCCGTTTAGCGAAAAACATATGAAACTAAAAAAACAAAAAAATTAGTGAAAGATTGCAAGATTAGCAACAAGTGTCACAACTAAACATATTGTGTAGTGATATCAATGTAATCAGAATCAACAACATAAAAGACCAACTAACTACATGCATCATGGAAACTGGAAAGTGCATCTCCAACACACAAGTAGAAAAATGAAAATCATATGCAGCTGGTTGCTATGTGCTTGGAATTGGTTCAACTGATCAGTGCAAAGAAAAGGAGCAATCAACTATAGGTGATATGTATCTTGTTTCTAAGGAAAACTGAATGAGGAAACTACCAAACCACCAGAAAATGCCCTTACCTTACTGGAACAGCCAGGAGGCTCTTTACACCCTTTTGACCAAGTTCAACCAAAACTTCATCAGTATATGGCTTCAACCATTGAACTGGCCCAACCCGACTCTGCATGTAGGTAAGTGTTACTACTATAGTAAATGGCTAACAAGTATAATTTGAAATATTTTCATTTCATTGTTTCCAAGATAAATGTATTTTGAATTGTAGATTTTAAACATAACAGACCCATTTTATGTGCTTTGACTTTCGTACTACAGTTTTGACCAGCAAGGAAAGCAGTTACTGACAGCAGTATTCCTATGTTTCAATTGTATATACCTGGTATGCCAGAGTATGGCTGTTTAAAATTCCTCTGGACTTCAACTCTCCCATGATCAAAGCAATGCATTCCTCCATCTGATCTCTGTAAGGATCACCAGCATCCTCAACATAGGTAAGTGGCACACCATGTGCACTGAAGAATATCATAACCTGTCATATATTTTCACAGGAATAAAAACTAGTGTAAGAATGATATTGCTGGCTGTGTCTTTTTCAACGATTATCCTACCACTGAAAAGTATACTGTAGCAATACAGGCTGTCACAGTAATAGATGCTTATTTTGGAAATTAGCAGTCTTCCGAGTACCAATTGATTATTAGTTTTTGCAGTAACAAGGTGCAAAGTTACGGAGATACAATACCATGGAAATATCTTATGATAAATCTACTGACATTATTCTTTTCATCAATCAAATACATGAGTATGTTACTAGTCAAAGTTTATCCACAGAAATATATAGCCAAAAATGCCAACAGTCCCAAAAACACTTCTATAAGGAATGACACAGATATGTGAATGCCTGTGATTTTGATCTAGATTGCAGTACAGAAAAAGTAACCCGTACCTCTTCAGGATTGGAGAAAATAGATAGTTCTTTCTCAATTAAGTCAGCCATTGATTTTACATAGCCATCGCGTTGATACCATGATTCAATAATGGAAATTGGCAAGCCAGAAAAGTATGAGTCCTCCCTGCAAGGATACTCTTGTATCAGTTTTTCAGATTCTTGCAGCAGTAAAAAGGATCGCATTTCATATCAAGAAGGTCAACTGCTTACTTTACAATGTCTTGGAGTACACGAATACTTGACCCGCTTGTTGATATGGAGTACTGAGGGTAAAGGGGAAGAACAACTAACTTGGTAATCTTATCCTTCTTAATCTATAATCAGACAAAAAAAAAAAGAGGAAATTAATCATCAACAATTAAGAGTTGGATCCACAAATGGAAGTATAACCTGAATAACCATAAATAAATATAGAATATTCATGAATGATAAAGAAACTATCAGATTAGATAGACCTCAGCTGACATTAGAATAACAAAAATATTCAGATCTCACAACAAGGAGTCTCACGACAACCATAAAGAAACAAATAGAGAAAAATTAGTCTCATCATTTCCAAACCAAATTCATTCTACTTTTCAGATTTCATAACCAAATAAAATAAATCTAAGCTTTTGGGATGAATAAACGTTTTATTGCTATATACCTTCACAAAACATCTGTACCTGAATTTAACTTCACCAACCGAAGTGATACAACCAATATCATTTATTGCTGGCTGTAACAATGATAACTTGCCAGCAACCATTTATTGGTAGCTGTAACGTGTAAAGGGGCAAGTGCATAAGAAACACTACTTAAGCCAGAAAATGAGGCACTATGGTTTTCTGCACCCGTGACATGGTTCTTGTGTAAGATACTAGAATGAAATGTACTTTGAAACAGAAGCAATAATTCTGTAAAATAAAGGAAGAAACCTAAGAAAATTATTGAAAACAGGCTTTAATTTAACCAAGGCAAGAGGTCTTGCCTGATCAATAGCTTCTTCTGTGAAAGGGTACCAATACCGCATTCCAACATATATGTTTGCATGCAAGTTGTTCTTTTCCAGTGCAGCCTTCAAAGCACTTGCCTGAAATACAGTTACTGTGGTAAGAATATGATTAATAACTTTTTGTATGCTGAAATGATACCAACGTGTGATGAAGTTTCAAAGTTTATGAGTTTAAAGTTGATAAATCGCAATCAATACAACGTGATTACACAATCAATAAAACATGACTAAAGTTAATTAAAATAAAACATAGTACAACGTTAGGAGTTTAGGACATGGCCACTTCACCTGTTCATCAGTAATTTTCCTCAAAGGTGATCCACCACCAATGGAAGCGTACCCCTCCTTACTCTTGGGTGCTCTAAACGTTGAAATAAGTTTGGCCAGTGGTCTTTGGAGAAACCTGAACAGTCTAGGGAGCCGAATGATATCCTGAACAGAAGAATATGCTTCTATGTTATGATTATTTAAACTACTAAAATTAAACTATAGCACAAAATAATTCAGTATACACAAGGGGAAAAATACTTTGGGTATGATCATAGCAAATTAGCAATTAGGAGTTCCGTATATTCTAGGACATAAGATCAAAGTTAGAAGTAACCTTTCCTATTTTAGCTAGCTGACATTCAAGTGAAGGGAATACCAATTAACGATCAATGTGTTTAGGTAATAAGTCCAAAATGCAAATTATGTTTCTGCATCTAAATTTTCAAGAGCTCGACAATGGCTAGAGTAGTCAGTTAAGAAGCAACATATAAGAAAATTGGTATAATATAATATGGTTCAAGGAGTAACAAATGATCATTAAAAGTCGTCGGATAGCATGCAGAAAATCAGCCATGAACAATTAGGAACAGGTGAAACGCACTGACAGTAAGAAAAGCATGGGGTGCAATCACATACGGGGTCAGCAAACAGGTTGAACAGAAATGGTTGGACATCGTCCAAGGTTTCCGGACCACCAAGGTTTAACAAGAGCACTCCAACTTTTTCTTCAACAGCTTCAGAAGATACACCTTTGGCGTCATCAAATGTAGTACACACATTGGCAGAGCTAGACGTCGCAGCAAGGTTCCGCCGATGTTTAAGAACAGGGCTTCTGTTAACCAAACGAGAGGATCCACTTGCTGCTAACTGTACGTTCTGTTCGGGTTTGGTAGATGCACTAAAACTTGCAAAACAAGTAGCTTTAGCGCATGACCTGTAAATAGTAGCAACAACCGATCAATATTACAAAACATGATATATGCTTTGTTGCAGACATACAGATGAACCAATTAAAAACCGAAGGCTAGTACGTCCATTTTCAGTGGAAGGATCATCTAAATAGAGTTTGACCAGAATCTGACGAGGATAACTGATGGACAGCAATGTCAGCAAACTTCCAGTGATATTAATTACAAAAACACTAATAACACCTAATTCATTTTAGCAGTGTGATGTGACTCAACTGTGACAGTTAAATCCACAAATCTAAAGGCTTCTATCATTTAAAGGAGAGAACGAAAACCAAAATTCTTCTGAATCATGCATTATGACACATTAACCATCCTTGACAACATTCAAATCATAAGCACACCTCCCACTCATAAACCCACAACATCACAGCACCTTGTTTCCAGAGTACATAGGAGTACGTCACTTCCAATGACAAATTAGAATTTGACATCCTATCAAAATCACTGGTAACACGAGCTCCAGGCAATTGATTTATACTGGGATTTTTTTTTTTGGAGACTATACTGGGATTCATTACAATACAGTTGAAGAAAATGAAAAGCATCAGGGGCCCATGACAAAAGAAAATGATTCCATAAAAAGGCCCAATTTCAGATCGCAGATTGCTCGTCACAAGAAACGAATACAATGAACGATCCTGCAAATGAAAAAGGAAATGAGACCGAGCAGCACTCACGTCGCGGACCCTGCTTTCCCCAAGATTTGGCCGCCGGCGCACCTGGAGCCAAGAGCCCGGCACTCCATGACCTGCAAGATTAATTGTTTTCCTGGAAAAAATGAGATTATGAAGGAAAAAACAAGTCTTCCTCCAATCCAAGAACCTCGGGAGCGGTGCTGCCCCTGTCTCCCAGTCATCAAGCGCCAGGGAGGAAAACCCACAAACGTGCGGGAAGGAAGGGAGGAAGGGGAGGAGAAGCAACTGACCTGGGAAAGGGAGGGGATGATGCGAGGGGGGGGGGGGGGGGGGGGGGGGGGGGGTGGCGGGAGATCAGCGGGCGGAGGAGTGGTGGTGAACTGCAGGAGGAGGAGGAATGGCGCGGCGGCGTGAATCTCTCCGTTTCCTCTTCGAGTCCTGTGCTCTCGCTTTCGGTCGGTTCGGCGTGGAGAAGACGAATATTAAATGCGGTTGGCGTGCTGGGTCAAACGTGGCAGCTCGCGGCAGCAACTACCCCCGCGCCCGCCTCTCCGCGTCTTCCACGGAGGCTACAGTAGAGACGGACCACCCCGTCACGCACGTGCCATGCCCGTGAGTAGTTTTGTGCAGCAGCGCCCGTCTCCATTTCTCTGTCGCACTCGCACAATTTCAGAATCCGATCATTCCTTCTCAAGGAAAAAAAAAACTGGATTACTGAGTTTATATTTATTTAAATTCTCTAGGATGTTGTCATGCATATAGTAGGGAACAGATACGAGTAACCAACGAACGCATGCCATGGAACAATCTAATTCTCTACAAAATCATTTTTTTCTCCAAACCTAAATTGACCTACACAAATTGAAAATGAAGAATAGCAAAAAAACATGGAAAGGATTGTTTTATACTCCCTAATAGTCCGTCCCTCAACTACAACATTGTTGGACCAGCTTTCTTACCTCTCTGCTTGATGGTTTAAAGGCCAGTTTTGCTCCACGTTGGTGCTTACTCCCTCCGTTTTTAAATTGTTGTCGCCATTGATTTTTTTATTAACGTTTGACCATTCGTCTTATTCAAAATATTTGTTCGAATATGCAAAATTATACGTTATGTTCAAAATTACATTGAAGATGAAACAAATCATAACAAAATATATGATATTTTTTAAACTTTTTTGAATAAAACGAATGGTCAAACATAGCTAAAAAAGTCAATTGCGACAACAATTTAAAAACGGAGGGAGTATGTGCCAAGAAATTGTTGATTTAATTAAGCCAACTTTTCAATTCAACATGCTGCTATGCTACTAAAGAACTGTCAATCTGTAAGAATCGATGATACATCAATGCCCACGTGGAACAAATTTGGCCTTTCAACGGTCAAAGTTGGTAAACACAACTTTTTTGCCCCAATTCATGGGCAGACTTCGAAGAGCCCAGCAGAGGAGTCCTGGCCCAACAGAAAAAGGACAGAAGAATCCTACACCAAGGCCCAATGCCCCAATCCCGACCCTGCCGTCGATCACCAAGGAGGCCCGTCGAGAAGGAAGAGCAGCTACCGCCGGAGGCTATCAGGTCCTTTCGTTGTTGCTTCTCCGTGGAATTCCGGAATTCGATTCTTATTCATCTCACTTCTTGCCCGCAACTCTAGTACTTGCCCCGATGGCGATGGCTGATATTCACTTCTTACTACTAGTGAGAGTTCGTCTTTGCCTCATCGGATCACCACATCCGAGTCGCCTCCGCCTTGTCCGCCGTTGTGCTCGTTCCGGAAACAGAAGGACTTCTCTTCTTTCCTCGCCAGGTCAGGCTCTCCTGCGCACGTACTTTTGCTTACTGTTCCTGAACTAAACCAAGTGAATTGCCTGTCAAAAACAAGTGAACTGAACCAAACTCGTTCTCCTCCTGTTTGATTGAGCTTTCCGCACATCGTAGTCAAACCACAATTCTTCGTGGCGTGATTTTTTCGTATTCGACATGTATCGTCCATTATTCATTCCGCATTGTTCACTTCAATCCCAATGTAATGCTGTTCTGCTTAGGCCGTATTATTCAGTTCATCCATTGTTATGTGTTGTGGGTGGCCGAATGACAACACAAAAAGGGGGGTGTGCATCATAGTGATTTTGGTTTCTTTGTTCCTCCCTTGTCCCTGCTCATGGCGCTCGTCTCTGTGCGAGATGAGGCTAAGCCGGCAGCTTCCTTTGAGACGGATTGTGCGAATTTTATGCACGGATGGTGATTAATCTTATGTGCATCATAGTGATCCTGGTTTCTTTGTTCCTCCCTTGTCCCTTCCACTGTTTTTATGGCGGTTAGCATTCCACTTTCCACTTAGGTATCATTGATTTGTAACACCGAAGGCTATTATGCACATTTTATATCTTCCTTGTAAGTGTCCCCATTAATTATTTGGCGTGGGATCTACGTTGCTATTAGATATGCCTGTAAGCGTGACGGTCAATCCTATGCTTAAGTTCTGTATGATACAAAACATGCTGTCATCAGCCTCTCAGTCACTAAATATTTATTGGACCATAACTAGTAGACCATATAAAGGAGATCTTGGTGATTCACTCACTCACTGAACCATCTTGCAATGAGAGGTCTATCAATGGAGGCCATATTCACTGCACTTGTTGCTGAAGTTGCCAATAGATCATTATCGTTCTTGATTGGCAAATGCTCGGAAGAAGCAACAACAAGTGTCGACGAGATGTTACAGAGGCTGCTGCTTCGGATTCGCGTCATTGTCGAGGAGGCCGAAGAGCGAAGTATCACAAACCAAGCGATGATACAGCAACTGAACATGCTGAGGAAGGAGATGTACAGGGGCTACTATGCCCTGGACAGCTTTAGAGGAAACCAAGCCAGGAATGACAAGACAGAACATCACAATGTGAGCTACCCTTTTGCCCTCTCTAAATCCAATCCTCTCAAGTATCATTTTCTCTCCATTGCTGGTGCCAAACCATGTGTGAAAGAACTTGAACAAGTATCCACAAACTTGCAAAAGATCATTATTGACATGGGCGAATTTATCACATTTCTGAAGAACTATTCTCCACGATACCATGAACCTTACAGTATGCATCTTATTCTTGACAAGTGCATGTTTGGTCGTCAAATGGAAATGGAAAGAGTTATGAATTTCTTAATGCAAATGGAGCCTTCTACTGGAGAAAGCATTGGGGTTTTACCGATTATTGGTTCAGCTGGTGTTGGAAAGAGCACTCTCGTTGCGCATGTTTACAATAATTATAAAGTGCGAGACAACTTTTCTCGAATAGTACTAGTCCATCAAGATGATCTGAAAGACATCCGATTGTTCAGTTTGGAAGGTTTAGGTGTGACTATCCACCAAAAAAACCCAATGCATTGTGGAAAAGGTCAATTCCTAATAATTGTGGAGTTGTCACAGGATGTCGATGAACCTACATGGAACAGGTTGTATATAGCTTCTGCTGGTTGCCTTGAATCTGATACCAAAATCATAGTCACAAGTAGATCAAAATCAATCACAAATTTTGGTACTACACAGGCCCTTATATTAAATATTCTGCCAATAGAGGCATTTTGGTATTTCTTCAAGGTGCGGACATTTGGGAGTGTGAATCCCGAATACCAACCGAATTTGGAATCAATTGCTCTAGAGATAGCGCGAGGGATGAATGGATCATTTATACGTGCAAACATCACATCAAGCTTGCTGAAAAACAGATTTAGTGCTCAATACTGGCTCTCGATGCTTTCTTTCTGGAGGAAAAGCTCGCAGAGAATCACCTCCATGTTTGCGGAGATAGGTTACCATGACATTAAGCCTCAGTATTTCCGGAGAAGAGATAGCTACACTTACTTTGTGCTCTACGGTCAGTACCAGATAAATGTTCATCACCGCCATACGGTTCCTAAGATAACATTGCAGGATATTCTGTCTGAACGTGTCAAATGTCAAAGAAGGTCTGAGGTTGTTGCATGGGAGTCATACATACCGCCATACAATAGCCATATTTATATTTGCTCCCAGCGCAAATCAGGGGAAATGAAGAAGAATGTCCGTGAATCTACCTACCAAGGCTAAAGGTTACCGTGTGTTAGGAATGCTGTAATTTACCCCCAAAAAATTATAGTAATAATTAAAACACTTCAATTCTAGAAAGAATCAGGCAAAAAACTCACTGGAAATGATGGAAGTAGTGCATGCCATATTTGTACTACTATCTATTATACATGAGCTTTGACGGCGCAAGCCGTTCTTGGGGTGCAGCCTGCCTACCAGAGTTTGAATCTCCAGCTCTGTACGGTTGTTATATTTTGTCAATTTTAAGATCTGAAGGAATAGTTCTTTAAACAATCATAGAGGTAGGATGACTAGGGCTGAGTGCATTTGCCCCTCTCTCTCTCTCTCTCCTTTTTTTTGTAAGGGTAAGTACATTTGCTTCTTCTTTTTTTTTTTTGGGAAAGTTGCAAAAAACCGTTTGTAAGTCAGGGGGGTTCATATACCCACCTAAAAAAAAAATTGTGTCTCTCCCACCTGCAAATGTCCGTATGCTTCAATATTTTTTCCTGATAGCTTTGACCGGATGACATAGCTCGTGTATATTCTTTGATGCGGCTCCGAATGGTCTATCATACCTCTATACTCTTTGATGTTGTGTAAATACATAGATATCAAAACTGATACGTTCAATTTTCTATATTTTGTTTATAGTATCGTGGCTAAGTTTGAACGTCATTTATATAGCATGATAATTTTTTACTGTGTAACATATGATTAGATGATAACTAAGCTATAGTAGAGCTACACTGAAGCCTTAGAAGTAATCATAAAGGCTACAAAAGAGACATATCATCTGGTCAAAGCTATTAAGGGGGCTATGAAAATAAACGAATATTTGTAAAGGAGGAACTGACACAAAAAAATTTCTAGGTGGGTATATAAAAACCCACTTGACATGTAGGTAGGTTTTTGCAATTTTCTCTTCTTTTTTTGAAAGGGTAAGTACATTTGCTTCTTCCGTCACCGGTGCCCCTCCGTTCCCTTCTAGTTTTTTTCTTTTTCCCGTAACAATTCTATCTGAAAGCATAGGCAATTTCGTAATTAGATTCACTACATAACAATTACAATAACAATCACGAATGGATGGTCAGATTAGACTTATACCACTTCCTTTCTCAAGATAGTATAGTGCACCGTAATTTTTTTTTTCTTTTTACTGTTTTAACAATAAGTGTTTGGACAGAAAGGTGTAATATATCATTTTGGTGCTTGCTTCGTTTAATATGCATTGATTGGGTTGGTCGTGTATTTTTTTCAGGTTAGTTTCTTATTTGATTACAGCTTGGTCTGACTTCTAGAAGTAATTGAACTGAAATACAAGCGGGCCTATCAGACAAGAAGTCTTTCCTATTGGATTAGGTGGTTGTAGGCTATCACCGAACGTACTGACTCGTCAACTCTTAATCTCTTATGATCAACACAATACAGTAGTAGACGCAATCAACAGCCCCAGTCGGGACCATCCTACATTCCTAACAGCTGAGCTCATACTAAACTTGGCCGAGTTAGTCTTAAAAAAAAAAACTTGGCCGAGTAACATATTTCTGATTCTCAATGCAGCAACGAATCCATTGTCAGTTTGCAAGCTCACGTGAATCAACAGTTTCCTAGGAGTATATGTTTCCGGTTGAAACTTCACTAGGCTCTTGCTTTCCTCTTAACCATTAAATTATCATAAGCAGCAATACTTAGATCTTTGTTTTTCTCTTCATTATTATAGAGTATAGTTGTTTAGATTTGAGAACGGACGCAGGGGCAGAGGGGCTTCGGTTAATAGATTTATACTTATTGTTCTCTATGGAATTATCGCTTGCAAGCTATACAATTCATACTTAAAAAAAGGTTCTCATATTTTATACCTCACGAGAAGGATTATTGGACTTGAAGCCTTCACGGCTGGTAGTTACTATGGATATAGTATAAAAATGATTCAGTGTCTCGGGTCCCATTACTGGATATACTAGTCTTCAACTGTGGGAGACTAAAGCTCCACACAGCGTTTTGGCCGACGTGGGCACCGGAGGAAGCGACGCGTTCGTCCTTGCTCCCGTTGGGTCCACCGTCTGCCCGTTCTGGGCCGCTCTGCTTTGCAACGACCTTGGGCCCGCGTCTTTGATCTGCTTCAGCTAGTCCGCGGGTCTGGTTTCCCTGGACGTTCGTTGCAGCGCGTCGTCGGCCCAACATGTGCTGCCGCTGCGGGGACGCGTGCGCTCTGTGGAGCCGAAGAACCAGCGCCCTTTCACACCGCGCCGTTCGACCGTTGCCCCTGTCTCCGCTCTTTCGAATTTCGGTCGCCGGCTGCCCGCGCGCGTCGTGGAACCGAGAGGTCCAAGCATCAGAACAGAAAGAATAGAAGGTACATCACATTTACCTCGATCCAAAGCACGGGAAAAGGCTATGGGAGAAATCAGCAGCATCCAGCAAAGGAAGTCGACGAACAAAACACAACAAATCAGATGTCTAAATGGACTGAACTCCACATAAAACGTGATCCAGAAAATCAAGATGATTTTTCGCCCAATCTGTTGATATCTTTAGCATGTATTCCCTTCCACGGGTCATGGGAAACACAAAGACATTCCTGGTTGTCCATCTCATTCAAAAATAATGGAAATAGACAGAGAGGGAAAACAAGAAAAAAAAATCAAAGGTTCCTTCTGGAAGAGGACCTTCTTGGGCTCCTCTGTTGCTGCACTGAGCAGAGAGCATCGTGCTGCACGGGAGGGTGGCTTCACCTACAGCCGCAGCTTCTGAGACGTAGATGGAGCTATGGATGAGCTGCAGCTTGTGAGACGCTGCTTCCTGACCGGCGATGTGCGGATGTGCCACACGCCTAAATGGAGATGGGTTGGGGATAGAAATGGTTCAGATAGAGTTAACTGAGCTAGGTGAAGAGAGACCAGATCGATGCCACGGAGAGAGGATAAGGCCAAACGGCATTTTATGAAGAAGCCTCTATAGTATTTTTATTTTTACATTTCTTTTTATGCATACAAGAAAACACAGATTACGCTTCACTTTCCACTGGTCTCTGGTTCCACGTACGAATCCACAGCTCCTTTGTGTCATCTAAAAAGTATGCGTATCGTTGCTTCTTCTCTAATAAGCGCAGCGGAGCGCACCATCAATTCTAGTTATTTTAATTCTTCAACGGCATTCTCAGCTCAGATGGGATCGGTTCTTCAGTCACTGCTCACCCGTCGGTAAAGCATCTTCCCCAAAGAGCAATCTCCAAAAGTCAACTGCGGTGGCCAGCGCCGCCGCCGTCGATCCCTGTCCACGCCGGCGGCCCGCAGGTAAGGAACCCGGCAACCCACACTTTCCTCTCGCGCTCACCCCACTCACATCTATGCAACCTCTGCTTCGCAGCTTCCTTCTCCTCCCTCCGGCATGAACGGCCTCCCGGAGGACCCGCTCGTCGAGATCCTCTCGCGCCTCCCGGCCAAGTCCCTCTGCCGGTGCAAGTGCGTCTCCAAGGCCTGGCTCCGCCTCATCACCGACCCCTTCCACCGCAAGAGGCTCCCGCAGACCCTCGCGGGCTTCTTCTGCGAGGACACCACCAGCGAGGAGGAGGAGATCCACCGGCGCTTCATCCGCCCGCGGGGCAGATCCGTGAGTCTCGCGGACCCTTCCTTCTCCTTCCTCACCAGCCTGCCTGGCATTGCAAACCTCAGGCTCCTGCACTCCTGCAATGGGCTCTTCCTCTTTGGGCATGGCACCGACCAACGCCACCCCCTGGGCTACATTGTGTGCAATCCGGCCACTGTGCGATGGGTGGCCGTGCCCGGCTCCGGCTGGGCTTCTTCTTCTTCTTCGCCGCAGTTGGAAGAGGAGGAAGACGAGTTCGATGACGACGATGAGGAGGAAACTGTGTCCACCTATCTGCTGTTTGACCCGGCCATCTCCTCTCACTTCCAGCTGGTTCTGTTTGTGTCCAAAGGGTTCTCGCGGGAGGCAGCGGTGCACACATACGCTTCTGAAACTGGGGAATGGATTCACAGGACAGGTGAACAGAGGCAACAAAGAGAACAGGGTGATGAACGCCGGCGGCTGGGTACATTTGGTTCCATATCAACCCTGGCGGGCAATGCCTTTGTTAGTGGCTTCCTGCATTTGGCTGTTTGCCACATTCAGGAACAACGGGAGCTGATGGTTGCGGTTGATGAGGAAGGGAGGACGCGTAAGGTGATGTGTTGGCCGGAGAAGCCTGGCCTTCGAGATTCTAATCTCGTGTTCATCGGGCAATCACAGGGACAGCTGCACTGCGTTACTCAACGCCAGGATAACAGGAGATTCGAGGTCTTGATTTGGGTTCTTGAGGACTATGATAAAGACGAGTGGGTCCTCAAGCATAGCATGAGCCTTGCACGTCCGTTTGGATTTTTCTACTCTGTGGTCGCCATTCATCCACATCACAATTTGCTTTACATTTCTATGCATTCTGGTAGAATACTGGTATCGTATAACATGGATAGCAAGAAAGCGTGTGCTATCTGCAATTTCGGACGCGTCTATGGGTGCATTACTCCCTATGTTCCCTATTTCGCGGACTCATCTGTGCTCACAAACTACCCCAAAATGTTGCCTGTAGGGCACTCGTCCTGACATTCAATAAGAATTTGATCATCGGGTATTGAGAAGCCAGCAACTTTGGCAAACCTACAGCTACTGCTTTGGCGTGTAGCTTCATATGCTTTTGGCACAGCTAATAATGCAACTCTGTTGTATGATCAGAAAATGAATAGTCCAGGCCGGTTCAGACATGCATGCAATCTTGCTTTACATTACATATGCCAGCTGAGACAAAGGCTGCCAGGGCATCTACAACAAATGCCAACTGAGGATTGTGGGAGAGAACATGCAAAAATGGCATTCTTTGCAGATTGCTGGACTATCTGTTGTAACCAGAAGCTTGACACCATATCATGGTTGTTGTGCATTGTCTGGCAGTCCTTGCTGCTTCCTTTAGAGCTTCGTTTTATTTTCTGTAATCGGAAATTGGAATTTCCATTCGATACAACTGTATTTTTATTTTGAGTTAATGTCATGTACGATTTGTTTAGCCTATCCCAACTTGCTTGGACTAAAAAGTTTTGTTGTATTCAAAAGTAATGCAATTGTAGCAATATACCTGTTATGGGAAAGAAATTGCATTTCATATGTTTGTTATTTATTATGCTGACAGAATAGTTGTACCGTCCATATCGTATATTGCAAATAATCCGTGATATTTGGAGTTTTGATGATGAATGTTCTGCACATTAAGGTCATAAGCTCTCTAGTGATGGTTTGGTGTTCCCTTTTGCTGCCACTGAGATACTTTACACTGGAGGGCAAGAAACCCACAGCGAGATTTCATCAATTATAAGATTTTATGGCATTTTTTCGTAAACGTTCGTAGAGGTATGATTTGCTTTCGTGACTACAGAAGTCAATGTCCGTGAGTGCATGTGAACCCCTGCTTCTGAACTTCTTTGTGTATATACTGTTTTGTGAAAAAAAGTGCAAGCAGCCGACTCTTGTCAACTCTCCTGATCAACATATAGTACAGTAGTAGACACAACCAATATACGGAGTTTATGCAACGACAGTCGGGACCGTCCTACATTCCTACCAGATAATGTAAAACTTGGCGGAATAACATATTTCTTCTTCTCAATGCAGCAACGAATCCTTTGTCATGTAAAATGTGATAGCACAGAACACATTCCAAAGGCAAATCGTATTGGTAATAAGAAGCTGCAGTGGCCCACATCCGATTCTTGAATCACATATTCTTGAACTTTAACACCTGCCAACCTGGCAACCGTTTCACCCCTTAGCAACCACCAGACAAATTGAAAGGAACTAAGTCACTGATACTCTGACCATAGTGGTTACGGATAGCAGGCACACAAGATACAAAATCACGCATAGGCACTAGGCGCAGAAGCTGTTTTTGGAGTCCCCTAGGGAAGGCACGACTTCTTTGGATCCAGAGGTGGGCCAGCAACCACTTCTTTAGAAGAATGTTCCTTCTGGAGGCTGCACTAGCTTGCGATTCTGCGGGGAAGCCATCTCTTTCTTGAGCTGGGTTAGGATGTATTCCATTGTGTATTCGCGCTGCCAGTTTGCTAATGCATTAAACTTCTTGGGGTCAACCTACATGCACTCAAGCAAATATACAACAATCAGAAAAGTATACTAACGGTCGATTTGAAAATCAAATTCTGCAGGAGCTACAGAGAGAAAAAGGTTACCGCTCCAGTTTCATGATTAACACATGTCAAGTTTATTCTTGAATGAAATCGCACAGATGGTGGTTTCTCAGGGTAGTCCTTGTCACAGAACAACTTCAGCTGGTAGATACGACCCTCATGGACAGTCTGCCAGTTGAGAAAGATACAAGACGTCAACAGAGCTCAACGTATGAGTGAGGACTAAAAGAAGCAATACAAATGGAGATGAGATTTTAAGTGGGAAATATATAGCTGTGCATGGATTAAGAGTAAAGAGACCACAATCTCACATTATGTGGGCCAATAATAGTGCCAGTCCAGGAGCGCATGTAGATGTCGTCTGCATCATCCATTCCATAGCTCACTGTTCCATCTCCAATGCCCTTCTCCCCACGCTCGAGTTCCTCTAGCAGCCTGAAGTTCCGAGGAACTGTGACCACATTACATATTAGTCAGCTCCATAGAAACCAAGTACTACAATCTTGATAGCTAAATAAAATGCAATTTCCTTCTTCCACTGAAATAGATTGCTCTGCAATTGAACAAACGATAAACTAATGCTAGACTAGTATAGGCATTCTATTTGCGCAATTTTATTATGTGAAAGGCTGAACAGTATGTCAGCAGCTCTGTTTGTGGCTTCTTTCTGAAACAAAAGAAAAAACTCACAGAGCCGTTGCCAACACATACTTTAGTACAGTGCAAATATCAAATTATGCTGTGGTAGTGGTAGATGTTTAGAAGGCAATGCGTATTTTACATTATTCCATTGAGTGTCTGGAATAAGAAAAGAACTAAATAAATGGCCAGCGCTACAGCAAGCAACATAGAACCACTCAACCATCTAACATGCAGTACCAATTCCCTATAAGAAGAAGAAATACTGAAGTTCTCTGCTGAACAAAGACACCCAACATGCCTAGAAATCGCCTAAACCTTGTTCAAGACAAGTGTGAAGGCACCTCGTACAATTCTCCACTTAATATGTCAATGCAAAAGGCAATAATCATTGTGGCACTGAAGCCTCTTAGACAGCTACCGGGAGCAATGTGTAACATCTATCAACATGATACAAAAAATCGGCATACGAGCATCACATCACTTCCACGCACCACAAAGCAATTCCATCCCTTCGTTCTCTGCGTAACATCAATTCCTAATTAACGCATTTGCCAATCGCCAGACCACTCCAATCAAATCCCCCGCATCTACCTCGCCAGAAACGCGTCAGCCGTACGATCAGGCACAACAAGAACATAAGGCAGCCGGACACAAGATCACGAAAAAGGGACCAAATCGCGCGATTTATTGACTTCCGCGGGGATGAAAATTGGCAGAAAAATACAGCGGGGGAGAGAAGGCGGATATATTGCTCACCGACGACGCCCGATCCGGCGGCGGAGCTTCCCGGCGTCATCGCCGACCGATCGATCGATCGCGGGGGCGCGAGCGAGAGGGGAGCTGAGGTTTCGCGAAGGGAAAGGTTGTTTGTGCGGCTGGACGCGAAGGTTCTTGCTCCTTTGTGGAATCGAATGGAATTATTGTAGGCAGCTAGCTACCGTTGGATTCGGCATCAATCGCTCAGATGGGTTGATCAGATTCGCCGGAATCTTTCTGCTGCTGATAATCAACGTCTTTGATTATATGCACTAATTGGAAGTACGCATGGCCGTTCACACGTTTTCATTACGCTAACCTCTAGTGAAGAAATTCGGCTATTTTGCATACTCAGCATATACAATTTCCCTCGCAAAAAAAAAGTATATACACGTTTATACTTCTATATGAAACGTCTCTTATTGTTTCTCATTTCACAAATTTCTTTAGCTGAAGTTTGTTTTCAAAAACACTTGACGATAGAATATTCTACTACTATTACCATTTTTACAGAAATGTGGTATGACTACTTGAGTGGCATTTTCAAGGTTCGTGCAAAGGAGCCTATCCATTTTCAGATTTTCTGAGAAAACCCAGCACCAGCACGATGACTTATTCTGTTAACTTAGCAGATGTCCGTCCTAGTTTTTTTCATTTTATAATATAATAAATATATATATATACTACCTTTATTTTAGAACATGTTGTTTCTTGATTCTATACCGATGCATCTAGTTGTCTCCTTGTTCTGAAAGGAATTGATCTTCGTGCTAAATGTTTGTGGTGTCCCCTTCGATTAGTTTGTAACCACTTTGCAATGCAAAAGTTGAAGGAAAGGAACTCGATCTCAGTCAAAACTCTTGATGATTAACTGCAGTAAAAGAACCGAATACGAATACATCTGCATGTACGTGCCATGATGTATCCGAGTTTTAGTTCCGAGGTACAGGTACGTATCGGAAAGGAACACGATCGACATACTGAGTTCGAGTTCGGCGCCACCTCTGCATCATGCAAAATTGAACCTCACCCGGAACAGGAATCCGCAACCGAGCGTGATCACGGCTCGGAGGCCCCATAATAAATCCAAGCAACGGGTTTCCTCCCCAGCACAAACCAACACAATCCATCGATGAACTCGCCTCGCAACTCGTGATCACGACGATCTTTGGTTAATTTCGTTCGCATATACTACGTGGAGGACTTGACTAGCTAGCTAGTGCGTGATCGAGTCGCGATGGGTGGCGCGTCGGCGTCGGCGACGGGGCCGGGCGGCCGGCGGCAGGACTACCCCGGCAGTCTGACCCTGTTCGTGTTCATGGCGTGCCTGGTGGCGGCGACGGGCGGTCTCATCTTCGGCTACGACATCGGCATCTCCGGCGGCGTGACGTCCATGGACCCGTTCCTGAGCCAATTCTTCCCGTCGGTGTACCGGAAGCAGGCGGCGGCGGACGACGGCGGCAACCAGTACTGCAAGTTCGACAGCCAGCTGCTGACCACGTTCACCTCGTCCCTCTACGTCGCCGCGCTGGTGGCGTCCGTGTTCGCGGCGTCGGTGACCCGCGCCTTCGGCCGCAAGTGGTCCATGTTCGCCGGCGGCGTCACCTTCCTCGCCGGCTGCGCGCTGAACGCCGGCGCGGTGAACGTAGCGATGCTGATCATCGGCCGCGTCCTGCTGGATTCGGCGTGGGCTTCGCCAACCAGAGCGTCCCCGTCTACCTGTCGGAGATGGCGCCCGCGCGGGTGCGCGGCATGCTCAACAACGGGTTCCAGCTCATGATCACCATCGGCATCCTCCTCGCCAACCTCATCAACTACGGCACCGCCCGGATCGCCGGCGGCTGGGGCTGGCGCCTCAGCCTCGGGCTCGCCGCGGTGCCCGCCGCCGTCATGACCGTGGGCGCCTTCTTCCTCCCGGACACGCCCAACTCCCTCCTGGAGCGCGGCCACCCGGAGGCCGCCCGCGAGATGCTCCGCCGCGTGCGCGGCGTCGACGACGTCGACGTCGCCGCCGAGTTCGGCGACCTCGTCGCCGCCGGCGAGGTGTCCCGCGCCGTGACGCGCCCGTGGCGCGACATCCTGCGCCGCCGCTACCGCCCGCAGCTCGTCATGGCCGTCGCCATCCCGCTGCTGCAGCAGCTCACGGGCATCAACGTCATCATGTTCTACGCGCCCGTGCTCTTCAAGACACTCGGCTTCGGCGGAAGCGCCTCGCTCATGTCCGCCGTCATCACGGGCCTCGTCAACCTCGCGGCAACCTTCGTCTCCGTCTTCACCGTCGACCGCGTGGGCCGCCGCGCGCTCTTCCTCGAGGGCGGGGCCCAGATGCTGGCGGGCCAGGTGGCCGTGGGGGCCCTCATCGGCGCCAAGCTCGGGTGGAGCGGCGTCGCCGCCATCCCGCCGGGTACGCCGCCGCCGTCGTCGTCGTCATGTGCGCCTACGTGGCGGGCTTCGCCTGGTCGTGGGGCCCGCTCGGTTGGCTGGTCCCAGCGAGGTGATGCCCCTCGAGGTGCGCCCCGCGGGCCAGAGCATCACCGTCGCCGTCAACATGCTCATGACGTTCGTCGTCGCGCAGGCGTTCCTGCCCATGCTGTGCCGACTCAAGTTCATGCTCTTCTTCTTCTTCGCCGCCTGGGTCGTCGTCATGACGCTATTCATTGCCTTCTTCCTGCCGGAGACCAAGGGAGTGCCCATCGAGGACATGGCTGATGTATGGAAGGCGCACTGGTACTGGAAGCGCTTCGTCACCGACAACGACGCCACCGGCGGTCGGCGTGACATCGAGATGGGAAGCAACGGCCAGGCCAAGAACTAGACTATAGCTTACTACTTAGGTTCAATGTTCATATTAGACAACTAATAGTGGTATTATCTTAGCTTATTTCATATACAACTTACATAGGTTCAAGTGTTCATATTAGACAACTACTAGTAGTATTATTTGTTTTATATACACACCACATTTCATATACAACTTAGTATTTTTAGACTGCTCTTTATAAATATTGTTAAAGAATCCGTCCCAGCTCTTTATAAATTCTCGCTGTATGAACTGCTCCCCTGATTCACATCACGACGTTACCATGCGATTCGCGACCATCGGAATTAAGTTTCAAGGGCAGTGTTGCATTTTGTTTGTTCCAGTTACGCATCATTGTAGGACAATCCAATGGCTTAAGCCGATCGAACATCAGAATATCCAGACGATACAAACCACAATGTATTTATCTTCCTTATTAGGATTACCCGATAATGGTCCCATGGATATGCTGATTAGCATTAGCAAAAATGGTCCATGGATATGCACCCTGGAACTGGAACAATATCCTCGACAGTTTTAAAAAGCGAATGTTTTCTAGGGAAAAAGCCGGACAAAACTCACACTACAGAAAATTTTATTGATACATAATAATACTAGTCACGAAATCACAAATGATCCAACGAAACGGTAGCAAACAGAAGAGGCTCTCTCTAAATATCCTTCTCTAAACTAAGGGCACAGTAGTCACTCAGACGGCGTGGCAGAACTCCTACGGTTCTCCTGAAAATTTCATCAATCAAGCAGCCTTGGGCTTGGGCTTAAGTCTCTTCAATTGGGAGTATAGGAAAACTCCGGCAAGAGCAATTCCGGTACCTGGACAAAAGGAAATTGTTTCAAATTTGAGAAGGTGAACGAAAATAATGTGATCAAGTTATTGTTAGAGCAATGAACGAAAAAGATGCCCACCGAGAGAGTTAACAGGAGAAACAGGGGTTCTGAAGAACAGAACGGAAGTCACAATAACCACCACACGCTTGACGCAGTTGCCCACTGAATGGGTAACTGGGGACACCCTTGCGAGGATCATATATGACACCTTCGAAAAATTGAAATATAGATAATAAGTCAGTGAGTTTTGAGTGATAACGAATGTCCCTATGGTTCTGAACCTGTGACAGTGCATACACATGCAATGAGCTTTGTACATGCATATCCGCTATCTCAGATCAGCACACAACCAAAAGGAACGGACAAACCAAAAAATTCCAACAAGACGGATCATCAGACAACTGAATAGATGGCTGACCTGTTGGTACGCATGGAAACAGAAGGCTGCAATCAATGATCTCGTGTATATCGTTTGTAGGTTTAAGCCCTGCACAAGATTTAAAAAAAAAAACAATTAAAGACACCCTCAAGCTAGTCTATAAGGTGACATGTCCAAATAAAATGCAGGAGCAGGGTACTCACAGCAGACTGCACAAATGCAGGACTGACTTTGACACCTTCTGTTAGTAAGGTTACTGGAGCCAAGAGAAAGAATGACATGACCGTAATGATCGAGAAGAGATTAATGTTGTCAAGAGATTCCTGGTCAGAAGTGAAGAAAAGCAAGATGGTTAGCCATACTTTTGACAAGCAAAGAATAGAAAGTATGTGCCATTCATAATTGAAACAAACTGCCATGAGTAAATTGCACAGTCCAAAAAACTGTCAATGGATGATTCGGTTACCTCTTTCTTCACCATAAGCTTCTTGCTGAGCACATTCCTTGACTGGAAGGTTACATTTGAAGCCATTGCACTCCAGAAACCAGCCCTGTGTCAATAAAAAAGTTAGCAGTACTCAAGAGTAAGAAATGAGATATCAAGCCTTTGGAAAAAGTAAAGCCAATATAATAATGAATAGCAAAATATAAGCATAGTAGTCACATGTGAACTGTAATTTGCATAAGGAGCATCCTAATTTCTTGCATTTAGATGAAGGTGGTTCATTCTTACCAGTTGAAAGAAGCTTCAGTAAGAGATGCCAATCCCACACCACCGACAATTGGAAGAAGAGACAATACAACCCAAGGAGTAGGCAACTGCAAATTTCATATGTTAGAGATAAAACAAGACACATTATCTTAGTATAGACAGATGCACAGTTACTACTTGGCCAAGGAAGTTAGAATATGAAATTATATGAAATTACCTCGCCAAGGAAGAGCGCTGAAAGGAGGACTGAAAAGAAAGGCTCCATGGCCTTGATAGTATGTGTAAATGACACTGCAACCTTTCCAAGGCTCATGTTTGTGAAAAGATTTCCCATGGTATGGACAATAGCCAGGGGAAGGATAGCCAAAAGCTGGAAAATAAGAACAGTTACAGCAGATGTACATTTGGGTACATTGTATGTATTCTGAAAGTTCATCTGAGGAACTAATATTTACCTGTGCACCAGATATCTTTGGTCTTTTAAGGATACCGGTGATCCACATGAACAAAGCAATGACAGTTCCAACAGCAAACTGCACTGTGGTGATGTTTATCGGGTACGGCAAAGCTTTCAAAACCTGCCAAGCATAGGGACAGTTTAGAGGGTTATGTCCTTTAAGAAACAAAAAGATGGCATCTTCTATGCTAATGAATCAAAACTACATTGATATAACAGAATGATACATAAGGGCTGTCTGGATTATATGTGTAGGCACTGTAAAACATGGCAGCAAGGTTATACAGTGCAATTATAATGTTGAAGTCTTATCAAGATTGAAAAAAAATGATATTTTCATGTGGCCGAAAGACGCATAATACTTAGTTCAAAAGAGTTAAAACCTAAAACATGAGTGTCATTAGTTCCAAGACATAAGGGATTTCACAAGGTTATAGCAATTGAAGATCTTGATGGGTTTGAGCATATTCTTTGGGCCACGGGAAAGTGGATCGCTGCACTAGCACATGGATTTCTGATTAAGGATCGCCACAGATTCATGGATCTCTGAAGGTCCGGGATGTTCAGGTTGTTCTTCATGGAACCAGAGGAGAAATGACGGATGGAAGATCTACCCAGCAAAATAATAATTCCTAATTGTTTCATAGACACATGAGTAGCCACAAGTCCACGAAGAAATGAAAACAGAGAAGGATCTGTCCTAGATCATCGATCTGCCCACTGGTTCGCTAGCTGATCAGACCGCATAACTACGCGCGGTGATTGACAAGGCAAAACGGACGAGATCCAACGGAAAGCAACACGACGGCGACGGCGCGTGTGCACTGGCTGTCAGCTCACCTGCTTGTTGTAGATGTTGAAGTAGATGTTGAAGAGGTACCAGAGGCCGAAGAGCGCCCCGAGCTGCAGCGTCTGCATGAGGCTGCTCCCTCCCTCCTCACCAGCGGCGGCGCCCTCCGCCTTTGCGGCGGCCGCGGGCGCCACGAGACGCGCGCCCCGCTTCTCCTCCAGAGGCGAGGCCGGCACGAGCCCGCGCGGCGTCCGACGACGGCCGTGAGGCCCGCGCGTGGCAGCGCCGAAGCGGAGATGCCGAGCCCGCGGGGCGGGAGAGCGGTGCAGGCGCCGGCGCCGCGGCGGGGGTTACCCGCGAGCGGCCGCGTGGCGCATGGCCGGACGAGCCCGATGGCCGCCGCGCTCTGCATTTGCCTGCGCCGGCCGAAGGTTCCGGAAGCTTCGGGAGGGAGGGCGGAGGGCACGAGGCCGAGGCGGCGGCGGCTGGCGGCGGATCGCACGAGGTTCGCTGGTCTAGTTGCCGGGGTTGGTGGCGGCCTGCGCGAGATTTGGAAAGGGGTTTATGTAGAAACGGGGCCGTGCCGAGGTGGGCCGGGGAGCAGCAGTGGGGTTAGGTGGGGCCGGCTTGCAGTGAGCTGACGTGGCCACAGAACAGCTGTCGTGGACGGCTAAGCGGGGCCCAGAGCGCGGCCTCCGAGGGTTCGAGTCGTGGAGTCATCCGTCCAGTGCTGGCTTTGCTGGTTGGTAGTGCTGGACTGGATTGTGCACCGTCCGATGTCCAGTGCTGGCTTTGCTGGTTGGTAGTGCTGGACTGGATTGTGCACCGTCCGATGCTCTCGAGGGAAAGAAGGCTGTTTGGGGACCCCAACGCCGAGGATGAGCTAGCACTAGCAGCACGTTAACGGCGAGGAAGGGGATCGAGCAAGCCGGCGAACGTGGACCGACGCCGGCGCGAACAACAACGCGACGACGGGAACAGAGCACTCACTTATTACAGGCAAGAAATGGGCCTTTGATTAGTTGAATGAGCCCACCAGTATCTGACCCAATTAACTAGAAGCCCAAACACTGAGGGAGCGGAGCGCCTCGGCCTCACACGATCCGACGAATCCGGGCCGCAAAATCGCGATGCAACGGCTGTTATAGATCCAAGCGGTGGTCGCCGTTTCAGATAGCGACCACCCCGGGGGGGCGGAAAAACACACCCCTCCCCCCCCCCCCCCCACGCCGTTTCCCCGTGCACGTGGTCAGCGTCGACCTCTGCCGCCTTTGGGCGCGTTTGGTAGCCCGCACCAACCTTAGGCTAGCACCCGTAGCTGTAGCTCAACGAGTTTGGTAGGTTGGAGAGTCCCATGGACCAGGCCGAGTGGATACTGGCGGGTGCCAAATGGCTGCATGAGCGGGCACGGCAAAATCGGGCGTGCCCCGCAGGCCTGGCTCGCGCGGTGCTTCTGGCTGCACCCGCGAAGCCAATTTGTCCTAGCAATTGTGATGGCTCACCACATTTTCAGGCTACCAAACAAACTCTCTACCGGCCCAGCTTCACTGCATGCAGCCTACCAAACTAGCTGGGTTGCACGGCCTCATACTGGCCCAGCGGGGCTAGGTGGTCCTAGCGATGCTGGCCCAGGCGAGAAAGTCCTTCCAAACGCGCCCTTTGTTTCTGCGGTGAAGCGCGCGACTGATGAACGTGACGCCGCCGGAGATGCCGATGTGGTAGCTGAAGATCGATAAACCGCCCGTCGCTGCCACCAGACACGCCATGCAGACGAAACAGGTTCGGCCCGCCGGGATATATATAGCGACGCCATAGAACGCAATGCGATAACTGCGATTTGTGAATCGTTATCACTGCTCGCAACAATGGCAGTAATTCATCAGATTCGGAAAGTTTTGTCCCATCTAAACACATCGCGCGACGGATTAATGTCTATATGGGAAACCATGCATCGGCCAAACTTTTACAAAAAGGAAAGTCTGACGCTCCAAACAAAATGGTAGGCACCATCCATCATCAGCTGGTTAAATCTAATCAACAACCGAGAGGGCATGCATCCATCCATCCATCCAGCCACTCATCATCCATCACACATTCACACGGCGAAGAACTGGAAGGCGTTGCCGAGGCGGCGTCCGGCGTATGGGTGCGGGTGGTCGGGGTACGCGCACTCGGAGCTGAACAGCAGCCAGCTCCGCCGGCACCGCTTCACCGGCAAATCACCGAACACCCTGACGCCGCCGTCCGGCGTCTCGAGGCGCGCCTCCTGGCCCTCGAACACGACGCGGCACATGCCGCCCGCGCCGCCGGGCTCCTGGCACTTCTTGGCTTCCGGCCACCGCGTGTCCATCAGCATGATCCCGGCCAGGTAGTTCCCCGCGTACGCCCAGTTGCACCGCACGAACGCCACGTGCCCGCCCGCCAGGTCGATCTCGTCGGCGGCGGGTTTGGGCTTGGGCTTGGCGGCTTTGGATTTGTCCTCCTCCTCGGCGATGAGCTCGACGACGCGGCGCCCGGCGTCGCCGCGGGGCAGGTGGCCGCGGGGCACCACGCTGAAGTCCGTGAGGATGCCGTTCCCGCCCACGGCGTGGCAGACCAGGTCCATCCCGCCAGACGACGGCAGCCGGTTCTCCACCAACGCGTAGTAGGACTCGGTGGCGCCGGCCACCGCGGCGAGCGCGGCCAGGGCTGCGGCCACGGCCACGGCGGCGAGGCGCACCATTGTGCGTTCTGGTGGCGGGTGCCCTACGGGTTTTCGGTTGTGGTGGCGCCTGCCTTTCGCCGTGGCCGAGGGCCGTCGCTTTACACCGTTGCTCCCTGCTATTTTTGGGATTTGCTACATCTGCCACTGCGCGCGTGCAAGTTTAGGAATACTGCTATTACATGCTGTCCTATAATAATCCGACAAAATGTGCGGCCAGCTGCTGCTGCTCTTGATGGCCGTGTTCGATCGATCCGGTGCTGCTACTGCTGCGTGGCCTGCCGGTGGCGTCGCAACATTATCTAGACACCATCCCGGCCCACCGGTGTCTAGATAATATTTCAAGCAGCGATCAGTTGCATGAGAAAAAATGAAGCATGGTGTTAAACATTAGTCTCCTCACTGGCTACATGGAAGAAAATAACACTACTAATCATGTATTTCACGTGCTACAATTAATCTTTGCAGCAGGCCTCGTCGAAACGAGGGGTTCCTCCTGCTCCTCTGCTGGGAGAGTCTAAACCCATGTGTTTTACTGGAATGGCACAACCATGACCAGCGCGTGCAGGACTAAATGAGAACAATGAACATGCTCAAAGGAATTGAAGAAGAATTACAATGACAATAAGAGTACATCAAGAGCAAGAAACGTTGTCCAATTCAACGTAGGGTTGTCCAACAGGGGGCCGCCTTATGTAACACCGCTACAAATCTTGGTAGATAAAAAAAAAAAAAGTTACCCCGTGTCACATTTGTAACCGTACAGACAAGCCCCTACAACAGTCAATAGTGTTACTGCTCATAATCCACTATGCACATAAGAGCAAGGCCAATGCAAGCCGGCGCCGAGCCATTCTTGCGTCACACTACAGCCTAAAGCTGCAATGCATTGCCTGTTTGTTGACTCCAACACAGATGCAGATCCCGCATGATAGTGAGGGAAGAAAGGCTCAGCGAGGCCCATATATATCAGCCTTGGAGCCTGGACCAGATTGGCGCTTGCAGTCGCGCCAATTGACCCTCTCTCTCCCACCTTTTTGCTGCAACATCTGACAGAAGCTGGCACTAAGCCTCCCGTTGAGCTTGCTCTAAGTAGTCAAATGTTCAAAAGTACGTTGTCGCATCCACGGTGCCAATAGTTATGATTACTTCTTTTTTTGCGGTCCAGGAAGTTACGACATTACGGTCAATGATTTTGACCATCTGTTTCGACTAAATTCTCATAAAAGCAAATGGGGTCAACCTGAGTTGAAGGGACGTCCAAATCCATGGGAACCTACGAATGCCTAGGAAACGTTGGTGTGCAGACCCAGCGCTGGAAACAAAGATTCTTACCACCTGGTTCTTACCGAATCACTTCTCTGTTTCTGCAAAATACCCAGCGTTGCGTCGAAAACCGGCCAATCGAGGAGAATATGTGCGCCGGCACAACAATGAACGGATGAAAGATTCAACATGATAGACAGAAACAAATGTTGCTTTCCCGGCAACAATGAGGTTAAGTATTAAGAAAGTGGATGCTGAAAGACGCACCAAGGATTGGATGATGGCTCAGGAGTGCTTAACCAATGGACAACAACAACTTTTCCTTGGCTCTTTATTTATTCGGTGCTTTCTTTCACTTTTGCTTTGGCTCTGCAGTTGGGAAAGATGTCAAAAACTGGAAGAATGACAAAAAGTCTTTGGTTGTTAAATTGTTTTAACCCCTCAAAGATGTCAACAACTGGAAGAATGACAAAAGGTTCATTGGTTGTTAAGTTGTTTTAACCCCTCGACAGCAGACTACTTCTATATCATCACAGGCAATACCCACTCCAAACCCAATGGTATAACAAGAGGCATTACTGTTCACAACTATCTGTAGCACGAATTCTCCTTGAATAATTACTTACTGGCCGGGGCAATTTGTCAACTAGAGACTGTAAAAGCAAAAAAAATGATGTAAACATTTTTCTTTTCAACGGAAACACGTAATAGGCCTTTCTTAGAGACGAAAGGCTGCAGCTGGGAACCTAGAAGGTCACCCCGCCTGACCTATCACGGTCGCACCTTTGAATAACAACACACAGAAAATTCGCTAACAAGGGAAATGGGTCCAAATTGATGTTCCTAGCATTAGGGGCCAGCAAACAGCAGCTTCACCTGCAAACTTCCATTGTGCCACTCCTGCCCCTTACAAATAGGGAGGAAGAGCACAACTCAACACCAGAGCTATATTGTTAATTTGCAGCACAAGACTGAGAAGGGATGAACGCCGACTTGGGCGTGCCTAGGGAGCTCACCGGGCTGCAGCGGAGGAGGGCGCTGTATCAGCCGGAGCTGCCTCCATGTCTTCAGGTTTGCACACCTTTTTCTTCCCCTGGTGCCTTCTGCATCCAAAGTTCCTGAAAGCAACAAGGGTCTATGATGATACCCAGACCAGACAGACCATCTCCATGCAACATAGATATTTGCCTTTTCAGTGTTATGGGAGTTACCAAGTTCTTGGTTTATGATATTGTGCCTGTACATTCTTAATTTGATTGTCATCTGGAAAGCTCAAAATGGCTGAACTTCGGTTGCGCCGAGGAACATTGGAAATTAACCTTTCTCAGTTCTTCTTTTTTTGTGCGTCTATGTATGTGAATCAAATGAACTTAACTCAGTTGATGGAAGATTGCCCTCAATTTTTTTTTAAAAAAAATCAGTTGATGGAAGATGTCAGTGTACTGTGAGTGTACAGTGTACACCCTGCCGCCTGGGCTCCAGTCAAATTCACCTTAGGTCACGGTGATGTACTTTTCCCCTGTAGTTCTAATGATACCTGTGACTTGTGACTTTCGAGCGTTGGAGGTCAGAGTCACGAAATCGCTCAGTCATTTACATGTACAGCTGTTGTAGCTAAAACCTGCGTTACCAGCGAATAACAGTTTTGCTCAGCTATGACCCAGCGCTTCTAGAGGAAGCAGAACTCTGGGTTAAGAAACTTTCTCTGTCAACATAATACCAGTTTCCTATCCTGATCTTTTTTACCTTAGAAAAGGTAGCGAAAAGATTTTGCTTGTTGCTATAGTTCTACTTTAGAGTAGTGAAATATTGCAAGTATGTATTTTTGAAATTCTGTAACTTTTGACCAGATTGATATGTTTACTCTGTACGCAATAATGTTGCACACAGAATCGATAAGGAAATTCTCTGATTAACACTGGGCGCCACACATGCTTAGAGCTGTGTAGTGATTTCAGATACCCAAACGCAGCCTGAAATAATTCTTGTCTCATACTTTCTTGTCCCTGAAAACCATATGTTGTGTAATTTCAACAACTACGAACAGGGAACGAGAATCAAAGTGGAGTTTGGTGACTCAACCACAACCATCGATCCAAAATGCGCGGATATTATTGCAAAGGCATTTCCACACACCTTTGGTCAGAAGCTGGTACATTTTCTGGGGCCAAACACGGTGATCCCTGATGCACAGGTCAAAGAAAAGCAACCATTAATTAGGTTGGTTTCAATCCCAAGCTATCAACGGCATTTTCTGCGTGATATCATCCAGAATGATCTTTTGACACGGTTCCCAAACTACTCCCTTTGTAGGGTGGGTGTGGTGTTTTGTGGAAGACAATCACCTGGAGGGCACAATGTCATATGGGGTACCTATGATGCTTTGAAAGCTCATAATCCACACAATGTTCTACTTGGATTCATAGGTGAGCATAGTGCGAGTTTTTTTTTTTTAAGTAGTTTTGAGGTACAAACGTATGCATGACAGTTTCAGTCAACATGTTGGCTTGTCGAAGCTTAAACCGCCCCTATGCATTGATTTATTGATGTGGCAATATCAAACAATTGGAACTTGATATTTGCACTTATGTTCTGTTCTTGCCTATGACACAATTACATGATATTTGATTCCTATTCTTAGGTGAGTTTGTAGTGATTTTGTGAGATATTTTGGTGAATTCTCGGATTGCATAATGTATTCATCACAAGAAAAATGTAAAAATGTGAAGGTGAGTTAATTTGCTTTTCTTTTTTGTTACCTTCTGCATAGGTGGCACTGAAGGCCTATTTGCAAAGAAGACGTTGGAGATTACAGATGATGTTCTTTTGTCATACAAAAATCAAGGTTTATTAAGATTATTTAGCAATTGTTTTGCCTGTTTAGATTAGACAAACTTCTGACAACAGGAAAATATTTACCTTCTTGAAGGTGGTTTTGATTTGCTCGGCAGGACTGTTGACCATATACGCACGGCAGAACACATTAATGCTGCAATGTCAACATGCTGTGATCTTAACTTGGATGGCCTAATAATCATTGGAGGTACTGCTAGAAGATAACCAAAACAAATCATAATTTCCATTTAGTTGAAAGTATTTGTTGGTTGTGCATGATACTGGTAATTATTAACAGCAGCGACTACCAAGATCATCACAAATTGAACTGTGTGAGAGCAGTTCAATTTCAGCTATTCATCAAACGGGATATGCTAGATCAAATTTGGAATAATTTACTTGTCCATATTTACCATGGTTTTGACATGTTTGATCATGTCGTAGTGATTATTGTTTGTTTTCCTGCAATAAGATACTACATGGGTCACGATGACACTACAGTTTTCACAATAACTACCATTGTCAACCTCAATGCTTCCTCATCTCCAGGGCTGACCTCCAATTCAAACGCTGCTCAGCTTGCAGAGATCTTTGCCAAGCGTAACTGCAAGACAAAAGTATGAAGTCACTGCCGAGTAGACACACTCTTAATCTTGCGATATGAGAAAGTATTCTGATACCTCGTCTTTTTAACAGGTAGTAGGTGTCCCTGTTACACTAAATGGTGATCTGAAGAATCAGTTTGTGGAAACAACTGTTGGTTTTGATACAGTGTGCAAGGTGTGCAGAAATGCAAATCTTGATTTGAAGAAACAATGTCTACTACATGGCAGATTCTTAATGGTTAATGTGGTATCCAAATATCAGTTCCTGAAAGTTTATACAATGTCTTACTTCCAGGTAAACTCTCAGCTTATAAGCAATGTTTGCCTCGATGCGGCCTCAGCTGGGAAGGTAAACTGCATATGCTTCTGTAATAAGAATTTAAATTATTCTAATGTCTGCTGATTTATTTTCCAGAGTTGGGAAGTATAACTGATTATTTCTTAATTGTGCATATACTCTGCTCCTCCTTTTCTTCTGTCAGTACTACTATTTTGTTCGCTTGATGGGTGGCAAAGCATCCCATGTTGCCTTGGAGTGCGCACTTCAGTCACACCCGAACATGGTCTGGTTTGATCAAGTTACAGTATCCCATATTTGGTGGACGATAATTGCTTTTAGTGATTTTCTGCATTTTTACAGGTTATCTTAGGAGAGGAGGTGGCCTTGTCGAAGCTCACACTGACGGAAATCACAAACAAGATATGTGATGGAGTTGAAGCAAGGGCGGAGCAAGGTCGATAGAGTTCATTGGCTGTTGTGCTGAAGAAACTCCTTAAAAATTTATTTGTACCAACCTCCTTTAAATCAAATATTTATATGTGATAATCTCATACACTGGATATCAATTTTCAGGAAGTACCATGGAGTGCTACTTATTCCCGAGGGACTAATTGAAAGCATTCCAGAGATGTATGCACTCATTCAGGTAGAGGCATCTTAGTTCACATACCTACATTATGAGCTGAACAATCTGGGTTCCAAATCTTACTAGCTTTCGTTCTCAAAATTGCAGGAAATTAATGTTCTCTACAGCAATAATGTTCATATGAATGATATTCCATCTCGACTTTCTCCCTGGACTGCTGCACTGTTTATGTTCTTGCCACCTTTCATAAGGAATGAGGTCCTACATCACTTGTACAATTGATTGGTTCTTTGATATTTTACATATACAAATTGAGACCTAATATCTGGATCATTTTTTGTACAGTTGCTCCTGCATCAAGAATCTGATAACTCAGCACAGCTATCTCAGGTTTTCATAATGATCAGCTCTTCATTAATGTTTATCTTGCGCAGTTATTGACAGAAATTTTCCTTTTCCAGATCGATACTGAGCAGCTCTTAGCTCATTTAGTAGGAGCAGAAATGAACAAGAGAACGGTATGTTCTGCAGAAGTAAGAAATTATATGTACAACATTTATGCATGTAACTCTTTTGAACTCTGATTTTGTTGATTGGTTCAAGAAAGAAGGAAAATACAAAGGACGAAAATTCAGCCCTGTCTGCCACTTCTTTGGATGCCAAGCTCGAGGATCACTGCCATCTAAATTCGATTGCGATTATGCTTATGTAAGAAGAAAAAGAAAATGATTTCAGTAGATATAAACTAACGAGATATTGTTATCTAATAAAAAAGGTAAGCAAACAGTCAATTATCTCTAACAGTTGAAGAATGCAGGTTCTTGGCCATAACTGTCTGCAAATAATAGCAGCCGGGTTGAATGGTTTCATGGCCACAGTAACAAATCTGAAGGAGTCAATAGACAAGTGGCGATGCGCTGCTGTTCCTCTAACGGTGCGCCCTTTTCTTCTGATCCTTTGGTCTTTTTTGTGAATTATGTTCAAGTGACATCAAGACTGTAATGTGATGTGCACCATTAATTCCAGGCAATGATGAGTGTGAGGAGGCACCTGCGTGGTCCTGGAGCTGTTCCTGTAGGAAAACCAGTTATTCATCCTTCCCCAATTGACCTCAAAGGGAGATCATATGAGTAAGTCAAAGTTTATAGTTACAACCTATCAAGTCATGCTCCCTAAAAGCAAAAGCTGCATTTCTTTTTCTTCTAGCAATTATTATTTAAACATTTAATCGTGTTAAGGACTCTAGATTATTATTGTGATGCAGTCATGCTTCCTGTAGAATGTAGAAAACATCAAAACACTGTTCAAGGCTAGAAAATATAATAACAATAAGGGAAACAATAAACATCATCATAACTACATCAGTTTTGCTTAATTTTCAGGATTACCAATATCATAACTAAATGAATTTATATAAATCTACTGAATTTCGTAATGATCTAAAAATTCAGAAAAAAAAGGGAAGAGTGTGAAAAAGTTCTCTCGTTTTGTTCAGGGTCATGAGAGAGAAAGCCTCAAGCTTTCTGTTAGATGATTTCTACAGAACCCCAGGAGGAATTCAATTTGAAGGACCTGGCGCAGACGCCAAGCCCATCACATTGACGATAGAAGAACAAGACTATCTTGGTGATATCGAGATATTGCAAGACTACTTAGACAAGGTTTGTGCATTTAAAAACTGCATTTTAAATGCATCTACCTTCAGAAGAACAGATAACAAATATCCATGGCTGAAACTCGTGGACCTGATTTTCAGTTGAGGACCCTTTTGAAGCCTGGATGCTCAAGGGAGATTCTGAAGGCAGCAATAAGCTCGATAGAGTCAGCAAACAATGTGCTCAAGGTCATGTCTGTGCCCCTCAATGCTGAGCTTCCTCTCTACCACTTCAACTGATTTTCAATGTTCTTCAGATATGCGACTTTGGTCAGTTCTGTAGAACTGGTTGAGTTACTGCGCTCTGCAGCTCTTTTATAGCGCCATTTGTGTTCTGTTCCCTTTTATGGTAATAGAAGAACCTTATCATTTATATTAATAAACATTGCAACAAAGTGCATGCATGCTGGGGCCATATCAAACTTATTGATGTACCCTGCGCTCACATTACACATGGCTCAATTTATCTTCTTTCCCTGTGCAAAGCATGGAACTAAGAAAGCTGAGTCTAAGCACAAGAAATTTAAGTCTGAAAACACAGAAGGATACAAATATACATATCAAAGTATCAAAATTACAAATGCAGCTTTTCAACCCAACAATACATTTAGAACAGTGCCTCATACTTTTCCCCCCTTTTGAGGGCAACAGCGCCTCCTACTTCTCTTTAGGGCAACAGCGCCTCATACTAGTGACTGGAAAACTGTGCCTTAAAAGGCACTGTTTATTCTTTTAATGATAATATCAACAGTTGATTCCAAGCTTGGTGATTTTGCAACATAGAAACTAGCCATGGTCCGAAGGAGATAACTTGATGTGCACAAGAGATCAGCGTCTGCTGCAAACCAACCTGCAGGGCAATGCAACAAGAATCAATTACAGTAACAGTTCTAGATTGTATTGTGCCAGATGCTAGCAGCAGCTCTTCTGTCCCGTAGTACAGCTCTTTTATGCATGTTTTGATATAAAATATTGTGACTTTTAAGTAGCATGAACAAATTTGGTTTCTGTGGGTAGTATAACCTTAAATTGTCAAGGTTGACTTATATGACTGTTCCGCTAGGAATTACGGCATCCTTAATCACAGTGACAATTCCACTCTTGATGAAGTATCCTTCTGTCTCCCTTACTGCTTCTTGGACATTGTGAAAGTTGATTATCTGTAGAAGAAACAAACCATTTAGGAAGAAACAATGGTTTATACAATAAACACTGCACATTGTTTCCTTCCTTATCATCTCTGGTACGGTGAGAAATAAATTGTACAACAATGCATATTATTTTCCTAGATATTTCAATTCTCTTTAAGTAGAAGAGAGCCTACAACCATGTTGGAACGTATGCATAATCTGGCTGTTTTGCGTTCAACAACAAACATCATTAGGAAAAAGATCAGGATAACAACCAAATAGTTGCGCATGCTCAATAATGCAACTGCACAAAATCAATGGAGATCTCAAAAATGCAATTTCTGCATGGTTGGATTCTGTAAATATTGTGTAACTAGACCTCACATTTTCCCTCTTCTAGCTTTGGCTTCATAAGGGGGCTTCTTTGAGCATGTTGTATAGTTTTCTGTAGGGCCTGTACAGTTTTCAGGTTTTAAAATAAAAAGCACTGGGAGCATTTCCTACTGTAATTAGGTCAAAAAAATTAATTGTGCATGCCATTATATTCCAAAAATAGAATAAAAAAAGGGCCAAGCCAAACCATTTTCATATATTTGAGTGACGATTATTGCCTCTTATTTTCTCTAAATTATTAAAGTTTAACAACAGATAATAGATACAAAGAAATGCAGCTGATTGGATAGAGTTACATATATGAAGTACCTGCACATTTTCTCCAATGCGAGCATTCTTGTCGATTATTGCTTTCCTGATATGTGCATTCTTCCCAATACCAATAGGAATACCACCAGTCTCCGAAAGGACTTTCTTATCGTTTTCAGTCTGAACAAAAATATGATAAGTTCACATGATAATTCTATGACGCAAAGAGTTCTTTTGACTTTATTTTACCTCATAATAGTCTGCACCCATCAGCAAAGAGTCCTCTATCACCGCGCCTTCAGAAATGCATGAACGGAGTCCAACGACGGAATGATTGATTGTGCAATGCTAGCCAAAGAAAGAAAAGGACAAGAAAGATTACAATTTAGAAATCCTTTGGGTTCTGAAATGAGACTCTACGTTAAAGCAATGACAAATATATCCCGAAATATATTAAAAAACAAGAGAACACAATGCATTGGCAAGCATAAGAAATGGCTTCTTACTTTAATAACACAACCTTCGCCAATAACACTGTCTGTCACATCAGCATCAAGAACCTTTGAAGGGGGCAGATATCTGGGTTGCGTATAGATTGGAGCAGAACGGTCGTAGAAGCTGCATAACGAATGTTTAATAAAAAAAATTAGTCAGTTTTAATCTAGAAGAATGCTTCAATCGTACGAATACCTACAGTAAAAAATGAGTAAACCCTACCTAAAATCTGGTACTGGCTTCTTGGTTATTCCCAAGTTTGCATTATAAAATGCCTCAATTGTACCGATATCTTCCCAGTAACCATCATATAAGTAAGCTTGTACCTACCAAACACGATGACAATGTAATCAAACATAATAAGACGGAATATGGAAAAGTTACAAAGTATAAATACTAAGTCCACAGGTGAAACCTCCCAAACGTAAAACTGTATCTTTTTATTGATTAAAATACTGAAATTCATAAACACCAATTCAATGAACTGAAATGGGACAAAGAAACCCAGACAAGTTTCGTGAACAAAGCATACCCTCATTCCAACTTCTGTTGCACCAGGAATAACCTCACTTCCAAAGTCATTTGCTGAAGGAAATTTTTCACGGAGAAGACGAAGCATCACATCCTTGCTAAAGACATATATTCCCATACTAGCAATGTATGGCAATTCCTTGGCCCTCTCGTTATCAAGGCCCAGTATTGTTGTGTCAACCTGCAAAATGAAAAGGAGAAAATAAATTACAAAGCCCAATTACAGAAGTAAATAGCTCCAAAAGTCACAGTGAATAAGTATCGACATTAATAGGGATGATCATAGTGGTACCATCATTGATTTCAATTTCTCCCCTTTAGGTTTTTCTGCAAACTCAATTATTCTCCCTTCATCATCAATTTTCATAAGGCCAAACGCAGTTGCACGTTGTTCATCCATTGGCAAGGCAGCAACAGTTATATCAGCATCTGTTTCTCTATGGGCTTGAATGAACTTTTGATAGTCCATACGGTACAGGTGATCTCCAGCCAGAATAAGGTACTCCATAACATCATGCTCCTCGAATAGCCACAAATACTGACGCACAGCATCTGCAGTACCCTAAGATGGGAAAAAGTGAAACGAATCAAGGCACTAGTTGTATAGTTCATGAAGTAGGATGGGGAATTCTAGAACAGAATGTTACAAAACATGTGCATGGGGCTACAGTAGAGATAAGGATTTGCTACTTATACTTCTGACATTTTAGTGACATAAGTAGGGTAGCAAAGAGTCTCACTGTGAATTTTGTACCCTCTAACCTCCTGAAAACTTCTAAATATGTACCCCACTTACCATCAAGTTGCAATGTGACATTCAATAGTTGAAATCATTGCCAGTAAATGCGCTAGCTCTACTAAGCTCACCCAACCAGGGTGTAGACATCACACTGGTTATCAATGATCATATCAACCATTTCTACACAATAGTTTACGCACCCATGCAGCTGCATTTGATGCCCAACAATAGCAGCGATCCTTTTTGATAAACGAAGGGAAGACAGCCAAGTGAGTCCATAATACAGAAGCTGAAAATGCAGTGATATGCATGGTACCGAATAACCGAAGGCAAGTACTCCTGTTGTTAAAACAAACTAGTAATACCCAGGGACAGATAAACTAACGACACATAAATAGATAAACAAAGATACCTGAAACCAGTTAGGATTCTCTGGGCTCTGCTGTGCAGCAAGGACTTCAACAAATCCCTCATTCTTGTACCCACCAATGTTGTTTCCATAGGCCCTTGAGAGGTGGCGGTTGAGCGAAGCAGAGTTGAACTGTGTCAGCACGTAGATCTTGGACACATTGCTGTTCAGACAATTGCTGACCGGGATATCTATGAGCCTGTAGTTGGCCCCCAGCGGAACGGCCGGCTTCGCTCTCTTCTTCGTCAGAGGGTAGAGCCTTGTCCCAGCACCACCTCCGAGGATGATCCCAAGAACACTCTGCAGTGACAGATGAATCACATCAATTACATGTGACCAAACTGTGCCAGAACATTCAGAGAGACTACAGATGAGCTGCTCGTGCACTGACGCCCCATGGTGTTCAATTTATCAGAAAATCTAATAAATTGAACACCAACGTATCTTGAGATCTCGAGCCGATTATTTAATGCAATCCGTGGACCACGCATAGATCCTTGATTATAAACTAAAGGCCTCCCAACAACTATCATCGCTGAGGTGTGCAGTCCCTGGAGGTGTGTCAACCAACAACCAACGTAGACAGTGTCGCCATCATATTTCCACCATTTCGTGCGTCAGTGGATACAACAGAATCCAACCCAATGCAAAAAGAAATTATGTACTACAGTATAACCTAAGGATAAATCGAGAGTAATCCACACGAGCAGGCAGCATAACAGAACGTTATGTTACCCATCTGAAAAGTATAAGAAAAAATCGCTGATCCAAATGCATTTCCTAAACTAAAATAAGAACTCCATATGTCGAGTCCCAAGGACGACCCTTCGATTTCCCTACTTTTCATGCCAAATCACGCAGAAAGATTCAACCTTTTCCCACGTGATGAACGCGGAAACGGCGCCTCGTAATCGCAGCAAGTACTACGCACTACCGAAGGATCAAAAGGCAAGAAAAGGAAACTGACGACGCGAAAAGATGAAAAAAGATTGCGTTTCTACGATCTCCTCACCGTGCTGGCGTCCGGATCGAGGCACGTCTGCGAGCTCTTCGAGTCCGACACGGCCCTCGGCGAGAACACGAACGGCCTCCCGGCCGGCACCGCCGCCCGCAGCCGCCTTCCGCCGGCGCCGCGGCGCCAGCCAGGCGGCCCCGCGCGGCGGAGATCGCCGGTCGCGGAGAATGCTGCCGGGATCGGGGCCATGGAGGTGGCGGCCATCGCGCCCGTTGCCGTCGCCATCGGCGGTGGGACAGAGCGAGCTCGCGGCAACGGTGCAGGGTGCGGGGAGGGCAGGGTGGTGGGGGCACGTGAAGACGAACTGACACTGTAGAGTGGCGTGGCCTCTACCGAATCTCAGAAGAGTGCTTTTCTCTTCTCTCTTTTTGTGCCGCTGATGATGTGTTGGGAATGATTTGGCTGTATTTATAGACCTCTTGAGTGTGCTGTCTCGGTGATCGGAGGCATGACTTAAATGACCGTACTGCCCTTGTGAATTTTATTTCCTTCTTCCCTGTTGCAAGAGCATGGATGATCACTGGTTTGGGCACAATATACAGTAACACTAAGAATAAGTGTCAAAGGGATAGTTCGATCTTTTTCTTGGATGCGCCACCTGTTGTTGAGTGTTTAGCTTGGAGGGTTATAGGTGTGCCAGTGCCACCCCATGATATCTGTGTGTGTTTTGTTTGTAGCATGGCAAGCAAATATGGATGTTTGTGCCGAGACGAGCGGAAGGCACGTGTAGTAACTAATCTTGGCTAACAACAGGCTGTGTTCAGTTTATTATCATGGTTTGAAACAGGTGGCGCATCATCATTTTTAATCTTGGCGCATTTATTATTGTTTGTTGTAAATTTTGTCCTATGTACAAAGAAATATAATCTCAAAAAAAATCTAAGGAGCCTGGAATGTAGTAATGTTGCACCTGGCAAAAGATTTGTAAGATGAGTTTGGTATGGTATTTCCAACCAAAGCATCTCGAAACACATGACTCGTGATTCAAACTTTTAGCTTGTTACTCGTGATTCAAACTTTTAGCTTGTTCGCCTGGCTGCTTTGCAGCAGCTGCGAAGTAGCAGCTACAGTGTTTCATTTTCTTCAACATCCGTTACAGTAAAACAGCTACAAAATAAATTACCGAACAAGCCGTTTATTTTTCTTGCTACGCTGCCGCTTCCACGTCTGGCCACCGTTTTTCTTCTTCAAGTGCTCCCCCTCTCATAGCAGCAGCAGCCGCCGGGTTGCCCTGGAATATTGTTTCTTGGATTTAGGAACAATTGGCTTGCATGCTTGGAACATTTGGTTTCCTCGTGTGGATCGTGGAACAATTGAAAATTATATTGGGAACATTGGATATGTCTAGAACAACCCGCTCATTGGATATGTGTAGCGGCAAAGTTTCGGTGCTGATGGAGAAAAAACGATGAAAGGACTGCTGCCGCTAGGGATGAAAGCAAAACGGCATTTATTTATCGGATAACCGATGCTTATTTCTGATTTCTATATACCGTAGTAGTTGAAAATGAAATATTAAAAAATAAAAAGAAAAGTGGAAGTATTTAATGAAAATAAAATTGAAAACAATTTTATACTTTATCGATCGATTTCCGTTTTGGACCGAAAAATACCGTTGATATATTACCCTTTTATATTAGTCTAGCCAACCAAATATATATTATATTTCAAACTGAAATAGTCAATAAATCAAAAGTGTTTTAAGCTTAATCTTAACATTCCCTTTCCGCATGAAAAAAAAGACAGTCATCACTCAACGTAATCATCGCTCATCGGCAGTCGCCGATCCCCACATACTCACATCAATTCCTTCCTCCTCACGCAGCTCGGCGCCATCGTGTAGTCCAACAAATACTATACCACTGGCTCTCGGCGTTGTTGTGACCGTGATTTGTGTTATCATATTTAATATCGATTCCAAATAGATACCGTATATTTCTATCGTGATAATTTTATTTTTGATTTTCTGTAATATCGACGTCGTATTCCGTCATTACCGCTATTGGTTTCGCTCTCGAGAAAAAAAAAAAGAAACTGAAAACGGTTAAGCCTCCTTCCGACCATTTCCCGACAGCTTTTATCCCTAGCTGCCGCTGCTCGTCTGGGCCTTCGCAAGAGTTTAATTGGCCGCTTTTTCTTCGTGGCAGGCGCAAGCGGGGGTAATGATGAAGTTGCCCAAAGTCCAAATGCAGCCCGGCCCATGAGGCCCATATAAAGTCCACGGACCTGCTTGTGTAACTTGGGTTTTCCTCTCTCTACTCCAAGCTCGAGCTGCAGAGTACGGAGAGAGAATGGAGAGCAGAGAAGAAGAGCGCAAGGGCAGCGGTGGCGCCGTCGCCGCAGCCGCCGCCGGCGTCTCGACACCGGGGATGAACTTAAGGAACCTCGTGTCGAGGGAATACTACGGCCACAAGAAGAAGGTAACCCCTCTCCGCATCTCGGCGATATCGCTGCCACGGGAATCTCTGCGCTAGCACCTAAAACCCAAAATCACGCAAGGGAACGAACGTAATTTCTGATATTTTGTAGCTTTCGCTTCCAATAAGTGAGGAGAGGCGACCCAAAAACCCCAGTGCCGCAAGCGTAATGAAAAGCAAAGATATAAAAGTTTCAATCTTCGAGGTTTCCGTTTAATTTTGTCCAGATTGATATCGGGATCCTGCCTTGGTTTGGGTTGAGCTTGCTCTAGGACCAATAGAAGGTGTGAGCAAAGTTGGGCAGAAATTTGGCTGTGTTTCTTTGGGAATAGCTAATGTTAAGGCCCCTGAAAATAGAAGAAAAAAAAAAGGACCTTTGATAATAAATGGTGCAGAGTCTGCTTCCCTCTGGTTCTGAGGGGAAAAGTGTTGTAGTGTTAGGTCATGCTGAAAAATTGATCTTCAGCATTCTAAGCAAGGTGACGCTCTCTAATGTTGACCTTCTAGGGGCTGATTGGTAGCCAGCATCTGGCTCAGCCAGGCCCTCCGGGTGCGGTGTCTGTCTGATTGGTTATCTGCACAGAGTCCTCAACCCTGTGGGTGCAAAACTGCCCGCCGAGCCTGGCTGCATGGAAACGAGAATCAATTCCGTTTCCCGCTGACCTGGCTAGCGCTGTGCAGCCTGGGCGCTCACGCATGCATGCACAGTTTCTAATCGGGTGCAGGTGCTCAGTCAACCAAACACAATCCCACACCAACCTGACTCTCATGAACCTACAAACCAATCACCGCCGGCCTCCACGAATCTTGCAGATGCAAGGCCAGTCTCCCGCTGGCCTGGTTCTCACACTCATCCAGGCCGGAGCAAACCACCCAACCAATCATGCCCCTAGTGCTTCTCTAGCTTTTTATTGCAACGAGGGAAAACAGAAAAGACGACTCTTCCTCTCAGAAGAAACTAGAGTAATCTGTTGATCGTATCACTAAATATTGTTTTGTGGCCTGCAGACTGTTGATCATGTTGCTAAATAGTCCTGTAACGATAACAGAACTTCTCTAGTACATGACACGGCAAAGTTTGGCTGGATTTGTGTTTCCTTCCTTTTTGCTCTTTATTACTGTTAATTTAGTAACTTATCAATGTTAATTATTCTAAAATGCTGTTTTCCATTATGTCAGGTGCACTCGGTTGCATGGAACTGCCTAGGCACAAAGCTTGCATCAGGATCTATCGATCATACTGCACGTGTCTGGAGTATTGATCCCCATGGCCATGTAACTTTCTCTTCTATAGTTGCCACCATCTTTATTGTTACAGAATAGGAATTCCCTTCTGTGCTGTAACACTTGATTTTTCTCCCTTTTTTATTAATAATCATTTTTATGAATTGTAAAAATCTGAATAAATAGAATATTTCCAAACTAATAGAACTTACAAGAACTTTATGAACTTAACAAAAGAGAGTGATGGTAGCATGATCAATTATTGATACATGCTCATTTTTGTACATACTTTTTAGCATGACATGTCAGGGAGGGGTAAATGCAATACATTCTATGACAATATCTTTAACTTGACAATGCCGAAATTTTGGTCACAGGAAATTCATTGATGTACAGCGGTTCATGAGTCCTCATTAGATAAAATGTAATGATCCAACATTTTGAAATGTTTAAATTGTATAGAAATTGTGTATGTTGTACAGAAAGAGTGAAGTATACCTGCAAAAAAACTTGTTTCCATATTCACCTTTGATATTTGGATTCATAAAAGAGAAGTGTTACTGTTGTCACCTGACGAACAATGCCATACGGATTCCTGTCTATTCTGTTTGTTCACATCTCGAATGACTTGGATGATGTACTTTTTACAGGTTTACTTAACTTCATGTGTACTACATACATGAATTTTTGAGTAAATACCTGAAATGCTGCAACATGATAGATTCACTAACTGGGGTGCTGGAACCCCTGGACACAAAGCTATAGCCTGCATAAAACTGCAGCATCACTCCAGTCCCATAACAAATTGTTGTAACTGAGTGCCATACCTCAATAAAGTTTGTTGACATTCAAAAAGTTGTTGCCGTAACAATAATCTGTTAGTAAGGTAGCAGTTCATTCGAAAAGATGAGATATTGAAAGCAAGTAATGCAATTATGAATGAAGTTTTGGCTACATAATTTTGTTAGGTCTCGTAAGCATCAACTTTCTGGCTTTCATTTTTGGGTGGGGGTAGTGAATTTCAGCTTAAATTTCTTCATAGAAAGTTCTAAAGCGCAACCAATGTGCTGACTAGGAATTTTCTTTTACAGTCCAAGGCTAAAGATATTGAACTGAAAGGCCACACAGACAGTGTAGATCAGCTATGCTGGGATCCAAAACACCCTGATACAGTTGCTACTGCAGCTGCTGACAAGTCAATTCGCCTTTGGGATGCTCGAAGTAAGTAGAACACTTCATTATTTTTATGCTGCTAGAATGTACAGTTTTGCTCTTCAGTCCTTGTGCATTTTGGCATTACTATCTTGAACTGATGAATTATATCTGGGACTTTGTTTTTCCATTATTCTCTCACATTCACAATGAATCTGATGCGGAAAGATCTCTGTAATGGCCATCTCTGAAAGTTACTTTGTGCTACTTGATACCTGGCTTGGGATGATAAATTATTTCCAGTCTCTTCTTATCCTGGCTTGTTTTGGTGGCGGTCTACTTGTTAGTCAAGTTATGAAATTTATATCCTGTTTTTGCTCAAATTTTATGTGTTCGTTTCAGGTGGAAAATGTCAAGTCGTTGAACTTAGTGGAGAGAATATCAACATCACATATAAACATGACTGGTACTCAGATAGCTGTTGGAAACAAGGTTCATGTTGCTTTAACTTCTCTCTAATATCACAAAGAATGGTATACATGTAGCATACTAAAATGAATTTGATGGCATCAATTATTTTTAGTTTATGTAAATGTATTAAATATGTAAATGCAACACCATTTTTTTAAACCTGTAAATTCTGTATTTATGCATTATTGAATCCTACTCTCTCCCCCTCTTTTTTTAATCATATTCTGCTAATAATACAATAAAAGAAATTGTGATGATTTGTAGGAGGATGAGCTGACAATATTGGATGTTCGAATGCTTAAGGTTTATAACAAGCCGCACAAGTTTAATTATGAGGTACTTTCCAAATGAAGTTTGGATGTAAACATTCTCAAACATTTCCTTATTTTGATCTAATCATTCTTTTCAGATGAATATGCACAAATATATATGCATATGTTCTTATCTAAGAAAACTTGATATATGGATATTTTTTATGGTTATTGCTGCTTCAATTTACCATACAGTTGATTCTAATTATTTTGTTTTTTTACAATAATATTTAAACTTACAGTTGATTTTTTATTTTGTAGTCCTAAGACATTTGGTATTTCTTAATTAAATTGTTGATTTATTCATCAGATCAATGAGATTGCATGGAACAAAACTGGAGATCTATTCTTCATCACTACTGGACTTGGTAAGGCATCAAATGCCTTTTACTCGTTTTAAAAAAAAGAGATGCCTTTTACTCAATTCTGCATGAATTAACTCACATTGCTTTTCATCAATAAATAAGAAACATATATTTTGGACAATTTCAAGTGTTCCATATCATATTATTTGATGCTAATGTTCCACATGGTTTATTATTTATGCAGGACACGTTGAGGTGGTTAAGGATCTCAATTTCCAGAAGACCTGCAAATTGAATGCTCATACAGCAGGGTGCTATTGCATTGCCATGGATCCCCTTGATAGGTGACAACTCTCACCTTGTTTTAACTTTCTTCGTTCATTCCTGCCCCTGGTACTTATTGGATTTTTACAATAAACTATATTAATTGGGTTGTCAGTTCTGCTGTTTGACTTATAACAATTAACAGTGAAATTATTGACGCAGATGATTGGATGGCTAGCAACTTTAATTTATTTTAACATAGACAACAGATATTCTTTGTATTGTATAATCATTAGATAAAAGTAAAATTCTGTCCTTTGGGTTGTGTGATTTCTTTAGAGGTTTTAGAGGATAGAATTGGTGGTCTGGTTGATATTATACTAAATTCAGAATAAAGATGCAAATGACTTATTCTGATCTGTTCTCGACACTGCAGTAATGATAGTGAGGCTCAATAAATCATTTTAATGATCTAATTGGAGAAAAGAACCAAATGTTTCTTAGTTTGTTCCTGGCCGTTAGCATCATATTGTATGGTATTTTCCAGTTTAGACATCTTTAAGCCTGTTTTTATGGGCCAGCCGAACCGGACCCCCCCACCCCCCCACACAATTGATAGACTCCATCACCTGTACTGCCTGTACTGACTTAATTAACTTATAAGGTAACTGTAACAAGTTCTTGTCCAGACTGATATACAAATTACTTTCATACATTTGGCTACTTCTGCATACACAGTTATTGTAAGTGTTTACAATTTGCTTAATGATACCAGTTAAAAATTGTTCTGATGGCAGGTATTTCGCTGTTGGAAGTGCAGATTCACTTGTCAGTCTTTGGGATGTCAAAGAGTTGCTGTGCATCAAAACCTTCTCAAAACTTGAGTATGTTTTCCTCTATTATGCCTTTTCTATGTAGTATACAGTATGGCATCATAGAAGGGTTTTGAATTATATTTGATAATTCTCGGTCTGAGTTATCTTTTGTCAGTATTTTTTTTTTCTTGAACATCTTTTGTCAGTATTTGGAGCACCGCATCCTGTATGTTCTCATGGTGATGGATCCTTGAGAAATGATGACTAAATGCTGCAGAAGGGGTTGTTTATACGAAAAATAAGTTTAACCTTTTCTTTTCTTTTCTTTTTTTTTTTCTTTTTTTTCTTTTTTTTTTTTGGTGGGTGGGGGGGGGGGGGGGGGGGGTTATGGATCCTCCCATTAAAAGTTTGCTGTGAATGTTTACTTCTTTTTTTTCTGACTGTTAGTAAACCTGATTTTGATTTCAATAAGCTTAGCAATATATACAAATATATGTATTTTTCTAATATTTTCCTTTTTTTAGGTGGCCTGTAAGAACAGTTAGCTTCAATCATACAGGGGAGTTCATTGCATATGCCAGTGAAGATCCTTTCATTGACATTGTGAGTGGTCATATGTAATGTAAATTCCTTCTATTCGAGACTAACCATTGTCAAAAGTATGTATTTTTGTAACATTTTGTCGTTCCATCAGGCTAATATTCAGACTGGAAGATCAATTCATCAGATTCCATGTAAAGCAGCTATGAATAGTGTTGAATGGAACCCTAAGTACAACCTCCTGGCATATGCAGGAGACGACAAGAACAAGTACCAAGCTGATGAAGGTATGGTCGCTGCCATTCGATCATTTTGTTGCTCTAACTGAAACAAATTCTAGTTTACTGACTACGGTATATTGATTTCAAGGGATTTTAGTGCTATTTTGATTGATATGCACCTCTTTGAGGTCATAACCCTGATTGACAGTGATGTATGATAAGGTTTGATTAAATTTTATTTGTTTTGCAGGTATTTTCCGGATATTTGGCTTTGAAACACACAACTGATGCTGATATCATCTCGAAGTTCTATTTGTAGATTAACTTCTGATCTTTGAACTTTTTGGGGCGTCCAGTGTAGCTTTGATGTCGATTCATTCTGCCAGCTTAAACCTAACTGTACTGTTGTCCTCATGTGACTTAAGTCTTTTTTACAACGAGCTCTTCTCCCTCTCAAATGGATGCTGTCATAGAACCAGGATTCCATTCCCCTACTCCTTGTCCGCTCTTTCCCCTTGTTCCCCTTCCTGGATCGAGCTCCTGCACCTCGTCCATGGCGGACAAAGCGAGGAGGAAGAACGCCTCCATATTTCTTTTCTTTTTTAAAAAAATAAAATCACGTTTTTTTTTTTTTGCCGAGCACTAGTAGAACTGTAGAAAGATCCTGACCGCCAGGTGACACATCGAATCCTACGCATGCTGTGAGCCCGTGATTTTTCTCTTCCCCGTTTTTTAATAAAAAGCCTCCTAACGTTTCAAAAACCAAAGCATTCTAAAATGAACAAAAAACACCCCCTAAATCAACTCCCTGTATTTCTCAAAAAAAAAAAAAAAATCAACTCCCTGTAGATCTTTGAAAACCCCTTAAATCAATATTTAGGGAGTGTTTTTTTACATAACTTTCAAAGATGCTTAGAGGTAAAGCTACCACATATGAAAGGAAGGTTATCATACTTCACCCATTCAATCAACCAAACATGAACGTGTATCATTCTGAACCATTGCATACATTCAACCAAACAAAAAAGTGAACCACCTTGTTCAGACAGCCAAACACTTTACTTGAACCATTTACATACAAGTAATCACACACTTCCTTAGGGACCTGTTTGGGTTTGGTAGAGCTCCTGCTCGGAGGGAAAAGAAACTTAAAAGAAAGTTACCCTCTTGTGATCTCTTGACTAGGATTGTGTTTAAATTTGTCACAGGAATATAAAGTCAATATACAAAGTTTCAAACGAGAATACTAATAAAATATAAATAATGGAAGCCCTCTCTGACATGTGGAGATCGCGAGAAGCCTCATGAAGAGCACTTTCACGAATTTGCATTTTGGTGGAAGCACTTTCCTTACAATTGATAACGTCAATGTACTGTACAATGGATCGAGCTGAAAAGGTGAGAATGCAGTAGCGAATTGGTGCATTGAATCATTGATGTAGCATTTCCTGGAAGTTTACATTGTTAACAATGGAAAAAGAACACATGACAACTGACAACAAAAGCTTTTAACTACATCTTCTGAATAGTACTTCCGGGCATTCACAGCAAACTCAAACATGGTCTGTCCACATTCGATTCCCACAAACATAATGTGTTCATAGAAAAAAACTATGCACACATTTGATGAAAATTAGACATCTTACAGGCATTCGGACCCACAAAAAGGGGCAAAAAGCAGACCACCCTAGGATGCTTGCAGGAATTTTTAAAAAGAAACCAACAAGAATCATATGTTGCAGCTGATCATCAAGCCTCTTTACTCACGCCCTGTACACATTGAAATGTTTTGCCCATCTCCGCGCCATGAACGGGTCATGGTAGTCCCTTCTGTCGACACAGCAGCTTCTCCTCTCGCCGCCGCCGATGCTCAGTCCCAATTCCCTCGTCCCACTGTACCCACTGCCACTTTTCTCTTCAAAACCAACAGCAATCTCCCCTGTCCTCAACTGATCCTCTCTTCCACCCTCCAAGTAACTGTAACCAACCAGTATAAAGCCACAATCTGCCACAAGGTCAAGCGGGATTCTTCTCTCCTCGCCACCCCTCAATTCTCCTAGCCTCACCATTCCGCCATGCTCCCCTATCCTCAGCTGGGTGTCGCCTATAACACCGCCAAGCAATCGTGCTAGTAGTTCCTCAAATTCATGCATGATAAAGCCACTCTGCACTGCAAAACCGAGCCCAACATGGAACTGGTGAACCGGGATGTTGGAAAGGTTCATGTCCACCCCGAGACAGTTGCGAACTGGATGGTCAGACAGATGAAGGATGCAGTTACTCGGGTTCTGATGTGCCCGATCCTCCAATATCTTCAAGCCCTTATGTAAAGCCCCCACTGGATCCGTTCCACCAACACAGCAGAGGTGCTCAATGACCTGTAACGCCACTCTTTTTCCATGGGATGTCATCCGCCGCAAGGGGAAGGCACGAGTTGCGGTGGTGGCATTTGTGACAATGGCTAACCGGTCAATTGCCCTCATGGAGAAGACAACAAGTGCCATTGCCTGCTTCAAGAGTCTCAGATGTGGCCCGTTTGGACTGGCAACCAGGACCAGATCCATGGCTGGCTGTGGAGCAAGGCTGACAGATAGGTAAGCACGCCGTTGCCCGCTTGGCGAAGCCATTTGTGGTGGTGAAAGCATGGAGGAGCTGCTGTATTGGCAGTGCTGTTGTAGGGGCAATAAGCGTCCACAAGGGTAATGTCCAAGGACATGATGGTGGGCTGCTACTGGAGCCGGAATAAGGGCGAAGCGAAGGCATGGGTCCACATGCTCCGTCAAGGTGTAAGGCTCGACTGGGTCATCATCGTTGTAGCGGGCAGCACGGATGGATGACCTTCTGTTAACACGAGATGAAGCAATGCTGTCATCTAGGATGCGCAGGATTGGATCCGACTGATTATGCAGCAATGGCGGAACCTTCAGGTCACGTGGTAGCTCAGACCATTGTGCACGGCAGATAGGGCACGAGACATTGCCGTGACGGATGTTGGAGGCAATGCATAAGAAATGGAAAGAGTGGGAGCATTGTGCTGTGAAGATAGCTGGTCTATCACCATTGTCAACATCACTACTGCTGGTGCCGAGGAGCTCCAAACATATTGCACATAGATTCTGAAAATAAAAAATATAACATGTTGTAAGTAAAATGGGATCAGAATACATGTGATTAGAATGTTAACTGCATGTCTATGAAGGTCATAACTAGATAGGTGCCACTTCTAGGATTATTAACTTAAAATAGTACAATATAAAATTCCTCATCTGAGAGCAGGTTCCTTGAGCAGAGATAAAGTTTCTGCATAAATCGTTTCTGTTCTTGTGTCAGAAAATTTCACAACATACTAACAGAAATCCCAAAAGATCGAATCAAACTAATAATGGCTTTGCAAAATACAGTATATTCTAATTTTGATGGCATCTACCAGAAATAACTCAAGTAAATGCAAATTGTGATTCACTAGCACGTAGCATGGTATGTTTCGTGTGAAAAGTGGTATGTTCAGCATTGCTGCAGCTTACAAATTGTTTGTTTAGAATCATTCAAAAGGTTAGTTATTTTCTTGGCACATTGAATATGATATCAAGATATTAGCTGTTGGTCACTATAGCTACCATGGTATGGTGCTCTTGCAGACGAGCATTATCTCATTCAAAAGACCACATAAGGGTCCACCAACCATAGCCAAAAGCCTAAAAAGCACCAGGATACCATAGTGCCAAATTATTGAAACTTAAAAAAGGGCAGAAACGATTATGCGGGCCACTATTAGATGCCAGTGGATGGTCATGCAAGCCTAGTGCACTAAATAAATTATAAATATATGCAGCCTTTTCATATACATGCAAATTGTGAACACGGCCATTAAATTTGAAAGATTATTGGTATATTTCCTGTTTCAAACAGCCTAATGCGCAGTATAATCACTTCATAAGGTCAGAATTTATTTAGCTAGTCTCCCGGACACTCATCGAAGCATACAAAATCTTCATAATTGTTGACTCCTGTGCTCTCTATAGAAGGGCTACATAGACAGACTCATACATTCATCCTCGGTTAGATAACAGTTCTTTTTCACTGAATAAGTTCCTTTGTTGAGAGAGAGAAAATAAAACTGTTAATGCAAATAAAAAGAGTGAATTTCACGAAACTACGACTATTTGTACTCTTATAACACAAAACTGGAACTTTTGAAGTCAATTTCAGAGAACAACTAGTTCAGCCCTTGATAACAAGGACCAACTTTTTTTTTTGTGGCCTGGTCCTGCCCAACAGTCACATATGTTCCACATGGCCCGGTCCCACCCGTCGGTCACACGTGCCAACAATTGTAATTGCTTATTACCAAGTGCTGAAATAGGAGTAGTTTTGTGAAATGGACTTCAAAAGCTGTAGTTTTGTGTTACAATGGTACAAATAGTTTGTAAAATTCACTAAAGAATAGCATTCATATAGAAAAAGGAGATGTAAGTGGGCATATGGCTGGTACCTTGTCAGCCATTCTGGTGCTGGTGGGTTCCTCCAGCTTTTTTTGCTCTCCATCACTGCTGTCTGCAGGCGCATTCACTGCTGAGCATGAGATCTGCATGTATCACAAGCAGCAATTTGTTACGGAGTAGGATACACTTGCACATTGCAATACAGCTAGATGCCTACATTCAGGATGCTCTTTGGCTGAACAATAAATGAACTATACAAAGAAAAGGGCAAAAAAAGTCAAAGTTATTCTGGAGTATGTATTCATGTACTTACATATACTATTTCTCTATCAATGATTCCTAACATAACCGTGTGGGCTCGGAAAGAAATTCTAGACACATGCATACAACCACCATGTGCTCATTTCCTTAGACTTACAGTGCTGACTGAGGCTGAAACACTGCTCGAGTGCTAGGTGATGTTGTGCTAACAGTCAAGTTACTGAACTGAATCACATGTTAATATGCAGTTCTGTAACATGGCATACCAAAGCAGAAAGTGCATAGGAGACGTCCAATGCCAAAAAGGAAAAACAGAATGTCAGGGAAGGAAGAAACATAATTCCATTTTTCGAAGGAAAAAAGGAGGGTAGTTTTAGGGAACACAAATGATAACATAAAAACCCTATGCAGTGCAACTTGCAGCAAACCTCAAAGGGAGTAAACGATGACAATACCCGAGAATGCATACGCTTTCACCAGCAATCGGTACAAAATGACCTCCAAACAAGTATTAAAAATGCAAAATGCAACTTGAGCGTAGATTTTAAACCTCAGTTTGATGCTTGGATAATTTGAAATTCACATTTTGACGGGAAAATAAAATAATATGTAGCAAAAAGGGTACGTGGTGGACAATGTGGAGAGGGTGTGTCAAACTTTAAGTGACGAATATTTCTCCAGAGGCACCGGTACGAGATAAGATGGAGAAAGAGCCAGAACAATAATTCCTATAAACGGATGAACAGTATCACGAACTACAATCCAGTCAGGCCAAGCAACTACTATTAGTAACTAGTACGGCCCACCTAAGCCAAAAAGTAAAGGCCAAATAAGTGCTTTTGTTACTTTCAGTCTGGTAAAATCTTCAGAACAAGAATAAACCGAACCAAAGGATTGCCCAAAAAGAAACAGATGGGGTAAAAAGTGTAAATATGATCATGAATCACAGAAAAACCAACAATGGGGTAACGCATTTGCAGCAATCTTTCTGTTCCAAGGGACTAAACAACAAACAGCTAGTGAACGGGCAGTAAAATCTAAGAACGCAAAGAGATAGAAAAACTTCAGCTCTTGAGGGAAGCCCGCCACAATCCACGCCTAAAATGAATGGGAAAACCAAAATGTAGTTTGAAATGGAGCTGAAACTGACAAAGAAACTGAGAGCGACGAGCAGGACAGGAAAAAGAGGCATTGATTTCATGGTGAGAAAACCAGATAAATAATTCACTGAACAAACTACGGACTTCTACGGTTCCACAAATGCTCGCGGAATCTCAATTTCCCGGACACAAAACTCTGATGACGTGGTGAAAATGCATCGAAAAATTAGTCACCACGGAGTCCATTTTTCGCCGTAAAGCCCCTAAATCCTCGAAACAAGAGGATACGAAACAGAGAAAGAAAGAGAGGGGCATACAGTCTTGGACGGCGGGGAAGGAGAAGCCTCGTGGGAGAAGAAGGAGGCGCAGGAGAGGCCGATGCGCTTGGCCGCCGCTCTCCGCCACCTCGCAAGCATCCCTTCGCCGCCGTCGCCGCCGGCGCAACCCCCCACCATTGCTCCCTCTCGCTCCCCTTCCCGATGAGCTGCCTACGGCACCATGATCTCTCTTTTCTCGCTCCCTTGTGCTTCTCTCTCCTCGTCCCTCTCCCACTTTGTCAGGGGAGGTGTAAACGCAACCGTCCGGCTTGCCTTGTGGGCTTTGTACATGGAGCCACGAGCAAGGTGGTTGCTTTCTCTCTCTCTCTCTCTCTCTCTCCACGAGCAAGGTGGTTGCTTTCTCTCTCTCTCTCTCTCTCCCCTCCTTTCTCTCGTGCACAGGGGAGGGGAACTGGAGGTGAGGTGAGCAGAGTTGGCAATTGGCCCTTAGCAATTGCAGTGTAGCCCTTGTCACTTTCTCATTTGGATTTTTGGACCCACCTTCAAATGAAAACAAATGGTGATTCATTGCTGTGCCATTGTGCCAACCATAACCTGGAGCCTGGAGGAGAGTACGAGGTCAGGCCAGGTTTTTAATGGAGAAGTTAGACGTTAATTCAAGATTTACTTAGATCTGTCGGTTTCGAAGTAACCAACTTGGGCAGGATTGGTGGAACCCTGGGACCATATTTGACACCTATAGTTTTCATGGGTTCTCAGGTTATTCATATTGTTTGTAATTGAAAAAAGAAAATCTTATCGCAAAAAAAAAATAAAAAAGAAAATCTTGGATTCCAAGATTTTCTTTTTTTCTCTGTTCCAAGATTTTCAGTTCCAAGACATTTCAAAGGATAAATATTTGAAGGGTTAAACATTTTAAATTGTCCATCCCATACAATAGGATGCAACCATAATTAAAAAGATTTCCAGGACCTCTGGAAAAGAGTGACCTTGCTTGCTGAGCTGCTATTCACCGTGGTCCTCGGTCCTCCCCACTGCTCTGTCCCTCCTTTTCCCTTTAAGCACGGGAAAAACCTTCGCGCGCATGCCTTCCCAGCTTGACTGCCTAGGACTCTCACACTAGCCCACCAAGCACCACATCTCAGCCGTTGATCGATCTACACCCCTGGCACGCAAGTGCATCACTGCCGCTCAAATATAGGGAGCCGTCAGTTACTGAGCCAGTCAGTCAGTCAGACAGAGCGGCACAACGCCCGAAATGTTCAGCTGAGAACTTTTGTTTCTTCTTCCTTTTTTTCTTTTATTTCATTCACCTCTCAAGACCGAGCTTCCATTGGAAGCGCTGTGTGACCGAGCAGGAGGAACAAGACGACAGCAGGAGCAGCAGGACGCATGGGAATGGCAGTATGTGTGTAGCCACACTTCTAAAACTGCAGGTTGCAGCTAATCCAACCACTGCACTATGCACACATCAATCAGCATGTTCGTTTCGCTGCAGTTGCGGCTGCGGCTGCAGAAAAATAACTGCGAACACTGTAGCAGCTGCAGAAGAAATAACTGCGAACACTGTAGCAGCTGCAAAACAGCGAGACGAAACCCGCCGCTCTAGCTAATTGCCCACCCCTTCCACGTGTGATTTCTATGTTATGTATGGCCGTGCCTAAGGGCATATCGGTTGAAGTAGATTCTTCTTTTTTCTCAAAAAACCCCTTCCCAAACTGTACAAGCTTCTTCCAAAGCATACGGCTTTCTAGATGTATATGACGATCTCTAGACAGATGGATCTTATATGAATCGTATGATGAAGTACCACATGAGTGGATATATGGAAAAGGAATCCAAATCTGCCGAATCGCTCATGTTATGATCTTCTACATCCTAGGTCTCCGCGTTCCGTCATCTGGCTTATGTTCTTCATGTAGCATTCAGATCGAATGACTCTATGAAATTACGGCGATACTTCCACGTGTTCGTCTCGCTGCTTTGCAGCAGCTACAGTGTTCGCAGTTATTTCTTCTGCAGCAGTTACAGTGTTTCTGCAGCTGCTATAGTGTTCGCAGTTATTTTTCTGCAGCCGCAGCCGCAGCTGCAGCGAAACGAACATTCTGATTGATGTGTGCATAGTGCAGTGGTTGGATTAGTTGCAACCTGCAGTTAGAAGTGTGGCTAGTACGGACCCAAAAGGTGATCGGACACGCTATTAGTAGGTGGATTATTGTTAAGACCGAAATGTGTGTCATCTTCTGAAATTGCGGGGTGATGGTCTTCTGTGGAGTGGTTGAGAAGCCTTAGAAACGAAAGGGCTACGTCGAGCATAGGCAAAAGGCTTGTTTGGTGAGGCGTACTAATAAAGTTTTAAAATTCTTGATAACATATATATAGGGACTATATGTGTACAAACACACGTGTGATGTTACAATTTATTATTTATATTTCAACAGAAAAAATAGTTTTCCCCGATAGTTTTCTGGCATAAGGATAGCGTTCATCACGAGAGAGGAAATTTTTATTGCACGACAAAGTGAAAAATTGTACATCCAGAGCATTTTTTGCTCGTTAAACATAATCAAGAATTTTTAAACATATTGTGTCTTCTACTCCTACATAGGAATTGGAAGCGTATATCAATTGCAAAGTGTGCTAAGTCCCTGTCAGTTGTCCACTCTAGTAACAAGCAGAGAAAAATCATTAGTTTTGATCCTCAAGTCTGTCGGTCCAACTCTAAGTAGGTAGCACCCCGAGCTAAAAGTTCACCTTGTTCAAAACGCAATAGCAGCCACATCTATCATAAACATCAATTTGGTGCATCAAGGGGCAATATAGATATGAAGTGCAGAAAGAATGTACGTTTTGAACAAGCTGGGTTCACAATCCAACAACTTTCACTTTAGAATCATCAATGGTAGCGAGGCCATTTTAACAGGGGTTGGAGAATTACGTGAGCCCAACTAAAGCAACCAAACATAAATATGTACAACCTCTACATGCGTGGAAGCAAGAAACTAGAGTGTATCAATCTGATTATGAAAATTAACCACTAAGCACAGCTCTCTGGATTTTTGCGTGCACTCAATCATGATGCAATTAAAGGTCAAAGGCCACAGTCACTTTGCAAGGAGGATCCAAGGTCATTGTACTCTAGCAGGACTGCAGGAGCGTTGGACACATGCAAAAGGAACCCGACAACCGAAAGACGGCTGCCTAATAGTCACGGTAATTAATAAACACTTATCAGAGCACGCATGTAGTAGGTCTTCTGTTCTTAGAGTTTGGTGCCCTGGCAGCTGAATTTTAGCGCTAAATTTTAGAGGTCTCTAAATAAAGAGAATCTAGTACTAAATAAAGTCTAATGATAAAACCTTTTTACAGATGAGTACATCTTTACGAGACGAATCTAACGAGCCTAAGTAAGCTATGTTTTGCTACAGTCATACTACAGTAATGCTACAGTAACCATCGTCTAACCACGGATTGCTTACCCTCATTAGATTCGTCTCGCGAATTAGACCAGGGGTTCTGCAGTTAGTTTTGTAATTAAATTTTATTTAATACTCTTAAATGATAAGATTCTTTTTTTTAGACCCTTCTAAATTTTAGACCCCCATGAAACGAACACCCCCATATACGAACAGCAGCGAGAAAACGACCACGTACTAGGCAGCCTGTTCGCCTCGCTGCGATGCTGCCGTTTTACTGTAGCGGCTGCTGAAGAAATAACTGCGAACACTGTAGCGGCTGCTAAAAAAATAACTAGAACACTATAGCTGCTGCAAAGCAGCGAAACGAACATGCTCGGCTTGGCTACAGAAGAGCAAACCATCTTGCAATTTCATTAGACGGCTTGAAATAATTCTTATACAAGGGCTATAAAGACGCAATATAATGGAGTAGTCCTACAATATGTATTTTGAAGTGAAGTCCTAAAGTATGTACACCACCCTAAAATAGCATCGGGCTTTGGCTCACGCGAAATGCAAACCTTGGTTCAGCGTGTTCGTCTCGCTGCTTTGCAGCAGCTACAGTGTTCGCAGTTATTTTTCTGGCGAAATTGGCGACCCGCCGTCACCGTTGGTCACACCTACTGTTGCGTTTGGTTTCACCGTGTGATGACAAAAAAAAAAACGCTAGGTGGTTCCTTTGTAACCCAACATATCACCGCCTTCTGAAAACTGAGAAGACAAAAATTTTGTTAGCAAACCAAACAGCTGCCAACACAGGGCAGTCTAATTATAGCTCATCTACGGTTATCGCGGGTTACACAGAAAAGAGAAGAAATTGTTGCTAGAACAAAATTTGGTCCAATTTTGCTTCAATAAAAGAAAATAGTTGGCCCGGTCCTTTGCTGTCAATCCAAATTGGCGATTGGGTTGCTTGGGCAACAAATGTTGATTTGCTTTGCTTTGCAACCAAACAAACCATAATTTGGTACAAGTAACAGCTACATCCAAAGTTTGCCAATAATATGCTTGTGCTCTTGTCAACAAGTTCTGACACAGCGGCTACCAATAAACTACAAGTTGTAGGAAGCCCCCGCAATTTTAATACTTGTTCTGCGTATATGAAAATTATATGCAACTTCAGATGACACTGTTGCTATTTCCAACTGGACGCAAGATCCAACACAGCGCAGACCAACAAAGCACAGTAAAACAAAGCAAAACCCCGTCGAAACACGTGGTTACCACTGAAAAATGCTTAAAATTATACTTTATGTCACCACTTAGCTAATCGATTCAAATACAGGAGCTGCCAACCCAAATGAAATTGCATATGGAAACCTCAGCACAGCCACCTGAATCAGCCGTACAACATTGTCCCGCTTTCGGCAGACAAACCAAAGGAAGGTTAGATAAACAAGAAACAAAGCACAAGGTCATAGAAAAGGCCATCATTGTTCATTTGGGTGAGACCAGGGGAAGAAATATAAATCTGCTGCAAATGCAATGCCATCATACCCTCGACTCTTGATTCCATGGAAACTTTTAGCAAACCACTACTGGTAATAACAGCCGATGTCCTGCTCTTTAGCAGACAGGCCATGCATGGCAGAAAGGGTAACGCTGGTGCGCTGAAATAAGTGCAATGATGTACAGCACACAGATGAAAGCTGAGGATTAAAAAGTACTAGAAAGAATTGCTCCGAATCTGAGGTATCAGCATCGCAGGATCATCAGACTAAGACTTACTTAATAGCCCCCCACAATTAAGATCACCAGACAATTTCAAGTGCATAATCAGGATTCCACGCTTCACTTGCAATCCTGTACATATAAATGCATAAAGCTTGCTCACGGATTTCGACACATTACTAAGACTTACTTAATTCTGAACTAAAGTATTATCTGCGAAATTCGAAAAACTCTAACTGCTGAAACCATGGCTAAGTACATCAATACACAGACGGATTGAGTTTAGAGAAAGATGGGGTCATGGTCATCTAAGTGATTCAGGAATTCATGGAACCGCCCAATGTTCTGCGCAGGAGACAGCAGATGGCAAAGTAGGGATGTGCTTGGAAATTTAAATGCATTACTATGTACTGATGGAAGACAGAATCAGAACCTATGGGACCAAAAATCTAACTGGCAAAGTTTGTATATCAGTTCATATAATAATAATTAAAAAAAAGATACTGGAGAAAAAGAAAATAACAAAATTTGAGCATGATGCCTGGCCCATTATAGAAGGGAAAGAGCAATTCTGACACTAGATAAGACTATCCGCCTCCAATAGAACAGTCACTACACATTTTGAACACTAGAGGTGATAGTATACACCTAGTTTCAGGCTGCTCAGCGCAAATAGAAATGGCATGATATGATGATCCTTGCAGGCTGACCATAGCAATAACCTGCCATCAGATAATTCAAATGGTAATGAGTGGAGCTGCAGAGTGCAAGGCTGAAAGTGGTTGCCCTGTGTTGATAAAAATGCTCAAACAAAGACGAGAATCTCGCTAAAATCAAAATATTTTCATGCAGGCCTAGCACACAGCTAACGCCAGCCTACCCAAGTTTCTTGCATTAAGTTTACGAAAATCATCGCTGATCAGGTTAGTTTCCCTCCTCTAGCTATTCATGAATAGGAATCCTCCATTTAAGAGAGGAGGCTTCATCATTCATGGTAAGGAAATTTACAAATAACTCTAGCTCCACTCCCACTCACATTCATGGTAAGGAAATTTACATAGTGGCTCCTGGCCGAAAGAGAGGTCCAGAACCTTGAACACCTTTCACACATTCCTATTTCCTTCACCAACCTAGTTCATAACTCATAACACGAGAAGATAGAAAGTTATATCCACTCAATTGAACATGCCATCCCTTTGCTTAGAAACTAAATGTGGTCACTGATTTAGTGGTTAGAACATAGAGGTACCATTGCTCATGTCCTACTAGCTAGAAAGGCAATACATTTCCTATATCTTTAGAATTAGGTCACATCTCATATGCTGCTTCTACAATGAATTAAACTTGTTAAGGATCCCAAAGAAAAGTCCTTTTCTGCTAGTATAAACAAGTTCAAAGCACGAAATAGATGCATATTGTTTGCCCAAATGGTACTGGTGCAAAAATCGAAGATCATCCGAGAAACAATTACCTCATCTATTTCTTAGCACCAGGATTTGATTGCTGTTGTATCTGCTTAAGAAGGGTTGCTGCCAAGTGCAACGTTGCTTGAAGGCGCTTTTGAGGATCTCCATCAAGTTCTTCCTGGGAGGTTAGTTGCTGGCTAGGCTGCTGACCAGAGGGAACTACAGGTTGTACTGGAGCACTTGATGTGTGCTGCTGATGGGGCGGAGGACCTTCAGGAAGTGGAGGAACAAACGATCCTAATGGCATGGATGAATGAGGGGGATTCATCGGAGCATGCATAGGTGGTACATCAAAACTAGTGCTAGAAAGAATAGGTGTATTGGCTGGACGCGGAATGGGTGGATTTGGTAGTAGTGAGCCTTGTATTGGCGGCGCATGGACCTGGAACTGCATGGATGGTGGAACAGGTGGCAGAGAGTGCTGGATAGGGATGGAACCAGAGCCACTGGAGCAGCCTGACATCACTATAGCATGTCCATGTGGATTGGAGTTCTGTACGAATCCAAATTGTTTGTTTGAGCTGTCTATAGGAACTTTTTTTCCAGGTTGGTTTTGTTGTGCAAGACGGGCAGTCAGCTGTGCAAGTTGATCCTGTGGTAGGGATACTGGGAGAGGAGGTTGATTGGGTCTAGCTACCTCCTGTGCTTTGGGTTGCACAGGAGGCCAGGGCATGCTGTTTGATGCTTCACCAGTTGCATATACAGATGCTGTCCCTTTTGGCTCTAGTGTCCTGTTATACACATGTGACATTGCATTCTGCGACAATGAACTGAAATTGCCAGAATCTGGGCCTGGTTCATTAATGTTATTCGACCATCCTGAGGGCAACGTGTTCGGGAGTTGCTGATATTTGTCGTGTGCTGTGCCGCCCATACGGGAGTCAATTGGTGGCCTTTCTTGCAGTAATTGAGAGCCAGCATACAAAGAAGCACTCTCCGGCTTGTATGGCGGAACAAAATCTGTATTTGTTGGATTATAACTTCCAGCCAATGAACCGATATAATCCGGACCCTGTGGGAATGCCCTAATTTCTGGTCGATTAAGTCTTCTCAGCGAATCCAGATCCTCATGACTGCTCATATCAGTTTTCAAATGACTTGCAGAAGATGAAGGACCTCTCTCCAGTGATATGCGATTTGGAGAGCTATAATCTGGGTTTGACTGCAGAAACTTCAGAAGAACTCCAGATATGCTAACTTTTCCAGGCACCCTCAACACTTGCTCAGAGAAATCTGACGGGGGAACAAGAAACAAGGTGCTCCTTTCTCCAAGTTTACAAACTGCCGCACGCTGCTTATCAGCAAGGTAATTCATGAATTCGTTATAAGCTGCCATGTCAGCATCATTTTCTGGAACAAAAAATACCACCCAGCTGGCAGCAGCTTGATAGTAGTGCTTAGCAAGCATATCCAGACTTGTCCTAGCAGTGCAATTCAGAAACTCGGGCCTAAAATGTACAAGCAATAGAGCGAACATCAGCATTCTTAGTTAACCTAGTTATGTTAATATGTAAAATTATGTGAATTGATTGATATCATATCCCAGTGAGCTGGGGTGCCACTCACAAAAAACAAAGTATATATAATAAATCATAAGTGCTCCAAAAAAAATGACGAGAATATTACTAATGTAGCTCAAAGATATAGGGAAAACAGAACTTACAACGTGAAGTTAAGGACCTTCCCAACTGGGAAGCACCGAGCTCGGCAGATTGGTGTGCCACCCTTTGCTATTGTGCCGTTCCAGCTCCATTCTTCCTTAAGAGCAGGTTCATGATATTCAGAAGTCAATCTATCCACTTCACCTAGACGGCTAGCAGAACTGTCTTGAACATGCCATGGTTCATGTTTATCAATTAGTGGGGTTTGATTCCTTAAAGAATCAATTTGATGTCTATCATGAATACGAGTAGTCTCATAAGAAGTCTGATAAGTTCTAGTGTGTAAATCATCTTCTGGAAGATCATTGAGAGGCCTCCTCGGGTAGTCAGAGAAATTTTTTCCTGGGCCAAATTCTGAGAAAGGATAGTCGGGAAGTTCAGCATCATGCACGACACCCCTCAGCTTCTTAGTAACTGGGTATGAATTATCTTCAACATCCCAATGATCTTTCAACGGAAAGGGTCTCCGAGGTCGATCAACAGGAATGTTATGCCATGGGGCATCACTCCTGACAGAAGGGCTGGGCCTAAGCTGCTCATAAAACTCCTCAGGAATCCTTTCTGGATGTCGTTCCCGTATTCTTGAAGGCTGAATGTTAGAAACAGGGCCAAGCTCTAGTCCAGGTTCCTGGTGAAAATATTTATTCCTTCTGAAGTTCACATCATCAGCATCTCTCAGTAATCTGTCAGTGCCATACTGTGGTGGCGACATGCGGAAATCTCTTGAAGGGCCATCAAAAGGCCTAGCCCTAGGAAAACCTTCAAAGTCTTCCTCGTAGATACGTCGAGCATTAGGTTGGGGTGAATACGGGGGAACATAAGTATGTCTCCCAACTTCTGCTGCACCTTCATTTCGTGAAAAGCATATGCTTACTCGTGGATTATTGAAAAGCTTTCCCTGAAGTGCTTCTTTTGCCCTGCAGGCTGCTGAAATACTAGTGTACTGCACAAGTGCATATGTACGGCCTGGGAATGTTGTTATCCTGACAATCTCCCCAAACGGCGAAAAGGCTTCCCACAACGTTGCCTCATCTACCTTTAAACCATGAGGTAAACCTATCCATAACACCTCACTAGGTTCAGTAGACCTATTTCTTTTAGATTTATCTACTGTTTTTTCAGGACTTGGTTGCTGTTTTCTTCCACGTTCAATGGAATGACGCTCATCAGCATATTGCATATATCTGTCATCCATTGGGATACCTGAAGCCTTGTCCTGTAAATTCAAATACTTTAGGTAACCTGGTACCATTTTATGCGTGCAACAGCGTAAATGCAAAATAACAAGAGGTCCTGGTACACCAGATTGATGATGGTAGACAAAATAAACCATCACTGGTTTAGTCCTGGATAAATGAATCATCATATTTCCGATTTCATAGCAATCCATACCAAGCCAAAGGCATGGATTATATTAGTAACCACATAGAAACTTTAGCACCAGTGATTGCTAGTACGACATGATGTAATGCAAAGCAAACAATTATCCTCAATATTGCTTAGGTCAGCCATTTGAAGGACACTGATGGTCATTCCAAATTACTGGGATACCGTAGTTCAAAATAATCTTATACAAGCATTGGTACCTAATCAGTTATTGCTATAAACAACTAATTGCTGCTTACACCAATATTTCAGGATGCATATCTTTAGTCCTGACACATCCTCGATGCTGATACGGACGGGATATGTCTGGTGGCATAGAAGGTCCCCCCCAAAAAAAAAAGGAAAACAAGAAATCTGATCCATAATGATATGGCTGCCAGACCTGGCAACCAGTTATAATTCTTGATTTCCTATTTGATTTTATTTGTTTTATTGACCAATACTAGGCTCAAAATAGGTACTGCAGACAAATTGCATAAGTGGTGCATGACTTATTAGATGATATATCATCTATCTTTTCTCTTTTGGGATTATAGCAATGCATATGTTGCCATAAGGCCACATTAGTATGATCTGCTTGGCAGGAATACTTATCATAATCGTTCTGGTTAATGGTGCTTGGATGTTTTCTAGTTGTGCTCGTTATTTTATAGGTACAAATCACATGGCAGTCGTTGTAATATTCTTGCATTCTTATTCAAACATGACAAATCGACCCAACAGCATTGAGGTCTGGGCAACAGTTATGACATGGTATAATCTTGACACGTTGCAACAAAATAACATGACACCATCCTTGACCAGGAGTTGGCTGCTTCTGAGCGCATGTCCAAGAAGGCAAGAAGGGGCTTCATGGACACACTATGCAGAACATAAAAAATAAAATAGAAGAGCCTTCCTGTTTCAATACCTTGAGCAATGGCTTCTAAAAAGAAGACATTCAGAGGAGAAGAGCTTGCTCAGTCACTTAGTCTATTAGTGTTTTATTTCGGAAGAGTCACGATGGCCACTTAGTGGCTTTTGGGGTTGGTGCCTTTGTGTGGTTTGCCGTTCATGTAATTGGTGCTGGCTGAACTGGCTGTTAAATAGTTATTGCCGTTCATGTATGTGCAGAATATTCAATTTAGTCTAAAATGGTTTTAGCGTGACTGGAGTTACTACCACATGAGACAAGAAATGAGTTTAGTAGCAGTAGTTTCGTCAGGGCATCAGCATGCCATGTAAAAAATATGTTCCTATTAATCAAAATATCATGCTGACCGTGTTATTTCAACCAGCAACCCACCATTTTGTGATTATATGGTCAAATTGGCTGATTATAAGAAATCATAAGAGAGACGTAAAATTGGTTCACTTAACCAGCCAATCTATTGAACATGATTATATCCACGTCAATGTCTGTCTAGACATGATGCTGTAAGGACCAAAGATCTTTCCCCATGTTTCAAGAGACTTCGGATGTCATTGTTGTTTCCTGTACTCTAGTATAGATACAAGCCCATGTAATTACTTGTTTGTGTGCGCGACAGATCAGGTGTAGTTAGCAGTTGCAAACATGTTGTACACTGTACATCAGTCTTTAGTGACAGAAGAAATAATATAAGCCAATACATGAATATAACACTGTCACACACTCACACTGTAAATTATAAGAAATAGGTATATATAATTCAGGAAGTACATTAGGCAAAAAACTTGGCCTGTGTGTTTAACGTGTACAGAGGTCACAAATGTATTTTTAATGCCCACGCTGTATGTAACCTAAAAAAAGAGAGAATGCTTTCTCACTAATAGGATTTCAGTCCCATGGAAGTTATTTCAAGATGCACATTATATATCTGGCATGGTTCATATTGTGAACAAAAAGGTCTGGGAAGCTAGCATTGAATAAAGAGACAGCGTCCTGTGGAAATATAACGTGACTTATCAATGATATTAGGACCCTAAGCTTGCTGCAAGCCATCTCTGATGCTTCATGAACTCGTATTGCCTTACTTTTGATCAAACAAAAAAATGTCATAGTAGTTTTCATGTCCATACAATTTCACCTGATTTATCCTCGAAATTATTTCGCATCAGTATGAAACATCAGGTTATGTGATCATCAAACCATGAAGATGCACCTGAGCATCTAAAAAATAAGAATATATCTGAAGCACAACCAGAAAAATCAACTTTTTAGAGTTGTTGGTTCCAAGAAGGATGACTAGGTCAGTCACATGATAACAATCCTAATAACTATATTAATCTGAGATGTTTAACTTTTGCCTTGCTTAGGACACTTGATTATTAAGAGTTACTAATGTATGGACTGTGGGAGTGAATTATTGACATTAGTATCCACTTTTCATGTCTAAACGAATCCTACATTGTAAGATTCACCACATATGAACAAAAGAGGTATTCTCCATTAGCAAAGAACACGGAAAGAGCTGCTCTGCTATTCTTGAACATGATACAGATGAGCATGTTTCGGCCTAATCTGACCGTAGGCAAAACTGTGAATCCTAACTTGGCACTCAGCTTGTTACGAAACTTAGTGATTGTTGTCTCAATCTCCATCGTTGCAAACATGACAAGAGAAGCGCAATACACCAGTGATATTTTCAAGGCAAAGCGAATGCGTATGAACAGAGGATGTTCAACACTAACCCCCTTGGAAAACTCGATCCTAACGGGCGCCCCGCCGAGCCGGGCACCCTGCAGCTCCCGCACCGCCGCGACGGCGTCCTCCTCCCGCATGAAGCTCACGAACGCGAAGCTCCGCCCCGGGTCGCGGGCGATGCCCTCGACGTCGCCGCACCGTAGGAACAGCTCCGACAGGTCGGACGCCGTGACGCCGGGCGCCAGGCCGCCCACCCACAGGTGCCGCGACGGCGGCGCCACCCCCCAGCCCGACGACCGACGCGGCGGCGGAGGGCCCTCGTCGCGGGCACCGAAGCGGGGCCGCGGATCGTCGCCCCGCGCGCTGCTTAGCCTATCCCGCCGCCCGCCGCCGTAGCCGCGGCGGCCCCTCGCCATCTGCAAGAAGCGATCGCGATTCGTCAGGGAGGCCGCATTCCGACAGACGTGATCATGAGAGAGGAGGAGAGACAGACGACGGGAAAGGGGAGAGTAGTCAGAGTACCATTCGCTCTGCGGCGGAGGTGCAACGCCGGCGCCGGCAGTGATTGGGAGGAAGGTTAGGGTTAGCCGTCAACTGTTGGATGGGACGGATGAGGGCCGAACTGTTGGATTAGGAGAATTTTTTCCCCCAGTTCCATTTCCTGAGGTTATGTTTGGGAATAGGGGATGGAAACCCCGGGAAACAAAAATAATCTGACAAAATTAAGAAAAAGGATACATAAGAAATATTTTTTTGCGAGTTGATGAAAGGGAAATTCATTGCATAGTCTGTAGATTTAAAATATATGTATTTTTAATACAAATTTTTATCATACAAACAACATTCAAACTAATAGACTACTGCTCTCCATCCACGGATACATGATCGAAATAAGAAATCAACATGTGTCAAGCGAATGGAAAAAAATCATAGTGAAGCATCATCCATATGGCGCAACCAATTACTCCTATAATTCAACAAGATTTTTTTTATTGTAGCGTCTCTCACTTCTAATTAACTAGTTTTACGATCAACAATTTATGTGTATAAATGAAGTAAATTATATAATATTGAATACTGCCTCTTGTTAGCGAAAAAAGGATTTGGCTTCAACATGCTTTTTGACAACCTCAAGTAGAAATATGTCTGTAAAGACAAGTAAAAGGCTTAGCTATATATATTTTTTTTTGTAATCATTGAAGTGAGAGGTTTGTAGTTCTTTTTCGATTGAAAAGTGAATTAAGAGAGTTTGAATCCATTCAGCGAAAAGTTGAACATAAAAATCTGACTCTCTTGGTTGCATTTCACACCATTCGAATTTCGAAAATACCCCACGTATAGACTCATTGCCTCATAAATACCCCCTCTCCCTCCTCACCAAACCAAAAGTTATTCTCATATTAATCCCCACCTACAGACTCATCACCGCGGCTACCACCGCTCACTGTTCCGCGTCGATCCTTCCAATCGAGATATCGTCGTTCTCGGCGCCCTCCACATAAATCAATCTGGGCGTGGATTAATCTCCTTTTTCGCAAGTAAGGAAGCCCTGGCCCTGCTGATCTCCCTTTTCAATGAATATAAAATGGTTACTTGTGTGTTTTTATACTTTTTTGTTGGGATGAATTTGTTGGAACGAAAATTTGTGTTTGATCTGGTGGATTACGATTTCTTTGAGAATTTGGTTGCTGGAGGGTAGGGGCACTGTGCAGCGGTACCAATTTTATTTGAATATACTCTTTTTATTTTTGTTCTAGTAGGAGATTCACTCGTATTCGGAAAAAAAAAAAAAGAAGAAGATTCACTCTTGTTCCAACGCAGACGGCAGACCGGCTCGCCTCCTCCTACCCGATACAAAACCCTACCCCGCCGTCACACAGACTCAGCAGATTACAGGAGCGGCTTGGTCTCGCGCACACGGCAGGAAGCGCGACCAGAGCCCTCCTCCTCTAGCTTCGGCGGAAGGTGAGAACTGAGCTCTCCTCATCCTCTAGTCCACCTCCTTTCCTTTTTAGTTGACATTTAGGCTGGATGTATGGGTTGATCCCTGCGCAAGGGCGGGGCCGGGGACGGGGAGATTTCTTCTCAATCGGGGATGGGGATGGGGAGGGGGCGGCTGCCCTACCTAGCCCTATTGGCCGGTCGGCCTCTGGAAACAATTCGAAATACGAGTTCTTTGGATTGAATCCCCCATGTTAGGTTTTGTCCAAGCGTACTGTACAATAGGTTCTGTTGCAGTTCCTGTATCGATTGGACTTTATGGTTGGATGAAAGGGGAGACTTTTGGAATTTAGGATGTTCCAAGATTTGTTGACCTCTTTAGAAAACCTTAATTGTCTTGATATAGTAGTAAATAAAAATGTCTTCTTTTGTAGTACATTATGGATGATTGAATTGCTGGTTACTACCTCTGCACTTTAATTGTGTCGCCTACTAGTGTAAATTTAAACTAACCAATGACATCAATAAAATACAGAGGCAGCAGGTGTGTTTAGTTTTGGTCATGTTGTAACTGAGCACTGCCACCTTTATTGAAATATAAAAAGACCATGGTCATTGAATGTCGTTTTGTATTAATTATATATTCTGAAGTCAACTTTGTGTTAAGCTGACAGAGACCTTTTTTGGGGGACTGGATTATTTGTATTGATCCTTCTCTGCTTTACATCTGATCCGCCTTCACATGGTTGCCTCACTGTGTCGATGATATCATGAGCCACTGGTTTGAATGTTGCACTGATTTCTCCTTGATGTTTTCTGTATTATTAATAATGCTGTACACATTGTTTAATTTGTTACGGTCAAATTTGAATTTGTCTCCCAGTATGTTGGCCTACATGGTGAGATCGGGTGATGATAGTTTTCCAGTTAAATGTGGATTGATAAATGTGCATGTGTTGGATAGCTTATACTTGTTGTGCTTCTTTATACTCCCTTCGTTTTCTTTTTGTTGTCGTTCCAACACAAAAGTTTAGTGCAAAATGAACTAGCAGTTATGTCTGAAACGTCATCACTTTGCAACCGGAGGTAGTATTAGCTTAGCTTATGGTTTCACCTGCATTTTTATTGAAAATTTTGTTTAGATCAGTTTACATTGATAGGAAGCTATTTGGTTACTGATGTAAATTGTAAAGGATTAGAAGACAATAACAAAAGCGACGTGCTATGCTGATATTGAAACTGCTAAATATGATGCTTGAGTGCTGTGCGTTGATTATGATCACTGGCTTATGAAGTTGAGGTTTGTGATTTTTGCTTTTATTTTGATGAGGGCAACCTGAGGTTTGTCATTATTGATTTCACAGGAAACATGATAAACCTTTTCAAGATAAAGGACCAAAAGAAGGATGATGCAGCAGCTGCAAAAGGAAAGCCTGCTGTCAAGAAACAAAGTCCAGGGGAGCTGCGTCTCCATAAAGGTTCATCTTCTTGGGAACAAACAATCAAATCTGATACTCTGTTATATGTCTGATACTCTGATCCACATTAGCCATGATATATGGTTATTTACTATGACATCCCATTGTTTCAGATATTGCTGAACTGAACCTTCCCAAGACCACCAAAATTTCTTTTCCAAATGGCAAGGATGATCTGATGAACTTTGAGGCCACTATTCGGCCTGATGAAGGATATTATGTGTAAGTGGTTCTTAAGCTTCTTATTTCCTTGTGCAACTTATGACTCAAAATAAAATAATGTACCCATGATATTAGTTTTGCACGTTGATATCTATTGGTGTTCTAAATATAAAATATGAATGATCTACGATGGCTCATATAAATTTCGAGTAGGATTGTAGGAAGCAAGTTTTCTGAATTACGCTGTGGGCATGGATAACTGTCAAGCCATAGTAATGTCGTAGCTTTATTATGTAGTCAGGTATGGTTTTCCTTATAAATTTGACTTGTTTTCCACGTGCACCAAATAATTAACATAAGCGATTAAATTTTCTGCTGTTGTGGATGGGTTCTGATATATTATTATCTATATATTTTTCAAATTGATGCAGGCAACACTATAAATCGTTTTTATCCTTTCGCAGCAGTTTCCTATACCTCACAGTAGCATAGCATACTTGAGCAACCTATCAATGTCTTTGTTTGTTTTCTGTTTGTGGGGTGGGAGATTGATCTATAAATTAGTGTAGCATACGGGTGCATATTGCCCTACGGAATAAGTCTTGTTTTCATCTATTATTTACTTTTCTTTCAGGGGTGGTAAATTTACTTTTACCTTCCAAGTTCCTCCGGCTTACCCTCATGAACCTCCGAAAGTCAAGTGCAAGACTAAGGTAACCATTTTTCTATTTACATCTATCCCCTTAGTTCCTACTGTCATTTCTACCAGTAACGTTTCATATTTTTCACACCTTTATAAGTTAACTGTTTGTTGTTGGCACTAATATTTCATATTTTAACATGTAAGGTTTACCATCCAAATATTGACTTGGAGGGGAATGTGTGCCTGAACATTCTCCGTGAGGATTGGAAGCCTGTCCTGAATATCAACACCATTGTGTACGGCTTGAATCTTCTTTTCTCGGTGAGTATAATGTTTGGCCAGTTACTGAAAGATGGCTATGGATAAAAATAAAATAAACTAAAACATTGTTTGCAAAGCTAATTTTGTTTGATGTTTTGTCTCAATTGCATAGTACTCTTCATAATTGTCACCTATAGCTGTTTATGAAAATAGAAGTGTGCAATTTTGCTTCATCAGTTGCTAATCATATTCCACTATCATGTGCAGCAACCCAATGACGAGGACCCCCTGAACCATGAGGCAGCAGCCGTTCTTCGTGACGACCCGAAAAAGTTTGAGAAAAATGTTCAGAGGGCGATGGCTGGAGGTTATATTGGTGACACCCACTTCCCTAGGTGTTACTGAGATATCTGACTTATGGGCAACTGTTGACCGTAGCAATGTGCTCTGGGGAACTTAGGTGCCCAAGATGGGCTAAATTTAATGAAGTATTTGGGTCGTGTAATGTAAGGTAGTCTGGACATATGTTTGGAACGTATAATCAGGAGGCTCTGTTAAACTGTCTTGACAATTGCAGTCTACTGGTCTGGCCGTCGCGGGGATCACTCTAGGTCGCCGATGCTTGTTGAAAATACTGAACTGGTATGTCGTAATGGAGGGCTTTGGCTTGCACCAATGGAGTTCTTTGTTAACTACTACGCATTTGTTTCTTTACTTTTAAAACTTTTATATAACGTACTAGGTCTTAAAAATTTCGTTATTATAGCCAGCATCAGTAACTGCCGTGCACCAATGAGTGAGAACGTCCACCCGACATTTGCGCCCTGTTTGGGGTGGCTTCTACAAGCTTTTGATTCTCCAACAAGCCCCAAATTATAAAAGCTAGCAGCTCTCCCAAAAGGTGACGAAAACTGCGACAGTGATTCAGGTACTTGCGTTTTGCTGGTCGACGAGCAGCTCATGTACCATATATTATTCAACCATGGTAGACACTATGGAAAAAGGCAGGCAAGTTTAGCCGCTGTGGCAGACCTGGGGGTGTTCGTTTGAGGGGTTTAAATTTTAGAGGGGTCACATTAAAGAGAAACTTGTTATTTAGAAGTATTAAATAAAGTTTAATTACAAAACTAACTGCAGAACCCTGGGTCTAAATCGCGAGACGAATCTAATGAGGGAAATTAAGACGTGATTAGAAGATGGTTACTGTAGCATTACTGTAACAAAATATAGATTAATTAGGCTCATTAGATTCGTCTCGAAATGAGCATCCATCTGTCAAAAAAGTTTTGTCATTAAATTTTATTTAATACTTCTAAATAATAAGATTTTTAGTCCAGAGGGATTGGAAAAGCTAAAGATGGAGCGCATGATTACATTCCGCTTGGGGCATGACTGTGCTTTGAGAGGCCCCATGCGGTAGGCGCTTCCGCAAGTATTCCTTACAAAGCATCATGCTCCGTCATGGTTTTGTGCACACACATGAGCTTCTTCTGATCAGTCCTCTCCAAACAGACAGCAGTCTCTTTCTTTTCTGTTGCTAGCTAGAGCATTGCGCAAATCGGCACATGCTTGCCATGGCCAGCAGCAGCAGCAGCAGCAGCCAAGAAGTGAAACAATGGAGACCGAGGCAGTACGTCCTGACGGGCATGTGCGTCGTCCTCGCCGCCAGCGCCGTGGTCATCGTCACCTCCATCGTCCTCCGCCCCACCGACATCTTCTTCTCCGTCGCAAACTTCTCCATCTCGCCGACGAACACCACCACCAGTACCGACGACCCCAGGATCAGGAACGTCCCGGAAAGCAAGAGGGTGGCCTTCGACCTCACCGCCTACAACCCGAGCCGGCGCGCCCAGGTGTTGTACCGCCGCGTGGTGGTGAGCATGCAGCTCGAGAACGGCGGGAGGCCCCGCGTGAGGAAGACGTCGGTGCCGGCGCGCTTGACGACGGACGACGAGGCGTCGCTCCGCCAGGACGCGCACTCCAACAAGTCCATCGCCGTGGAGGCGTTCCTGGACAACCAGCTGTACGGCTTCTTCAACAGCAACGCCAACGCGTGGGCGACGGTCAATGTCATCGCGCAGGTGAAGTTCAAGGTTGGGCTGGCCGCGTCCAGGCGCTACAATATCAGAGTCAAATGCGCGCGGATCGACTTGTCTGCCATCACCATCGCCACAATTGCCAATTGCTCTGACGTCTACTGATCCATCCACCGTCGTCTTGCTGTCGCTTGGTTCCTCGGTCGATCAGTCGATCAGACGCATGCTGTGGTTTCTAAGTTGAAGATCATTAGCAGTTATTGTACACGTTCCACATTAATCATTAATGTTGTTGGTTTGTGTGTGAGCCTGCAGTCCATGCATTTTGGCATTCATCATAGGATCGTCAATTTACTTGCACTGTATTTGTGTGTGTGTGTGTGTGTGTTTTGATTCATTGCTATATATCCAATTTATTTAATTTGCATACATGGATAATACTACCTCGTTGCTATAATAACGTGTTTCACATTTCCTAAAATCAGAAAAAAATCGAACTCATATGCACACAAAAAATACTGGAATGGCAATGTAGTTGAACTAAGGATCTTCTTGGTGCGGTAGAAAGTTTTCCAAGATACATGAGCCACGGTCCCTCTCTTTTGCAATAAAAACGACCAGATATTTCTACACTATCGGTAACCAATTAGAGGGGGAAAAAAGAGACGAAGTTAGAGTGAGATGAATAAAATAATTGTGCCTTTGTGATCTTTAAGTTTTTGCAAATGGAATTTTATGACGGCTAGTATATTTGCGGTGACAAGTTAGCCCTACAACGGAATTCAAGGCAATTACCAGAAAATTATCAATACATTTTTTAGGAGCCGATAGGGAAAAAGAACAAAAGGGTCATAGGCAAGAGTCGTTTGGTTCATACCTCTCCCCTACACACAACATTTTATCCTTCCAATTTGGTGAGCTCCGGGGGACCCTTCCTCGTCTCACATTAACAATGGTTGGTGTGGACCATATTTTACCATGGCAAGTCCCCCACTGACCCCTCTGTAACACCACTATGGATCCATTTGGTGGCCGATGGCACCATCTCACCTCATATCAATCCCTCTATGTACCTCATGAACCACACTTTGCCGTCACCTTCACCCTGACCATGTTAAGTTTAGCATTGGTTCTGGCATCCTTGCCTCCACAATCACTAGTTGGCCCCAACTTTGCCGTCATTTTCAGATCCAACTAGGTGGCAACTCCGGAATGCCAGCTTAAGGGATCAACAATGGTGGTGGGAAACCTAGAAAATGATATTTAAAGAGGGCCTCTTGGAAATTGGTGTGGTGCAATGTGAATATCTGATTTTGAGTTTGATATCAAGGAAATAAATTGAAACAAAGAACAAGAGTGCCGGGAACGAACATACAATGTATACAGTTTTTTGAGGTGAAAAAAGACAACATACATCTGTTTCTGCTGCATCCAAACCTAACAGATACTATTGTAGTGGTTGGCTTTTGACCAAGGTTTTAAATCTCCCGTCATAGCTTTTTGAGGCAGTGTACCGCTAGTTGTATTCATATACAAATTAACCGCTATCTCCTGCTATATAGCCTGATTTATCTCCACTATTAGCTGTTTTAAAGGTATGCCGCTAAATCTCTTAGCCCGCTATTTAAAACATTGCTTTGACAGGTTTTAAATTAAATAAAAATATAAAGGACAAGCATTTTACTTTTACTTTTATTTATGTATGCGGGTTAATGCAACTTTTCTGTGGGTCAGTGCTGAAGTTTGGTGGGAATCATTCAGCAATTAAAGCTGGTATGTACAAATGCTAGAGCTAAAGCCTGGAAGCAAGTTATAGTACAGTCCAAACAAAAACAGAAATAATGGGCTGCTTTCTTATGAGATCTAGCTATCTTTTAAATTTGAAAACTCATGTTAATAATTAGCTAAATTCGTACGTGGTGATTCTTCCATGATGATTCCAGGCTGCAGGGCCCCGTGTGACCAAGTTACTTTGAGATAGCATTATTGTTATGGTCCTTGACCTATTTTGTTTTTCCATCGGTTTATTTATTATGTCTGGTTGGTACCATCTCAATTAGACAAGTACGATGGTAAAGAACCGACACGGGCAGACACTACCTTTAATCATGGAAGCCATTGGCACTCAGAGAAATTCCGGTTGCGAGACATTTTCAAAAAAATTCCGGTTGCGAGACGTTTTCAAAATAATTACCTTTAATCATGTATCATAGCTGTGCTATGGCGCCGGGAGGAAGAACAAAGTTTTCAAAAAAATTCCGGTTGCGAGACGTTTTCAAATGATCCAAAGCACGAGGTAGGAGCAGGGTGCTACGTAGAGAGGCGGTTGCCATGGGGCAAGGGCAGCAAAAACATCAGAGCATAGGTCGTCCATGGAGGTAGGAGGCGTATCAATACCAGGGGACACGCTGCACCCAGAGAGATCCCGAGCTGCAGGACACGTGATGAAGAGATTAGAGATGTCTGTGTCTTCCTGGACTGACGGGCAGAAAGGACAATAGGGGGTTGTGCAGCAGTAGCCAGTCAAAATCACAGCCCCTTCCTCTAACAGTTTCAGCAAGCATAGATTTTTCTTTGTCCATCCACATTCAAGCACACATTCGAAATTGGAATTGCACACAGGCATCACTGTGGCACACCGGCCATGCTATCTCTTTGCGGCACTTGGAGGCTGCTACTCGTGGTCATCGCCACACTCAGCCACTCACTGTTTGTTTCCATGGCAGATTACATAGTATATAGTATGTAAAGCTGCAGCTTATACATTAAGAATTTAATATTATGATAATATCATAAGCTGCCTAAAAGAAGCTTATTCAAGCTTGCCTTTTCACTCACTAGCCATAGCACTTTAGAATAATTTACCCACCCTTGGCACCCACCCATCCCAACTTCCAGCTCCCTTGGTGACATAGTCCATCTCTGTCCATCCATCTTCTAAGCAACATATGAAAGTGGTAAGGAAATACCTTGTGCGTATACATATATATCATACAAAATCTAAGACCATTTATTTAAGGCGAAAGCAACCTAATTTACTATAGTGTACTCCCTTCGTCCGAAAACATGAGCATTTCTGTGTTTGGTTAAGGTAAATCTTGTTCAACCTTGAAACAATATCTATTAATTCACTGCTTTACGTGACTATCGCTAGAAATTCATTGCAAAATAAAAAGAAAGTAAAAAAGGGTGACCACCCCTATAGTTCAAATCCCGTTTCGCTCTGTGGTACTGGTGCCTCGCCATGCCTCTGAGATCCAGCCGCCTTCGCCCCTCGCCGCCAAATATCCACACCACTGCTCGCTACCACCTTCCCGAGCGCCACAGATCAACGCTTGATGATACCTTTACTCACTAGTAGAAGCTTGCTCATCCATGATGTCTTGGTCGTGATGTTAACTTCTTCATGGAACAAGACCTATCTATAAGCCAGAATCCTCGGGAAGGCCGGATACGGTGCGCTGATATGTACATAAGAAGAACCGCATCGCTCCTTGCGCCGAATTGGAAATTAGGGATAGAGAGGCGATGAGTTGTATTGAACAATGAACTGACTGTAAAACCATACAACGGTTACTCATGCCGTCATGCGCCCAGTTGATCAAACACGAAACTGTTTGTGTTTGATTTTATTTTACAGCAAAGATGATGAAGAGGCATAGTTCATGTGAGGTCATCAGTGTTCACCATGCATGGCGCTCGAGTACATATAACATCAATCACAACAATCTTGGCAAAATGGAAAAAACAGGCAGGCAGTCCGCTCTGTGGCTTCGGGACGATGGTTCCGGCAGCTCAGCATTACTCTTGATGGCTACGGGCGAACAGGTGTATTTAGCGCGGTACCTTCTGGAGGTCCCCTCCGTGGTGTCGTCCTCCCTGACGACGCCTTTCAACACCATGACCGCGCCGTCGATCTCGGCCCCTCTCTTGTCGCCGAAGAGCTGGTTCAGGGCGTCGATCGAATCCAGGTTCTCCGCATCCCCATGTGCGATGTACATCTCCTCCTCCCGCTGCGACAAGGATACGGACACCGGCGTCACGTTGAATTTGACGATGAGCTTGTCCATGGATGACGACGACGAGGCGCCGCCTGAGGAATAGTGCAGGGCGGCGGTCACGTTGTTGAAATAGTAGAAGACACGCTCGCTGGGGTTGGTTGCCTCCAGATAGAACCTGAAGTCGTAGAAGGTATCATTGTTAGTTTGCCCAAACTTCTTCACAAACACATCGCTCTGCGAGATGTTGAGTTGGAGCGTCCTGGGACGGAGCGCCAGGAGCAGCCCCATGACAACGACGACCACGGCGAGCACGGCCACCACCAGTGCCACCGCGGAGCGCGTCAAGCATAGCCACCGGGGCCTTAAGGTCTTGCACACCTGGGTGCTTTCTCCCATTGCATGTATGTACGGGAAAACGACTCACACTACAATTGCTATCAGTTGATCTAGCTCGATCATATATAGTAGCATATATATGCTACTACATGTATGCATTCGGTTGCCTCATGCCCTACAAACAAACTACCCCGCCTCCGGTCGGAAATTGTTTATGTTATGGCAAGGGAATTAATTCAAAGCAGAACAAAACTACACGTCTGTCGGCAGCAAGGCATTTGTGATGGCACGGCGAGAAAAGGATGGATCGTACTCGTACAATTATGTTCCCTGCAAAAAATAATGGAAAGGATCCGACTGATCTAAAGCGCACACGTCACAGCAAAAGCTCAAAGATGATGCCAGATCATGACGCCGTGGCCGTGTGTACGTAATTGCTGCAGCGGGCATATCTCGGCTCCATGGCAGCAAACATGCAGTACCTGACGATGAGCAAGTTCCTGTCTTTTTTTTTTTTTTTATAATGGCGGGCATGGGTAAACTTAGTGATTAGTGATGCCCCCGGCCCCGCCCCCCCCCCCCCCCCCCCCCCCCCCCCCAACACACACACACACAATTTTGTTAGAAGCTCTGCCTCTGCCAGTGCCAGCTCCAACCGGTTACAACAAGAACATTGTACTGTAAAAGAAAAGGGAAAAAAGTAGTGATTCTTCCACGATCATATTACGCTGCAAGGACGGTGTCTTTATTGTTTGCTTTGACATAGTTCCGTTTACTTAATGTATCTCCTTCTCAGGTGAAGGAGATTTTGCTAATCTCTCAGTCACTTTTTCAACCATTTAAATATGGATCTAACCATCCAGATCTTCACACTCTCCCTCAATCTTATTTTTTAAAAAAGTGTTTAGCCGATAATATAAATGGCCCAACTTCAACAAAAATTTATTACAGCTTCAGAAAAACAATGTTCCATGCATTCATTTTATTTATTTCGTAGAATGTGACAAAAAAAATACGTCAGGTTTTAGTCATCTAGGAACCAAATTTTCCAGCTTCAATATCAAAATTATTTATGTTATGGTAAGGGAATTAATTCAAAACAGAACAAAACTACACGTCTGTCGGTAGCAAGACATTTGTGACGGCACAGCCAAAAAAAGATGGATAGTACTCTTTCCCGCAAAAAATAATGAAAAGGATCCGACTGAACGAAAGCCCACAGGTCACAGCAAAAGCCCAATGATGACGCCAGATCATGACGCCGTGGCCGTGATTGGCCGTGATTACGTAATTGCTGTAGCGGGCGTCTCGGCTCCATGGCAGGAAACATGTAATACGCAGCGATGAGCAAGTTCCTGGCATTATTTTATATAATAGAGGCCATGGGTAAACCCACCTACCCAGCCACCCATACAATTTTGTCTGAAGCTCTGCTTCCGGGCTCCGGCACCAGTGCCAGTGGCTCCGGCCGGTTACAACAAGAACAACTGAAAGTTGTACTGTTAAAAAAAAAGTAACAAAAAACTTGTTATTCTTCCATAATCATATTAGGTTGGAAGGACGATGTCTTTATTGATTGCTTTGACGTAGTTCGTTTACTTCCTGGATGTATCTCCTTCTCAGATGAAGTAGATTTTGCTAATCTCTCAGACACTTTTCAACCATTAAATATGGATCTAACCATCTAGATCTTCACACTCCATCTTATTTTTTTTAATGTTCTGATGAATATTAAAGATGTCCCAGCTTCAATAAAAGTTTGTTCCAGCTTCAGAAAAACAATGTTCCACGCATGCATTTTATTTTTTCTGTAGAATGTGACCAAAAAATATGTCAGATTTTAGTCATCTAGGAACCAAATTTTCCAGCTTCAATGGAAAAATGTTCCAGCTTCACAAATAAAATGTTCCATGTATACATTTTGTTTGCTCCAAAATGTGATTGAGAAGAGACATGAGAAGGAGCAAAACCCTTTACTTCCTTGGTTACGATTCTTGGCAGCTATATATATTCATTTTCCTTTGGTTACTTCATTCCATCTAATGAATTGAAGCAAATATGTGCCTTTGTAATGAAGGCATTGTCTTTACCTTTGTTGGATTCAGTTCCCTTTTCTGACTATGTAGTACATTCAGACCTATTCTTTTGTCTTTTCCTTTGTTGGATTCAGTTTCCTTTTCTAACTACGTGGTACATTCACACCTATTATTTTTCTGATGCTGATTCATTCTGTCGCTTGAATTAGAGCACTTTTTCCTTCAGGCAAGTGCTCTCGTTAAGAACTGACACCCTACCATACACCCCATGCACTTGAGCATAAGTAACATCCATAAATTGTTAGAACTAAATTCTATGAAGAAATAGTACATGCACATATGAGTGCGTCTCTATGCAACGTTAAATTAGTCCTAGAATCTGTACGTTTAGGCACATGTTAGCACGCATCGAATAAATAGGAAAGGTCGTTTGAATTTTATAATCTAAATCATGGTTTTTAAACCTTAGAGACCTGTTATTCCTTCAGTGATGGAGGACTCAATATGGCGAGGTAGGAGCACTTGCCATACCTCAATTTTTCCACCAGCACACCCTACTCGATCTTCAGCCTGCTGTTGTGTAGCCACTGACCGCCATGATTGAGCTGCTTTAAGGCTATAAGGAAATCGTTGTCTGTCAAGTGTCAACGTAGGGAGGTAGAAAATTTAGTGAGCAATTCCTTTCTACCACAGCAATCGACACCGTCACACCTTAATGTTTTTGCCGTCCTCTGCCACTGAGTTCCCTCGTTTGAGTTTTGTTGACGCTGCTTAATAAAAATTGGAACGAAGCAGCGCCAATAAAATGCAACGGAGCGAGACTAAAAGAAATGGTTGTAGATCTGAATGGCTCAAACTCGCAATTTATTTCCAGATATCCCGCTTAATATATATCCTTAATTATTAGGGTGAGCATTTCTGGGCCCTATTTGCAAACAAAGAAATTTTTATAGTTTTGAAATAATACCACGATTTATCTAGTTTCTTAGTGATTCGTCCTTGTTAGTTTTAGGCTGGAGGCCGGTGTCTTTTTTTTTTTCTTATTGCTTTGACGAAGTTGAATTCCCTTTTACTTCCTTGATTACGTTTCTTGGCAGCTGGAGTATATTCATTTTCCGTTGGGTATTTCATTCCAGCTAATGAATTGAAGCAAATTCTAACCGGTGGCATAGCTAGAGATTTTGCAATGGGGTGCACCACTACACAACATATATAGAGCAAAAACACATAATTTTGTTGCTTGTGGGTGCATATATGGTCAAAAACGATCTTTCAACACTCACTAATTTTCTGTTTTTGGTGGGTGCCATCTGCACCCAGAAGCTTCAATCGCCCATGATTCCAACTATGTGCCTTTGCAAAGAAGGCAGTGTCTCTTCTTTGCTGGACAGAATTTCCTTTTCTGACTACGTAGCATATCATATCTATACTTATTCCTTTTCTGTTATGATATATTCAATTGTGGCTTGAATTAAAGCACTTTTTCGCTTCTGACAAGTGTTCTGGTTAAGAACCAACACACCCAGGCGAACTATCATGCATCACATGCATTTGAGTATAAATGCTCATCGATAAATTGTTAGGACTATATATAATCTATGAAGAAATAGTACAAGCACATATGAGTGTGTTCCGTCCTATGCTACGTTAGATTAGGTCTAGAACATGTTTAGATGCATGTTAGCAGGCATCAAATAAAGAGAAAAGGCTAAGCTGAAACTTATGATCGCTGTCGTAGCTGATCTACCTCTGATATATTCCCTCGCTTGCGTTTTGTTGATGTTGCTAAATCGAAATTTGAATGAAACAACGTCAACAAAATGGAACAGAGGGAGTAGAAGAAATGGTTGCTAGGTCCTATTTGCAAACTAGAATATATGTTAATAATACTATCATTTAATATAAGAAAATACACTGATTTTTGAAATAAAGATGTTATATCGCATGGAGGCCCAGCAGTGCAAGTGGGCAGAGATCGAGGGGCAGCTAGAGCTAGGGAGGTCTAGGTAGAATTCGACTCAATCAAATCTCCTCTTTCATAAGTAAATCTCCTCTTTCATAATTCAAAGCGGATCCTATTTAGATCTTATCTTTATTTCGTAAAATCATTTGGCTTTCCTCCTAGCCACAGTGGAGGAGGTAGGGCGGACCCACCCCTGGGTAGAGCAATTTCTCCCCCGCCAGCGGGCTGGTCGGTGTCGGGGCCTCGGCGCTTGATCGGCCCATAACAAAAGAGATGTTTGGATATAACAATCTTGCATTTTTAAAATGCAGTCATTTGGAGTTTTAGAAACCGCACTCTCGATTTCTTGATAAACCGTGGTATTGCAGCTTTTGAAGACCATGATATCAAATATGGGGCCGGGCTTGAATTCCCTCCGCTAGCTTAGCATAAATATGCGTGTGCACTCAGCCAGGTACGCAGCCAGCCGGAGCCATCGTCGAGATGGAGTATTACGCTAATAGTAGCAGAAACTACAGCCTCTCGGCAGCATGTGACACAACCCAGTCCATTTTCCAGAACCTGACAAAATCCTACAACCAGCAGCTGAACGACACCTCCAGCTTGTCGGCCTCCTTGATCATGTTCGTCCTGGCCGCCGTCTTCTTCGGGCTCAACCTCTTCAGCGGCCTCTCCGACGCGAGCACCATCCTCAACCCCAAGATCCGCGTGGGCCTCACCTCGGCGCTCTCCCTCTTCCTCCCCGTCATGTCCTACCTCTTCTCCGAGGCCAAGAACAGCGGCGGGGGCGCCGAGAACCCGGACTCCATGGCCGAGCTCCCGCTGCGGGCGCGGTTCATCCTCTTCTGGATGCTCCTGGTGGAGCTCCTCCGGAAGAAGGTGGAGGAGATCCACATGTACGGCTACTCGGGCACCCTGGAGCGTGCCGGGCGTGTCGTCTGGCTCGGCAGCCTCGTCTTCACCAGCCTTCAAGGAACCGGGAGGAAGTCTATGATGGGAATGCTGTGGCTCCTCTGCGCCGTCAAGCTGGTGCAGAGGGTCTGCTTCACCGAGTTCGGGAAACGCTCCCTCGCCTTCGGCAAGAACGCCCGGCTCATTACCTCCTACATGGCTCAGGTACTAGTGCTGGCCGAAAATGATGGTGACCACCTGATCCGGGCGGATGAGCTGTTGAAGAGATGCAAGTACGCAGTTATGGAAGAAGAAAACTTGGTGGTGGAAGCCGTCCCAGGTGGCTACAGGCTGCTTAAAGGCGACGATGCCGGCGGCGGCGGCGCCGCCACCGTCGGCAAAATCTGGGAGCTCGCGGAGACCGACCGTGTCCTCGCTTCTCTCGACGAAGACAAGCGGTTGAGACGGCTCTGCCTGTCCTTCTCCCTCTTCAAGCTGCTTCGCCGGAGGCTCGAGCGCCTGCTGCCGGCGATGACCGCGGCGGAGACCCGGAGCTACCGGCAGATCATCTTCAGAGGCCTGCTGCACGACAAAGACAACAACACGGTGACAGAGGATGAGGCACTCTTCCAAGTGACACACGACGAGCTCAACTTCCTCAGTGAGTATTACCACTCCGTCGTCCCCGTCGTGCTCGCGAGCCCTTTCTTCCTGCTCGCAAACTACTTCCTTCTCCCCGTCCTAGTGTTCGCCCTGTGCCTCGTGGTCATTGTTCTCTGCAACAATGGCAGCCTCCCCTTCGCCTTCAAGAGCATCAAAGACAACAACTACTTCACTTTCTTTGGCGCCGCCCAGATGACTCGGTGCATGCGACAGGTCTTCAAGAACCCCGTCGTCTTCTTCTGCACCGTTGACTTCTCCATCACCTCGCTCCTTTTCCTCATGTTCATGTACGAAGAAGTCTGGGAGTTCTTCGTCTTCCTCCTCTCCGACTGGTTCTTGGTTTCACTCCTCTGCAAGTACGCAACCAAACCTTTGTGGTGGCGCAACAGCCGCCGAACCTTATTCAGCTGGTCCATCCGCTGCATCTTGTCACTACGGAACTTGCTGCACCGCCCAGGCATCAGCTTTCACCAGTTTTCTGTGCTCAAGTTTTACGGGCTCACCATACCGGCCCATCTACCGTTGAAGCTGCCCATCCTACTACCTGCAGCCACTCCTGTGCCCAAGCTAGTCAAGCATTCCATCACGGATTACTTCACCAAATTGTACGACCGTGACGGCAACGCGACAAATAATGCTACTCATCTCAACAATGGCAGGTCCGCACTTGCAGGATCAGGCCACACAGACCTCGTGCCGTTCTGCGACAGCGATAGCGTCGCCGAGGTCATACTCACCTGGCACATTGCCACCAGCCTCTTGGAGGTGGAGCATGGTGGTCAACCTGCAGGTCAGAGCAATAATGTACTGCAGGTGGCGACGAGCCTGTCCAAGTACTGCGCCTACTTGGTGGCCTTCCACCCGGAGCTGCTCCCGGGCAACCAGGACAGCGCGAAGCGAGTGTTCAAGGCCACGAAGAAAGAGTTGTACGGCCTCCTCGGGTTCTGGGGCTACTACTTCTCGTCGTCCAGGCGCTTCCGGTACCGCAAGATCAACGCGTCGAGCAGGTCGGTTGAAGAAGCAGCGGCGGTAGCGACGACGGCAACAACGGTGGTGAAAGGTGCAACCTTGGGAAGGATTCTGGCAAGCAAAGCCGCTGCTGCGCATTCTGCAGAGGGAGTGTGGAAGGTGCTGGCCGATCTCTGGGTCGAGCTCCTTGTCTACATCGCGCCGTCGGGCGATGAGGAGTGCGTGGAAGGACACAGGAATGCGCTGGCCAAGGGCGGAGAATTCATCACGGTGCTTTGGGCGATGGCGACGCACGCCGGCATAAGCCGCCCGGCCGACGGACTGGCAGTCCCGGTCGAAGAGATCGAGGGAACGATGCAAGGCGTCTCTGTTTGAATCAAGTTCCTGGCCGGCATGGTTGATCTGCACCTGTGTTTGTGTGACATTTTCTCATTTTTTATTTTGACGCGAGTTGTGATGTCTTTTGCCTGTCTGATGTGGTAGCCGACCGCACAAGTGTTTGCTTCATTGCATGCGCTCGTGGTCGTGGACATGGTTCATCGAACTTGCTTGCTCCGGCGGTGTGCGTTTCGGTTTTTAGTTTTACTTGTCATTGAATCTGTATGAGGTGACTGCATGTTTTGGAACTGAGATTGGTTATTTTACCTGGCACTGGTAATTGGGGAGACCTTGGTTTAGGACCAAGTAGATGGTTCGCCCGCCCGGCTCACAACTGTATGAGTTAATATAATATACTTTTTTAGGGAAGTTAATTTAATATAGGCGCATGTATTATTCTCGAACAATATAACTAACATTTCATTCTAGAAGAAATGATCATTATGTAAGTAGTTACCGGGCTTTAAGGGCCAACCTTTTGTCAGGCCAGACCAGGCCAGCCTCAAACCAAACATCAAGCTGCTTTTAGCTAGCCCAGACTGCAATTCGGCCCCGGCCCAACAAGTACTCAGCTCGACTGATAATAATAAAAGTCCACGCAGATGCAACGACTCGTTGTCTTCATTTCTTTATCCGGTAGCTTGATGACGTCTTGATGTAGACATGAGCATGTGCAAGACAACATTTTGCAAGCAAGTAGCACATTAAAAAATGAAGAGAAAAAAAACTAATCAATTGGAGAAGAGGCACCCATCAGTCTCTGTTCAGGTTGAGCTCTCACATGTTCCGCCACCCACTAGCTTTTATTTTACGAAAACGAAATCGGATTGTTTATTTCATTCCAATTGCCAAATTGGCATCACCAAACAGCACAGAGGGGGAGTGTGAGGCGCAAGTACAACAGCCAAAAGGGAGCCCAAAATTTCCATGCTCCAATGATTGTGCAGTCACCAGACACCAAGGATTCATTCTACTCCAATCAAAGGAGATAAAGAACTGAATTTTTTTTAGCCGTGTATATTGTTTAATCTCAGAGACGATGATGACGCTACTGACTAACCAGATATTTAAGTGAGATGTAATTTTCCATCAGTGCTAGAAAAGGACAGTGTCTGCACTAACAAGCGTCATTAATGTGAGGCTTCCAGCTTCGGCCACCACCAGGTCCAGACCAGAGCTTCACAATTCACGAGAGAAGAGAGGAGGGGAATCTCCTCAATCACTGCCAGTGGAAAGAGGCAGAAGGGAAGCAAGAGCAAGCAAGAAAGAGAGGGAGGGAGAAAGCCGAGGGCCTTTTTCGTTGGATTGGATCCTTCGCTTTTGCGGGGGAACAAGGAGCAGGAGGAGGAGATGTTCCCGCCTGGCCTGATCCACCACCGCCAGGACGGCCCCGCGCCCGGCGACGCGCCGCCGCGCTCCGGCACCGGCGGCGGGCCGAGCCTCGTGCTGACGGCCGACCCCAAGCCCCGGCTGCGGTGGACGGCCGACCTCCACGAGCGCTTCGTCGACGCCGTCGCCCAGCTCGGCGGGCCCGAGAGTGAGCCGCTCCCCTCCCCACTGTCTCCCTATCTTTCTGTGCTTTGTGGTTCTTGAGCTCGGCGAGGTGTCGGCATTGGAGAGCAATCAATGCCTGGTCGGTCGTTGGTTAGCGCTTCGATGGGGTTAGCGCTTCGATGGGGTTTGCTCGTTGGTCTTCCTGAGGGTGGATTCCTCGCGCCGTGCGGCAGGTTCTTGCTGTTCGGGAGCAGGGTTTGGGCTGGATTGGGGATGCTTGCGCCGAGCTTATTATTGGAATTTTCGGGTTGTTTCCCTGGTCAAAGATGAGTCCTGTGGTGTGATTCGAGCTAAATGCGGCGCCTTTTTAACAAGTCCGCATGCACATTTACTCTTATGATTTCAGATTTAGCCCATTCGAACGAGAATAGCATCGGGGCGTGCATGAACGAGTTCTAGGCTTTTAGCTGTGCAATCATACTTTGGAGTTGGGATGAACTTGGTGGATTTTTTGTCATATTATATAGGAAAATTGGTTTTGAATAATGCTTCTCGGTTTTTGTCAAAAATGGATTTTATGTCATGGGCAAGCAGCAGTCAAATGGTTCTTGTAAATTTGTTTGTTTCTTGTTAGAAGTTTAATCTGGTTGGCAAGTTTGCCATATGTTGACTAACTTATCGTTATTATGTCGGTAATTGTTATTATGTCTGTAATTGAGAGATGATGTTGTCCTTCGGATTTTTATTTTCTGGTATACTTTGGACATTGTAATGCTTCGTTGTGTAGCCTTATCAAGATGTTTCCTTTTATTAGTAGAGCATATATTTATTGTAGCATAAGTGCTTCATCATGTTTTGTGGTACCATTGTCCTTGATTATTTGTGGAATTAGTTTGCAAGTGAGGTGTATGGTTTCAGGTTCTTTTTTTTTATCAAAAAAACTAGAGTCGTTTCTTCCACATTATTTTTTACATTGGTTTATTTTAATGGATTCAGTATCTGGCACTGAAAATATCGGTAAAACCAGCCATAGATACCAAACATTCGAAAACTAGAGTTTAGTATATTTGATGATGAAACTATGTCAGAACAAAAAGGTGTGAGCCATCTTATGTTCCAATCCATGCTTATGGTGTTCCGTTCCATGATTTTGGCGTAGCATCTAGTGTCACTAGATCCCATTGGTTGTCAAAATTTCATTCCAAATGACACTCCAACAGTCAAACTATTTAAGCTTGTTTGCACCCTAAATTACTGGCTTGATTGGATGCCATTATTCAGCTGATATCACAGAACTTGTAGAATGAAACAATGCAATTTCCAGTTCCAATTGTTTTGAGTATATTGTTAAATGAGTTAATAATCTTGCAGAAGCAACACCGAAAACTATCTTGAGGACAATGGGCGTCAAGGGGCTTACTCTTTTTCACTTGAAGAGCCATCTTCAGGTACTCCAGTATACTTGTGCATAGTACATCTCAGAGTCTGAAACGCAGTATGTTCTGATAGTTTGTACATTTGTTCTTGTGATCAGAAATACAGATTGGGGAAACAATCCGGTAAAGAGGGCTCAGAGCAAACTAAAGATGGTAAGTTGTATGAAGCAGTCTGCTGATTTTACTATTCCTCGTGCTTACTGTTCTGGTTGTTTCTTCAAATCTCCAGAATTTTTAGTTTATCAAAGGTCATTCTGAAGTCAATACGTACACCATTTTCCACCCCGTACTCTTTGTTCTTTTTCTCTGGTTATTCTGCTCAATTGATGGTCTTGCTGTGTTAACTTCCTCATTATGCATATCATGCGTGCAATGATATACTGTTGTGTTTTATGGGATGTACCTTAATTATTCTGTAGTTTGTCAATAACTTAATAATTTTATCCTAGATTACCGCAAAAAAATATTATCCTAGATCGTATAGAATGCATGTCTCAATTATTCCAGTGGGATCATTTTGAACTATCAGGTTTTCTGGGGGTTATGTGAATTGCGCCTCTGATAAAATTAGTGAACTACATATATGTATAATCATGTCCCGATCTGTGGGGCCTCCACTTGTGTCCGCATACATGCAACCAGTAAAAGGAAAACTTCAAACCACAATGTTCTCGACTTCTCAGCTGGCACAAACTACTATCTCTATTTACATTGTTGCACAACTGAAGAGTCTTTGCCACTGGAAACATAGTTTTATTTATTTTATTTTTAAAAAACTCCGCCCCAGGAGGAAAGACCTCTCCCTAGGTATAGCATTAAGAAGCAATCCACTTCGTGGGACTGAGGCAGGTCACGAAGGCCAGCCGGCGGCCCAGCATGCAAATGCGTATAACTCTGAAAGACTTTTTACACAGCGAGTGACTGATTTTATTAAAACAAGGATTCGAGCACTGTCAGAAGCCTTCCATTTGGAGGATCTATCACTGCGCTATCAGCTGTTTCACTTTTAATACTGAACCTTTGCTCTGCAGTTGAAGTCGGTTTACCAAATTTTAGTATGGTTTGTGCACACTTAAATTTACTATTACTTTTTGCAATGAATGATTAATGTAATATTTTTTTTTTTCATTTTGAATCACCAATAACAAAACAAAATGGGAAATTGGTAGTTGAAACTTATGTTTACCATATGTGATAGGGTGTGTAACTACTAACATATGTTGTGGTGTAGTTATCTATTTAGTAAACTGTAAAAGTAAGACTTGGAAGAATTCTGTTGGTTCTTAACTAACTTTTGACCTCTGGGGTTACCTTCCCCAAATGCAGCATCCTATCTTCTCGATGGTCAGAGTGGCGTGAGTGTATCCCCTAGAGTTCCTGCCCAGGATGTGAAAGAGTATGCTTCATCAGCTACTCCTTGTTGAGCACATTTGTATACTATTATTATTTTTAGACTAAATATTTACATTGATTGCCCTAAAGTAGAGTTATCTGACACAATTACTTCCTGCAGAAGTCAAGAAGTAAAAGAAGCACTTGAGAGCACAGATGGAAGTGCAACGGAGACTGCATGAACAAGTGGAGGTAACTCCAACTGTCATATTCTGATATGCTCTTTAGTCTTGAGTTTAGGTTCCTTAATGCTGTAAGGAAAGAAAATGCAATATTTTGTATTTTCTGCAATAGTTAGCTTCTGATAGCTAATGATTTAAGATACGAATCTGGGACTGATAATTTACTAATATGTCTTCGTGTCAATGATATGGAATCCTGATCTCTTTTCTCAACATATCACTTGATTCACTGTACAAACAAGTGGTGTTCATTTGGGTTTTAGTTGGGAGGACCATCTCCCTAACAGAACGAGAGTAAACTCTTCTGGTGGAAGTATGCATCCACAATTGAAAGGTTCCACTTTGTTATGTTCTTTGTTAAAGGCGGTACTGCTACAGAGTGCTTTCAGTTTTGTAACCTGTGCCTTGTAGGAATGGTCTTTTACTAAAATTAAATATCCAGGCTCAAAAAGAAAATGATGGTATTAGGGACGCTGGTATATCTTGCATATTTGGAGCTACTCTTTACCATGTGTATGACATATCTGTCTTGAACAGTTGCTTTCAACAGTGCTTGTTGTGGGATAAGCTTTGGGGCCTTGACCAGCCCATCAATGTAGCTGCGACATGGCAAGGGGGCCGGGCCTTAGTTGTTAGCCTGTTAGTTAGCTAGTCGTCTTAGGGATCAAGTATTCATTAGGATTGATTAGGACTGGGTAGTTAGAGAAGAATGGGGAGTTAAGTGAGATAAAGGAAGCCAGACTCTCATGTGCTGTGTCCAATGTCAACATGAAAAGTGCCACAGGTTGTCTACAATTTCATTTGAATTTGGGAATGTGTGTGACAATGCACAAAACTTGACTGGTTTTTTTCCAATGGACAGGTCCAGAAGCGGGTGCAGATCAGAATGGATGCGCTTCAGAAATACATTGACACTATCCTAGAGAATGCATGCAAATTAGTCACTGAGCAGTTTGCCTCGAGTGGCTTCAGCATCTCGGACCCTGATCTCCCAGATCTATCCCCTGGTGGGATCATGTGTGGCCCCAACGACACGTTGAGCTCCTCTGTCTTCAACCAGCTCTCCGTCAGCTCCATTGACTCCCATAGTCCAGGAGGCAAACCTTCTCCGTCGGGCATTGAAGGGCCACCACTGCTCCTCCAGAAGTCACCTGAGCTTAAAAGGAGGTCCTCTTGAGTTGTGTCGACAAATCTGAGTGTAGTACTGATTTCCTTGTCTTCGTAAGTAATGTTGAATTCAGTAGCGACAAGGGACATTGTTCAACCAATCTTGTAGTAGTTGACTGTTCTCTTGCTAGTGCCTGCCAAGTGGCAGGGTTCCCTCTGTTGTTTGATCGCATCGCAATCAAAACAAATGTATGTTTATATGGATTTCCTGATGTGCTAGATCCAAGTGCCTTGGTATTATATTCCTATCAACATTAGCACATTTCAGAGGTCTTTTTTATCCTCTTTGTGCTAATGCATGAGTAGTGATGGCCAAATGGGCCGGGCCAAACAGGCGGGCACGAAGCACGCAAATTTTGGCCCGGCCCGAGCATGGCACGGCCCGATGAATTTCGGGCCCGGGCCGGCACGGCACGCTCCATCGGGCCGTGCTTGGGCCGAGGGGTCGGCACGGCCCGATTAAGTTTTATTAAATATATTTTTAGTTTTAATGTGTACGACTAGTGGTCTTAGTCTAGTGGTAAGTGAATTCCTTCTTATCTAAGAGGTCTCAGGTTCAATTCTCCTTACTAACACCTATTTTTATACCATTTAACACTAAATTCCTTAAAAAAATAATTTAATGGGCTGAAATTTAAATCGGGCTGCTGGGCTAAACGGGCCGGCCCGGCATGATTAATCAATTTCGTGCCGTGCCACGGGCCGAGGGGGGAGCCCATGGGCCGGCACGGCACGGCCCGAAACTAATTGCGTGCCGGGTCGGCCTGAAATTTAAACGGGCCGTGCCTTTTCGTGCCTGGACCAGGTCGTGCCGGGCGGCCTGTTTGGCCATGACTAGGGCTAGACGAAAAGCTCGTGGCTCGTTAGCTCGGCTCGGCTCGACTCGGCTCGGCTCGTTTACTTTTTCTAACGAGCCAAGCCAGGTTTGTAGCTCGTTATGTTTAACAAGCTAGCTCGAGCTGGCTCGTGAGCCGCTTGCGAGCCAAACGAGACAGCAAGTCCTAACAGGACCAGCACCCTTCGGTCCCCTCCTGCCTCTCCATATCTTATCCCATTCCCAATAGCGCTGCCACCACACATTGTCTCCTCCTAAATCCCCATCGCGTGGCTGCCTCGCTCCGTTCGCAAGTCACACCACCTACCTCATTGGCCCGTCACCTTGCTCCCTCGCTGCCCACTTGTGAGGATGTCCGTCTGAAGAAGCTCCGTGACCATGGCGACGACGGAAGAAGATCGAGTCAAGATCCATTCCGCAGATAGGCGACATAACGCGCGGCGGCCGGTGACTCAAGCTGGGCGGTGCCGCCCTCCCCTCTACTCCTCTTGTGCGGTGTTGCCGGCTCTTCCACGTCACGAGCCCCTCTCTCTTCTCAATCGCGCCTCCGCCTCCCCGCCTAACACGACGCCGTGCTCGAAGACGTGAAGTTGTACTTGACGGCATGGTCGTCATCTTGTTTCCGAAGTCACGACAGAGATGCTAGAGACGAGCGACACGAGCTGGTTCACGAGCCAGCTCGAGCTCGTAGCGAGCCGAACCGAGCCAGCATTTCAGCTCGTTAAGATAACGAGCCCCTGGCTCGCTAGTCCAGCCCTAGCCATGACTATGCATGAGTGCACAATGATTTATGCCTTCCTGCCTCGTTACATGCTATGATCTTTCATGTGCAAATTTAAGCCCTAAATGTTTAAGTTTGGTGCTTTCTGAGTAGGATGTTATATGACCGATTATTTCTCATCTGAAAGCATTTTCCGAAGCAGATTCGATGCAATCTTGCCATACATTTTGGCATAAAATTGCAGGACCACAGCACCATTAACACTTGCAGGTGATCTGTTCTCTTTGTACACAAATACATGTCCCTTTTGTGCGACGTCACGGTCACTATGTTTCACCATAGTCCCCCATTTGTTTATGTCCTGATGTCCAATTAACCACATCCACCACACCCTTGGACTTAGGGGAAAACAGCGTTGCTCACACTACTGACTCGTCCAGGGGGAAGGAAAGGGAATATTCCTGGCAAAGTAGAGAAGATGCCTGCAACGGAAACGTCCAAGCTCAAAATACAATAACACCTGTATCATTTTCGACAACGACCAGCCCGTTCACAACCAGTGCATTTCCAGTAGCAAATGTTCTTTTTAAGATGAAATCAAGGTTTCTGAGGCCTGCAACAGATGTGATAGCTCCAACAAGGGTGGTAATTTTAAGTCATAATGAGGTGATTGATGTCGAGGGGTTATAAGAGCATGGTGTGTCTGCTGCTCTTTCTGTTGGGTATCCGACTTACTATCTTATCAGCAAGAAATATATCAACAGATAATATAGTATGAGGGGGAAAACAAATCACATTTCGTAAATATACATCGGCAGGAAAACATATGACGTAGTAGCCACAGCCATTGCACTACAAACTTAATTATTTTTGGAAAATAAAAACAATGGGGCGTACAAGCAGAGGAACAGCTGAGTGCAAGCTAATACTAATAAGGTTCACAAAAAGCCATCGTGCTTTGTGGCAGGAAGCTTGGACTGTATCCATTTGGACAAAAATCAACATTTGCCAACTGGATAGTGCACACAAAGTCACTTGTTTCGCTCAATAAACTGGGAGCTGTATTTGGCATCCCTTTCCTCTTTCGCTTTGCATTGTATCTGCACTGTTTTTACACAAATCACCAGATCATGGTTAATAGCGTCCAGGTTCAAGGAAAGGCTCTAATCCTTCATAACATACGAATTTATTTTTCTTTGTGGCGTTGAAAGCTGTATTACTTGTTTAGGTTATACTGATCATAAGCATTTTATTGTTCTTGTTTATGAATGCAAGTAGTTGGACCTCAGAATGGAAGGTGAGCGCGGACGAAACTCCATTTTCTCTTCTTGATATTTGAAACGGAGGAAGAGAGGTGGTGATCTTTCTTTGATTTTTTTTTTTTAATTTCGGTGGGTTACTACCGCTGTGGTGGACATTTGCTTTTTGCCTTACTACCATAGTTGCACAAATCTTGATATATTCATTTATCAAAAATGTGGTAAAAATTGTATCAAGATTTGATAATTTTTTTTGGGTGAATTCAAATCGACTCGCATGGGTGTGTGATCCATTTAAGCATACTTCATGATCAGCGTAACAAACTTATGTTCAAACATTATACAAGTCTACATGTATAGCGTTCCACTTGGTTAATAACTTACTCCCTCTGTTCGAAATTATAAGTCGTTTGACTTTTTTTGTCCCAAATTTGACCATTCGTCTTATTCAAAAAATTGTGCCAAATATCATTCTTTTTATCATGACTTACTTTGCTAATAAAAGGTTTTGATAAATAACTTAAATTTGAGTATATTTGCATAAATTTTTTGAATAAAACGAGCGGTCAAACTTAAGGTCAAAAAAGTCAAACGACTTATAATTTGAAACGGAGGGAGTAACAATTTATAGAGACAACAAACCTAGTACTATTGTTAGCAGGATTTGGTACATATATGATGAACCTAAATTTTGTGAAAATTCAACATTTGACCCGCGGTGAGAAATCACGGGGGGTGGTGGACTGGGTTGCAAATGGTCCGCAGTGTCGTCATGCTGCGAACCACCACTGACTGACTTCGTCCTGTCCTTTCCTTCCTCGTGCATAAAAACCGATGGACAGATGGATTCGCGAATCAATTCCGTTTCCCGTCTCCACCACCACCACTGACCTGACCTCCCCGTCACCGCCTCCTGATTCCTTCCTTCCTTCCCTCCTCAATACGCCGGGACGCGCCTCTCGTCACCGCCGGCGAGCCGGCAGGCCTCGTCCCGTTCCGTCCGCCGCGCCGGGAGGCTCCTCCACGCGTCCGTAGTCGCCATTCCCGCTACCCTCACGGCCGTCGCCGGAGGTGGTGCCGGCCTCGCGCGGGCAGAGATCCGCCGCGCCCCGTTCTTGGATTGGTCTGCTCCTGCTTGCTGACAGCCGGTGAGTGGTAATCGACCTCGCCTCGCTCGCTCGGATCCCCTCCTTGGCTGTCGTCGCACGATTTCGTTACGGTCCTTGTCCGCTGGTATGGGTTCCTTTGCTGAGCGCGGCGGCGCCTTGCTGCTTCAGCTCGTCCACCTGACCCGAGGCAGTTTGTCATCTTCGGCGCGCGGTGTCAATAGATTCGTGTTGAGGTCGCTCTATAGGAGCCGCGACCTGAGGCAGTTTGTTCTTTGATGCAGTTTGTGTTCTAAAAAAATTCCTTAATTTTGTGTTTAGTGGGGGTTAACTCGAGAGCGGATTCCGGCCCCTGTTTGTACTGCTGTTTGGAGTATCGACGTGTCCTGATAAACCTGTCAGCTTCATGTCATTCTCATCCTTTTTTGTAGTTGTTAGATTGATTGATTGTAACTGTAAATGGTGAGGAAGAGTAATCGGTGAATTCCTCTTTAAAAAGCCACAGTTACGTTTGATAAGTTGGCACCTTCCTAGCCTAGTATAGTGTTCATGGCTGCAATTTGTTTTCATTTTAGTGCCTTTTGTACGCATCAACGAGCCATCCTTCTAATACCTTGTCCTGGTGAAAATAGTCCGTCCTTTTCCAATTGTTCATATGGCTTTAAACCACAAGGAAACTTTAATTTGCTAATTTTTCTAGGTGGAGTAACAGAACCGTCATTCTTCTTTTCACTTGTAGTTTTATCCTCAGGTACATGTGTATCTCTGGAACAATTCTTTTTTGTGTGATCACTGTAAAGCCAACCTGTCTCCCTAATGAAGCCATTACCATGTTTCTTTCGTCTGCAGGGGTATGAGCAATGTACTCAGCAAAACCAGAAGCTAGTTTTGGCCAAACTCATACCGACCCGGCTGCAATCCAGCAGCAAATGATGTTGTCTGGAAACGACAATAATGGAGCGAATAACAATGCAAACAATGCTGCGAGGCAACGCTTGCGGTGGACAAATGAATTGCACGAAAGATTTGTGGAGGCTGTTACTCAACTTGGCGGTCCTGATAGTATGTATACTACTGCCGCATCTTTGTCGATTTGTTAACTCAGTTTTACTAATTTATATGAGTACAGCGTTCTTCCTGTGCGCCTCAGGGGACCTGATAACTTCTGATTTTCTAGAATCATGCTTAGCCCTTACAATTTATTTTCTTTGTTGGATGAAACTGGAGTGGGAATCCTACATATTAATATATTTTAGAAGTGGAAAGGGAAATCAGCTACTAAAACTCAGTCTCTAGACATTCTTTGATTGATGACACTATCTTTCTTTCGCCCTATGACTACGATTTTGACTTTGTCCAGGAATTTGAACATTTGTACTTCTGCTAACCACTTGAATTCCTCGAATGAAACAGGAGCAACTCCTAAAGGAGTCCTGAGAATAATGGGAGTTCCAGGATTAACAATATACCATGTGAAAAGTCACTTGCAGGTTTTTTTTTCTTCCCCAGTATGATACTATTTCAATGTTTTTTCTACTATCATTATTCACTTCTTTAATTGTACCATTCCTGTTTCAGAAATACAGGCTAGCAAAGTACATTCCTGACTCTTCAACTGATGGTAGGTGAACACTCTCGTCACCGCGTATTTGGTATTCTTGTATTGTTTAAGTTCTTCCTAATGTCTATCTCTTATATAGGTAACAAGGCTGATAACAAAGACCCAGGGGATTTGCTTGCAGGACTTGAGGGATCCTCGTATGAACTCACAAATCTAATTGCTTTTAATTTCATAGAAAATTCATGATTCTAACTCTACTTGCTCTTTTTCCTTTTGCGGGTCAAATTTTAGTTGTTATTGTCATAGTGGCATGGCAGAAGCATGAAAATGTATCATAATCGGTGTCAATATAATCACAGTCTGTTACTTTTGATGTTTCTAAATGATTACAGATATCGGATTAGTTTTGATAATTGCATATGCATAGTGGAAAAAAAAAGCTCGTTGCTCCACTTTAGACTGATTTCTGCAAAGGGAAATTGACTACTTTGTTACAAAAGGACGAACTACTGCTCACAACTTTTTTTTTTACCTGTACTGTTGTCAGGTTAAATGATAGCAAACATAGAAGTTGAAACGACTTCAAAACTGAACAATAGGCTGTCAAAATAAATTCAATTTTGGTCTCTTTTATATACTACTAATTTTTATGAAGAACTTTTGAAGATCATTAAATTAACTTGTTGTGTTTACAGTGGGCTGCAGATATCTGAAGCCCTCAAGCTGCAGATGGAGGTCCAAAAGAGGCTGCATGAACAGTTAGAAGTAAGCCTTTCCTGGACGTCCCATTCATATAAGATTCTGTCCTTTTACCTTTGCACTCTAGTAGATTGTATTTTTAGCGTACTGGCCCCAATCAACTAAGTGGGTGTATGGGGATATGTATAAGGAGATTTATTCTAAACTTGAGAAGAATATTATGCATTCAAACCAGTGTTTTTAAGGTGTCGCTTAAGCATCGGAGTGCTCGTGCACGAACGACTCGCACGATGACGCGCCTTATCCTGTAAGTCGTCTGCCTCACGGGCGAGGCGTCGCTAAGTCGCTCTGGCGTCCATTCAACGCCATTGACGGCAAGACGCCCGCCAAACAAGGGAGTGCACGAAGGATGCCGGCGGCGCGGTGAGGAGAGGGGCGGCTGCGCGTGGGTGGTGGCGGCGGCTGGTCAGAGGGGCGACAGCTGATGGTTTGTCTTTGTGTTTGTTGCCGAGATGTGCCTGAGTGTTGCTGAAGAGAGAGAGCGTCGTGAGAGGGAGGGAGGGAGGGGCAGCTGGTGGAGGCATCGAGCGGTGAGGATGGCTGCCGGTGAGATATAGTTATACCTAGGGTAAAAGTGAGAATGGGCTGATTCACTGATGGGCCTTTAGTTTCATAATGGGCCATGAACTGCTTTCGGCCCAACTGTACTCTCTTTTGTTTTTTCCTCTTTTTCTTTTCTGCTATTCATTATTAGACAAATTGATAGATATAGCATATCATATAGTGTCGCCACGCTTCGCGCCTTACCGCCATATAAGGTGTAAGGCAGTAGTCCATCGCCATGCCTCACCTTATAGCATCTCAAAGAGTTTCCAAAAAAATTACTCCCAATAAACTAATATTGGGAGCTTCCCAAAAATTATTAGGAGTCAAAAATCTCTGCAAACAGCTCCTGGAAATTGATTCCCTCAAAAAAATCAATTTTCTGCCACGTAACCAATTTTGTGGGCCCAGAAAAAAGACCAGTGTCTATTCGTTGTTTCTCGATATGGATTGTTTTCTGGTTGGAAATTCCATTGCCCAGTGCCTGATTGCGAGCTGCCAGCGTCTGTTTACAAACTGGGACAGCGTATTGAGTCTTTGACGTGAGCAGCCGGAGCCGACGACCAAGTAGGGAGCCAATGGGAACCACGGCGATTGAAGCAAATGGGAGCGATGACCAGAGCCGTGCGGGTGCTGGAGATGCAGCTTTGATCTGTGCACTGATGGGACAGCAGTGCCAGGCGATAGGAGATGCAGCTGCTCAGCGGCATGATAGCGCTGCGGCCATGGCAGCCCGCTGGACGAGCTGTGGGTACGGGGACGTGGGAACGATGTGAAACAACAATTTTGTGCGGGAGTGGCGCTAATTTCGCCCGGGTGCGGGAATATGGCCACCGAGACCAGTTTTTTTGGGTGTGCGGAAATATTGGGAGTTAGGGAACTGTTGGAGTGCTGATTTTGGGAGTGGACAACAAGATCACTCACAAAATCAGGAGAATATGTTTAAGGAGTTGTTGGAGATGCTCTTACCTCCTTAATGGCCATGATTCAAACATTTGTTAGTTCTTTTTCCCAGAACGAATCAGACTCTGCAACTTGAATCTCTTTGTCGATGTGTGTCCATTGATTATGTGTAGTAACATTATCCAAGCTGTTAATTTTGTTGACATCAGTGCTTCTATTCTATTAGTGGCTGCAAGTTTGCATATGTTTTTTTTATATATTTATAATCTCATTGTGTTACCATATTATCAAAGTAAATTGGTTTATTCTATTCATCTGATGCACATATTGCATGCACGGAGGTGGATCCACCAGTGAACTGACAATGCCATTCAACTGATCAAGTGCTGAGATGTTCTGTTTACACATTTTCTTTAGGTACAAAGGCAGTTGCAGCTGCGAATTGAGGCTCAGGGAAAGTATCTCCAGAAGATCATTGAAGAGCAGCAGCGTCTTACTGGAGTGAAATCTGAAACGCCTGTTGCAGGTGCATCTGTCACAGTATCAAACGAACAATTCCCGGACTCTGAGAGGACCGAGCCGTCAACTCCTGCACCTACATCCGAGTCCCCGACACAAGGTCCTTCCAACGGGGACAATGGGGGCCGAAATGAAACACCCAGGAGCCCCTGTCATGATGATTCTCTCTCTCACCACGAACCTCGAACGCCTGATTCTAGCCATCAGCCTGGTTCTCCTACAGCTAGTCCGAACCACGAGAGGGCAGCAAAGAGGCAGCGAGGCAGTGGCACAGAATTCTCAGAGGCTGATTTTTCCCTCCCACGCCATATCTTTGAGTCGAGCACGGGCCCTGAGTTCCAACAATATTCGCTGTCCTACTCGGGCCACTAGCCTCTTGTGCTTGAATCATCACCATGTCTTTGCTAGTTTGTTCAGGACTTGATCTGATCCTTTTCTGGTAGCTCTGGTAGAATGTCATTGTCCACAGGATGCATTGTTGGTACACAAAGCTGTAGTTGTTCAAGTGATAGTTTACATGATATACATATGAAATTTGTTGAGTTCCTAGTAGGTTTGTAATATGTTAGTCCGTAGTTCAGTTGGGATGTGAGAACTCCGAAGCCTGTTGCCTATTGTGCACTGGACTTATGTCCGTCCGAGTTATCATGAGGACATAGAGTTTGTTTGTTTAGAGTGTAATATGTAATGATATCTGATCCGAAGCAGAAGCTTCAATTGTAGAACCTGTCAGGAGGGTTGTGTAGCTTGGTAATTCTGTTTGGTTCTCTTCATCATAGTCTAATTTCATTACAGTATGTAACTATTTGAGTAATTATGTCTGTGTAACTGTGTACTTAAGTATTACTACCTCCGTTTTCTTTTGTTGTCGTTCAGACAAGGCAGCTAGTTCAATTTTGAACTAGGAATTCTGTCCTAACGACATCAAATAAAAATCAGAGGGAGTACCAATACAAATTTCATACAACAATACGAAGTTCCATAAGTGTTACTTCAAACACTCGTGTTTTTATACGTATTATCACCAATATGATACAATTTGAAGAGCAGACTGGTTGTGTATGTTGATTGCATGTAAGTATTGCATAGCTGCATAGCCGTAGACTCCTCAGTGAAGTGATGCTAATACCGAACCAAGCAAAGTTCGTATATTTTCCTGATTATACATTTCTTCTATGTAGAAAAGAAGCTGCAGCTGCTTGGAATGGAGGCTCGGCACATGTGCCGGCAGAAATGAATGGAAGAGCAGTTTGAAATTGTGATGTGTTGACACTACCAGTTTAAATTGTGATGTGTTGACACTACCAGTTTGAAATTTTACCGGGAACCGGTAGGTGAGAAGGTGTCGGCACGTTTGCTGAGCAGCCATGTGACACTGATTACACCACTGATTAAAGGTGTGCAGTGGATCTGAAAGTAAAGGACCACTGGGCTCCGCATGACTTGACCTGTCTCTGCGAGAGATGACGATGCTACTCAGGATCCGAGGTGTGTGGCTCAGGGCAACCGAGATGCCACAGTACCGCTGCTCTGCCCATGCGTATAAGCAGGCCATCAGGGAAGAAACGAGCTTGCAACAGACAGACACGCATTTGCCCTTGCTGATCCAATCATTCAGTGCTTCTGCGCGTCTCCCCCAGCTTCGAGTTTTCATCGCCGGTGATCGTTGCTGCCACTGCTCATCAGTTCCCTCTGCACGACACCTTCCAAAGCGGGACGCATCAGGCCGGATTCATTTGGTAAGCACAGATCATCTCTTATGTTTCCATTTTCCACTTATAAAGTAGTAGACGGTGATAGTGAAGAAAAAAAAAAAAAAAAGAGGCTCCAAGTTGATCTCTCTGCTACCTTTCCATATAGAGTTGGTGCCACACTTGCTTCGTCAGCGGCGGCTGTGTGCTCAGCATGGCGGCACCTATCTGAGCAGTCCATCCAGGAAGAGCCGCTTCACGCCAGTCGCCAGCTTGTTGAACTTAGGGCGTGTTCGTTTCGTTTAGGACTAAAGTTTAGGACAAAGTTCTTGTTATTTAAAGATATTAAATAAAATGTAATTACAAAACTTTTTGCAGAAACCTGGGCTACTTTGCGAGACGAATCTAATGAGGGTAATTAAGTTATGATTAGGCGATGGTTACTGTAGCATCACTGTAGCAAAACATAGCTTAATTAGCCTCATTAGATTCGTCTCGTAAATTAGCACCTATCTGTAAAAAGGTTTTGTAATTAAACTTTATTTAATACCCTTAAATAATAAGATTCTCTGGACTAAATTTTAGGACTAAAGGAAACGAACAGACCCTTTACTCGATCCTTGCTGCCGCCCATGCATTGAGTTCCTTCCAGTCCAGATCGGAGCACATCAGGCAACATCCAAGCTTCTGTTTCCCGGTACCTTACGCATCCTCGTCCAGTTTCATCTTTCTTATAGTAGTAGTATAGAACCTGACAAAAATGTTTTCTATCCATACTGTAGCTTCATTCATCTCCAGTGGTGCCACTTGCCGTGACTCCGCCGGCCGGGCCATGGAGCTCGGCATCGAGGCGGCACGCTGGGTGGTCAGCAAGGCCTTAGGCCCCGCCTCAGGCGGGGTGCTTGAGGCATGGGCGGCCAGCTCCGAGCTCGGAAACAACATCCGGGAGCTCAGAATGGAGCTCCTCTACGCGCAGGGCATGCTCAACAATGCCCGCGGCCGTGGCCGTGCACAGGAGATCCAGAACCCGGCTCTCACGGAGCTGCTGCAGGAGCTCCGGGACCTGGGTTACAGGGCCGACGACGTGATGGACGAGCTCGAGTACTTCCGCATCCAGGACCAGCTCGACGGCACCTACCATGCCGCCGACGAGCATGACGGGGGTTGCCTCTACAACCACGCCCTCAACGCTCGTCATACCACCAGAGCCGTTGTGAAGAAGCTTGGCTTCTCCCGCGGCGCACAAACAAGCCACGACAAAAGGCCAAGCGAAGATGATACAAGTGGAGTTTCCTGTACTGGAGCCCTGGCCTGTCTTGGCCCCAAAACTTCTGGTGATGATGAGGAAGAAGAAGCAGGCCGTGGAGTCCCGCGGTGTGGGGCGCTTTGGCCCTGTGGGAAGAAGGCCTCCGCAGCGCCGCATCTGGGCGGCGGTGCTGATGTTGATGATGATAAAGAGAAAGAAGAAGAAGCAAGCCGTGAAGTCCAGCGGTGCGGGGCTGTTTGGCCCTGTGGAAAGGCCTCCGCAGCGCCATCCGTTCTGCAAACGAACCAAGGCGATAAAGAGGCGGCCGGCCATGGATGCATCACCAGCCTCGCCTCCAGCGCCCGTGGCACCATCCACGCTGTCGGTAAACTCCTTCCATGCCACTCTGTCTCAGCTGTCCAAAAAGATGCCAACTCCAACATTATAGCACCAAGCAGTGGCCGTGCGTTCCTCTGTTGTGGTGGCCGTCGGCCCAATAAGGCAACACAGAGAAAGCGAGTCGTGCAAGCACCAAAACTGAAGTTCAGTAGGGTCGAGATGTCCCAGACAATGAAAGAGATTACAGATCAGTTAAAGGCTGTCTGCGCCAAGGTATCCACAATCCTTAATCTAGAGTTGTTGGACTCCAATCGTAGCATTGCCCAGTCCATTTCTATGGCCCTCGATGCAAAGTTTTCAAACAAGTCATGGCAAGCACCCTTGCACAAAAATGCTATGAGTCGGCCCATGACCGATTCAGATTTTGTAGAACCACAATTTCAAGGGAGGGACCATGAGGAAAGAGAGATCATTGATGTCATCACTAAGGGAATAAATTCTGACAAGAACCTCACCGTGCTTCCAATTGTTGGTCCTGGGGGCCTGGGAAAGACAACTCTAACACAAAAAATTTATAACAGTGAGGAACTAAAAAGCCTTTTTGATGTCAAATTGTGGGTATGTGTATCTATCAACTTCAGTGTGTACAGACTAACACAAGAGATTGCAGATAAACTCAGAACAAATGAAAGTAAGGATACTTCGCCACATAAGCTGATTGCAGAAAAATTAAACAATAAAAGGTTTTTGCTTGTCTTGGATGACATGTGGAACTGCACTAATGAAGATGACTGGGAACGGTTTTTGGCTCCTTTTAAGAATGGGCAAACAAAAGGCGGAGTAATTCTAGTCACAACTCGGATCCCTCAGCTAGCAAGGATGGTTAAAACAACAACTAAACAAATAGACTTAGAAGGTTTAGGCCCAAAAGCATTTGAGCAGTTGTTCTTAGCTTGCATCTATGGTAACAAGCAACCACCAAATGATCATAGACGATTACTTGAAATTGGAAGTAAGATAAAGGAGAAACTAAAGGGCTCCCCTCTCGCGGCAAAAACTGTGGGAAGATTGTTGAAAAAACACATTGATTTGGATCATTGGACTAGAGTCTTGGAAAGTAAAGAATGGGAATCTCAGGATGATGAAAATGACATCATGCCAGCACTGAAGCTTAGCTTTGAATATCTTCCTTTTCATCTCCAACAATGTTTTATCTATTGTGCCATGTTTCCCGAAGATTACAAATTTGGTAAAGAAGAGCTAATTCATTTGTGGATAGGATTTGATGTTTTGCATTCACCTAACGAAAATAAAAGCATTGAAGATATAGGAGATAGCCATCTGAAAGAATTGGTTGATCATGGATTTCTCAAAAAGGAAAATGATGGACAAGGGCGCACTTCTTATACTATTCATGATCTACTTCATAACTTAGCACTGAAGGTTTCAGCACAAGAATGCCTTAACATATGCAGTTCAAATGTGACATCAGTAGAAATCCCGCCATCCTTACGCCACTTGTCGATCCAAATTGATGACTCAAGTGTCAATGATCGGAAGACTTTTGATAGTTGTAAGGAGGATTTTAGTGTATTTGAAAAAAGATTAAAAGCAGAAAACCTACGTTCGTTGTTGTTATTTGGATCTTACCAATGCAGCTTTGCGAGTACTATTGGTAGATTGCTGAGAAATGCAAAAGCCATTCGTGTTATTTTCTCACAAAATGCAAGTCACAATATGGAACATTTACTGCAAAAAGATTCAAATCATGTCCATCTTCGGTATTTACGGACAAGTGATAATGTTTTTGGTTCGGGATTGTTCAACAATATTACAAGATATTATCACCTGAGGGTCCTAGATGTTCTTGGAAAATACGGAAGCTATGATGTACCAAGAGATATGAGCAACCTCATAAAGTTACGTCATTTTGTTGTTCGATACAAGTTTAATGACGAAAAAAAAGCAGCTGACGCCATGCATTCAGGAATTTCTGAAGTTGGGAAGTTAAAATGTTTACAAGCTTTAAACAATTTTATGGTAAAAAAGGAAACCCAAGGTTTTGAACTGAGCCAGATAGGACATTTGCTCGAGCTTAGGGGATCGTTGTGTATTACAAATCTTGATAAGGTTGACTCAAGGGAAGAAGCGGAAGAAGCAAAACTAATGCGCAAAAAACACTTGCATACTTTAATATTGGATTGGGGTATTGATCGTCCTAGCAAAGATCCCGCTCGCGAAGAGCAAATTCTCGAAGGCCTCAAGCCAAATAGCAATCTGTCAAAGCTACACATTATAGGGCATGGAGGTACAACATGCCCTTCATGGCTAGGTCTGTACCTTAAAGATCTGAAATCCATTGGTATACAAAATGTAGACTGGGAAACATTTCCACCTATAGGCAAGTTCTTGTTGGCAAATGAGAAATTTTCGAGTGATGATATGTCCAACAAAATTTTTCACAGACTGGGAAAGATAGAACTTGTAAAATTAGGTGGTGTGAAGAAATGGGTTGTTGATAGCACCTGTCAGTTTTACTCCTGTTTGGAAGTACTCATCATTAAAGAGTGCAGTGAACTCATGGAGCTCTCATTTTCAAATTCTTCTTGCTGTCAACAAGAGAAAAATATTTGGTTTCCTAAACTACAAAAGCTAGAGATCGAGCTCTGTCCAAAATTATCATCCCTGCCTCCTGTTCCTTGGACTTGTGCCCCATGCCAAATTGACATACATAATGTTGGTTGGGGCTTTCAGGGGCTACACTACCGTCGATATGATAATTCTGGATCATCCCTCATGGTTACTGGACGTGAGGTTACTCAGGATTCTGACAAGTTTTGGATGGCTTTGAAATTTGACAACCTAACCAAAGTAAAGCGGTTAGAAATAGATTGTTGTCCTCCTCTACCACTTGATCGCCTGGAAATATTGTCATCTCTGAAACACTTGTACATATCACACATGAATGCCATTTGGCTGGTGGAAGAAGAAAGGCGTGTCGAATTCGAACTTCTCGTTGAACACATCAGTATCGTCATGTGTGGAGCTACGGCGAAGGAAATTAATCATATACTTTTTTACATGCCAAAGCTATTAAGTGTGTATGTTTCGGATTGTGAGAAGATAACAGGTTTAGGTGTGGTGAAGGAGCAGACGAAGGTGACGTCTTCGTCGAATGGTGTTGACGGACTGTCTTCAGCGACATCTTCATCGCGTAACTCAATGGAAGAAGAGGAAATAGCACAGGAAGGGTTGCTGCTCTTGCCTCCTCAACTACAGAAGCTGTTCATTCATCGCTGTTCAGAGCTAAGCCTCCGCCCCGACGATTCAGCCGATGGGCTCCAGGGTCTGCGTTCTCTTCGTTCCTTGAGAATTACGGCTTGCCCCAAGTTCCTGCCTCCCAGTTCCGCGTCATTCTCCTCTCGCTGCCCCTTCCCTACCTCCCTGCAAGAGCTCGTCCTATCAGCAACAGATAGCGTCGAGGTGGTGTCCCTCTCAAACCTTGCCTCTCTCACTGTATTGGAGATAGGGCGGGGTGGGAACTTGAGAGGCTTTTGGTGTCACCTGCCCCGGGGCAGCCTCACCCGACTGACGGTCACCAACACACGCAATTTCTTCTTGGTTGATCCTGAGCCCTCCTCACAGCTGCAGCAGGATCATGGTGGGCTTTCTTCCCCTTTCTCCGTCCTGCAGTGGGTGTGGACGGATGACGCTGCAGGACTCCTTGCCCCTCCACTCTGCAGTCTCCTCTCTTCCTCCCTCACCAGCTTAATCCTTCACGGGAATAAGGAGATTGAGCGCTTCACAAATGAGCAAGAGGAGGCCCTTCAGCTCCTCACCTCCCTCCAGGAACTCTCATTGTCCTTTCTCGAAAAGCTGCGCTGCCTCCCGGCAGGGCTGCGTGGGCTCCCCCGCCTCAGGACACTGCAGATTATCTGCTGTCCTGCCATCCGCTCGCTGCCCACGGGAGGACTCCCTGATTCCCTTCACACATTATCGATCAAGGGCTGCGGAGCCATCCGCTCGCTGCCCAAGGGTTGCCTCCCTAATTCCCTGCAAGAATTAGAAATCTCCAGATGTGAAGCCATCAGGACGCTCCCCAAGGACGGGCTCCCGAGTTCACTGCGACGTTTATATGTCAGATATTTTGACAACGAGGAGCTGAAACGGCACTGCCGCAAGCTGATTGGAACCATTCCAATCGTGGTTCTCTACTAATCAAGGTATGACAATGAACATTCCTGTGTCTACTATTCCCCATTTCCTGCCCGCTTATTTCACTATCGCTTATTTTTCTCTAACCCGTAGCTGTTGTAGCCAAACCTCATTTTGTTCATTTCCTCTCAACAACAGCTTTCGCCTGAATAACCCTTTGTTTTTTTACCTAATCTGCAGAGTTCCTGTTGGACATGTACATTCTTCTAGACCTGCAGTAGGAATGTAGGATTATCTCTCCGTGTGTATGCATGGTTGTTCATCGCCCAAGTATGAACATCTCTGCATACGCCTTCCACCTTGTACATAAAATCGGTACGTATATATATGTATATTGCCACAGAGTCCCATACATTGCTTTATGAGCCTAATCGGAGTTTTTTCTAATAATCTGTCATCTTGTTGTTTAATAATTTGGGATGCCTTTTCACTTTCTAATCTTCCATTAGTAATTCGTTCCAAGCAACTTTTACCAGTAGATAATTGTGCACAACCGTTGATAGATTTGGATATCCTCACTAGACGTCAATGGTGTCCTTGTTATCATCAGATTTGTTTTAGCATTGGAGCAGAGATCATACAGATGCTGCATTTCTAATGCAAAAAGTGGAATTGCCACCTCTTGCACAGTATGTAAATGTGTCATTTTCACTATTTCAGCAGATGTAGTGCTAATATTCCTGTCTCCATATCTCTGCAGAGCTCTTCTTGGAATTCTTCATTATTCTCACAGCCTAATAGGATTATTTCTTTATCCATGGACGGTTCTATCTCCGTGTATTGTCAATCATGATGATCTACACTTGATCTCCCAACTTGTATATAAAACTGGTTACTACTGGGCAGTTCAAGAGAATATTTGTCATCTTGAAAAACTGCTTCACGTGCTTCTCTTTTTCCTCAAGGTACAACTGCAGAATATAATTGCATCCTTATGTTTTTTTAACTCTGAAATTACTTTTAGTTCTGAACTCTAACATTGTCCTCAATTTTCTCAATGTAGGTATTATTTTTTAATCTTCACACAGTGTCATTTGTATTCTTTTTTGCTGCAATTTGAAAACATGGGAAAAGCTATGCGTCAGACTGCTATCCGACCACGTGGCTGATATCGTAATCCCCCTGTCACTGAATTCTCATGATGTCTATGATTGCTGTAACGCCCAGTCGGAACTGGGTCGGTTCAATCCAGTTAGACCTATAGCTGGACTCTTGTAAACATGATTGGTTGATGGAGCATATGAAAATTATACGGTATACGTTCCTCATTACTTGAAATAATTCTTAGTTTTCCATACAGAGATAGGGGCTAACATTGAATATCTGAATGCTGCTGTTTATTTTAATTTCTAGGCAACTCCTTAGAATTCTCCTATCCTTGGATTAGCTGTAACAATAACACTTCCTAGTTTTCCCAACTTCTATTCGCCAATTTCAGTTTCTTTACATAATTCCATCCATCAATGTCATTTTTTTTGTTTTATTTCACTGTGATAATATTTAATTAGGATAACTTGTTGTGACCTACTCCACAGGTCTCTTAGAACCGTACATCTTTCTAGTGTTTTGTGTGTCCAACCATGGCAATCTGAACTTATACCTTTCACCCCATATATAAGACTGGTTAGTACACGCAAAATCGTTCCGTAGTCATGTGCATGACTTAGAAGTTCAATCAACATTTTATTTATCTGCTGCTTGTTGTTCTTGTTATTTGGTTTCCTGGGAAATTAGTTTTTTGTGACGCCTTAATAAAATGATTAACTTGTTTCATGCATGTTGCGTTACTTGGCTCCTTGGAACCAACTGATTGTAGTCCCAGGAATGACTAAGAAACATTTTTGTCATTGATATGCTATTACTTAGAAAGATACTGATGCTTTTATTCTGCAGATATGATGCCCACACTTATATTATTTTCTATCTGGTGATGATCTGAACACACTCGTTTATCTTCTCTGTTTGTGCTATCTATGATGGGAATGTGAGTGCGGAGTGAGCCTTTACAATGAAATTTATCAATTTAGTGGTTTCAACTTCTCCACACGCATGCTTGAATATGATAAGATGCATGATTGATGTTTTTAATAGTACATGATGTGCTTAGGGAGGTAATGTCAAGCTCATTCTCAAATGAATTATGATGCTACAATCAAAATAATTTATAGAAGTTCATTTTATCTCCAAGGTGTGGTGCTTCGAAATTTGGTAGTGCATCTCAAAATGTATAGCTGCTCTATCTAACTCCAAGTTGCCAAAGGGTTGCTATTCAAGAACTAAATTTTAGCCACCTTAAGCCACTGCTATGAAAAATGTTGTCTGCTTATTTTGTGACTCTGAAATTACCTTTCTGTTTTGAACTCTGACATTCTGATTTCTGTACACAGCATATGACTAGTTCGTTGTGGCCATAGTTATTATACAAGTCAATTTGTTTAGCTAATTTATTGACCTCAAGTTGGTATGTTGTTACCAGTGATTGCATCAAACTCTATTCTGATTACGGGAGCTAACATTATTGCATTGCAGTAACAATTATCATGCTACAACTTTTTCCGTAGATAATCTCCGTTAGGGCACCTTATTAACTGAGATTGTACAGCATGGTAGATAGACTCAGACTATAGTAACGCAAGGTAACTACTATTTGCCTTTTCCTCATCCCATGAATTACATGTTCTGTTAATCTGCATTGCGTATTGTGATATATCTTATTATTTTAGTCCATGCTGAGTTCTTCTTCAACCACGATGAGGGATTTGAGTACTTGAGTTGCATCTTCAAGCTGTGAGGAATCCTTGATCAAAATTCAAAGGTAACTGCAGTAATGTGATCAACATTTATTTTTGTGACAAAAGTAAACAATGTTGGAATTGCTTCTGCTTTGCACGTTCAGAAGTCAGGTTGCTGACCCGCTGCCTTTGAGGACTTAATGGTGGTCGCATCAGAAGTAGATGCATACTTTCAAGGTCAGCAGATGTATCTTTAGGAGAACTTCTGGCTGCATGATGCTGAATCGAAGTTCTTTTCATTAATGGAATAATTGAAGTTCCAACCATGCTGATTAAAAAAAAAATCATGTTTCAGCGTTGTGTGGATCTGCACCAACAAGATTTTTGAAGCTAGCTAAGTCATGGTACGTAATTACAAGCAAGGACTATTTTTCTGATTTCGGATTAGTCAAAACGAGATCAGAAAGTCATTTTGGCTGATGATGGCCTTGCTGTTCCACTCCACATATGCAAATATGGATAATTTATGATCAACCTGTAAGTGCCTCATTGTTATAAAGCTTCTGTATTTAAGATGGACACAGGCAGCTTCATTGTAAGTTACATTTTGTTTTTGCAGATACTCTCTTAGCAGCAAGTGGCCGTGGCAGATATGTTGGCAAAATTGATGCATTGTTCTGGCAACATTCTGCCATTCAAAAGCCAACTTGGGAAACGAATGCCCAGAAGATGCAACTTCATCTGTTCCAAGCGCTCATGAATGGACTTTTTCTTGAATCTAAAGGTGCGTGCGGCTTCTTCAGTCTCCTGCTTTCACTAAACATCTACCCTCAGTATGAAAATAGCTACAATAAAAACTGGTTTGCATCTAGAAAATATTTCAGAACAATCGTTTGTTACCCTCATGTCAAAAGCTTCTAATATTTATTTTCTGTTGTAGTTCTTCAAGTACTGAAAGTTACATTTTGTTCCTTGATATATTTGGAAGCGGAAATAACGTGGAAGCTGCTGCAGAGAATCCATTAATGTTCAGTTCATGTTCCTGATGTTTCAAATGTTTAAGATGCCAGTCGTAGACTCACGCTCCTGCTCAGCAAGTTACTGAACTGCGCCGATTAATTATTATTTTTTTAAGAAAAAGCTCAAATCAGTAATATCTACTGATGATAGCAAGAGGCTCACTTTTCTTTTCTTTTTCCAAGAAGGCACTATTCTTTCCAATTAACCTGCACATATTTCTTTGTTTTGCAGGTCATCTCTGCGAGGACGGACGCCACCAAAGGGGTGCGAGAGCACGAGCTTCCTGTGGCGCCCAGCAGACAAGCAGCCCCGCGCCACTTAAGCTCGTCCAGCCAGCCCACGCCGGACCACCCACAGGACCTTCAGGCTACCGACGGCTTGGGGAAGAGTGCCAGGGCCTCGGCGAGTGCGGTCGCCTGGGTGGGTGTTCTTGCTTGATCATGCTCTGGACGACGTTCTTGCCCGGGCCAAGACGCTCCAGGGGAGTTGGGGACGCGTCGAGGGCCGGTCTCCTGGCCTCCTGTTCTTTCCTGAGAGGCTGAGCTGGACGAAATATTGGTGCAGAAGCAGAGCAACCTGTTCTGTTGCTGCACCCACACCCATATTGAAAGACGCTGGTTACGAATGTGCTTACTGCCACCGTGTGCTGTCTTTTGCAGCTAGATGCTAAGATGCCTACCGCACTAGCTTCACTTGTTTGTTGCCATGGTTATACTTCACGCACCGCTCGATATCCAGTTTCAATGTAGTAGTATCGTAAAACAGAGCAACGTTTGCACTGCAGAACCAGCAGTCGCATGAGGAAATGTTTCCGCTTACAGTTCAGTGTTACTCCTTCAGAAATTAAAATTCCTTCAGAGTTTATAATTCTGATTTTCTTATCAACCCTGTGTTTTGCTCCAGATATGGATGTGATTTCTTCTGTCTGCTGCGACCAGCAAGTCCGTCATCTGAACCTGATAAGTAAGTAGTATCCTAGTATTTTTTTTAGCACCAGAATTAAGCACTCGACTTGGCCTCTCCCAATTAGAAAAACGTCTCTGCTGACTGCAAGTTATATGGTGCTCTTTGAAACCTTTTCAAGTGCCGTTCTTCCGTGCCAGAAAGCTCGCACCGATTCAGTGCGTTCTTCGAATCACGTACCGCTACATGCAACAGTCTGTTCTCACGGCTTTGCAGGAAGCGAAAACCTGATCGACTCAAACTCAAACCCTTCCTCATTGGAGCAGATTGTTGCATGCCACCCAGATGATAATGACAAAAATATTGATCCCTTGCGCCTGATCTCCTCCTTGGTGACGACGTACGCCTGGCTCGCTCGTCTGCGCGAATCCTCACACGTCGATCGCAGAAACTGGTCGCCGAAGTAGGGGCAGGGTTGAGTTCGACATGCGTTTAATTTGACACGACGTCTCACGAAGCACGCCCCTGAGGGATCGAGAGCACACGTTGCTGCGGCCAACCGACCTACGCGCCGCCGCAGCCTTCGGAGTCGATGACATCGGCGAGTGCGATCGCCGCCGGGGCGTACTTGATCGTGCTCTCGACGACGTACGTTCTCGCCCAGGCCGCGTCGAGAGCCGGCGTCCTCGCATCCTGAGATCGACAGGCTGATCGAGCTGGAGGAAATGTTGCGGAGGCAGAGAGAGCAACCAGCTGTTCTGTTGCATTGCACCCGCACTGAAAGATGCTGCTCACGAATCATGTGCTTTGCCACTCTGGTCACGAATCATGTGCGTCGAGCCAGGCCTCGGGAAGAGTGTCTGCGCTCGGCGAGTTCATGCTTGATCATGCTCTGGACGACCTTCTTGCCCAGGCCAAGACGCTCCAGGGCAGGTCGGGACGCGTCGAGGGCCGGCCTCCTCCTCATGAAAGGCTGGAGCCGGACGAAATATATATTGTAGAAGCAGAGCAACCTGTTCTGTTGCTGCACCCACACCCATATTGAAAGATGCTGGTTATGAATGTGCTTATTGCCACTCACCCAGAGCCGTCTTTTTCAGTTACATAGTACTAACATGTTAACTTAACCAAAGAGAAAGCATGCACTGGCTTCTCTTGTTTGTTTCCATGGTACTTCACGCGCGGCTCGGTATCCAGTTTCTATGTGTCGTAAAGCAGAGCAACGTTTGCACTGCAGAACCAGCAGTCGCATGAGGATTAATTGCTGGCTCATAGTAATTTTTTGCGTATAGTTCAGTGTTACTCCTTCAGAAATAAAAGAGAAAGAAATTCCTGTTAGTTATATCCCGTTCTTTAAAATGTTTCAAGCGCCGTTAATTCTTCCGTACCAGAAACAAAATCTTCCTTGACTTGGACCGATTCAGATTCAGAGCGTCCTTCGAATCACCACTACATGCAACAGTCTATCTATCCTCACGGCTTTGCAGGAAGCGAACCTCTGAGCGACTCAAACTCGAACCCTTCCTCGTTGGAGTACTAGACCGTCGCATGATGCCACCCAGATGCTGCTGACAAAAAATATATTGATCCCTTCGTCCTCGAGCAGCCGCGCGACCTTGTCCCTGATCTCCTCCCTTGGAGACGACGCCACGCCCCGCTCGACTGCCCGAATCCTCGCACTTCGCAGACGTGACTCCGGTTGCAGAACTGGTCGCCGAAGTAGGGCCAGCACAGCACAGGAACGAACGGCACCCCTTCCATGGCCAAGTTCCGGCCGGACCACACGCACGTGAAAGGCCGGCACGTCGGAGTCTATCTTGCCGGCGCCTGCTCGTCGAGGACCGCGACGTACACGACGTAGTCTATCTTGCCGGCGCCTGCTCGTCGAGACGGAAGCGGTGATCGATCGGGCCAGAAATGGCATGCCGCCAGCGCCTCCGGCCGGCGGGCGGACAGCTAGCGCCGGCTTCGGGAAGAGTGCCAGTACTGCCTCGTACTCTCTCGACCTACTGGAACGTGTTGCAAACGTGCGTCTGATGATCTCAGCGATCGAGTGCGGTCTTCGGACGGGATGTTCTTGATCATGTTCTGCACGGCGACGTACGTTCTTGCCGAGGCCGCTCTCTGTCGCGTCGATCGTGGTCCGGCCGGCCGGCGTCCTGGGGATGTGCTGGATCCTCTACTTCCTTGTCACATTCCTTGCTCGATCCGTCATCATCCTAGATCCCCGCACGACCGAGAGGAACATATACATGTACATTGAAAATCGCATGTATAATCACTAGTACAATTGAGTCCTGCAGTGACGTTAGCTCGAAAATTTTAGTGGCGGACATCTTCCATACGTCACTACTAGCAATAGCAATGGCGGACACAGCTGACGTCATTAGGAAATATGCTACTAGTGGCGGACAATTCTGACGTCAACAGAGCCCGTCATTCGTATTTGTTTTCAATGACGGACAAACTGATTTCATCATTATAGGAGTGGCGGTCAAGCCCATCGTGGCCCATTGCAGCCCAAATGGATGACTCAGTATAAAAATAGAAACCTAACACTGTTCTCTCACTTCTCTCCCTCTGCCGCCCCCACTCTACCCGCTCACCCTCCTCTCCATCCCCGAGCGTGGTGGCGCACCTCCGCCTCCCTCCTTCCTGAGCAAGCACAACGGGCCCTCTCTCTCCCTCCCCGAGCAGCCGGCGCGCGGCGGGCCTCTCTCCCACCCCGAGCAAGCATTGCGGCTGCCCTCTCTCCCTCCTCGAGCAGGCGTCGCGGGCCCTCTCTCCCTTCCTGACCAGGCAGCACGGCGAGCCTCTCTCGCTCCCCGAGCAGGCGGCGCGGAGGACTTCCATCTCTCCCCGAGCAGGTGCACGACGGCCCTCTCTCTCTCTCTCTCCCCGTCTTCCCTGTTGTCTCTCTCCCGAGCAGATCTGAGCGAATCCCCTCTCTCCCGAGCAGATATGAGCGAATCCGGCGACGGGTGGTCGAAGGTCGGCGCGGATCGACGCTCCATCAGGTGCCTCCTCCTTCCTCGGCATGGAGTCTTTCGCGAGCGGGTGCGCGCGTCGTCGATGGCGGGACGATGGCACTGCTCGTGGCGGGCGCGGCGGCGGCTGCTCGGCGAGGTGAACCTAGGGGCACCGCGACGGCGGCTCGACGAGGTGGACCTGGTGACGCGGCGACGGCAGCTCGACGAGGTGGACCTGGTGGCGCAGCAACGGCGGCTCGACGAGGTGGACCTGGTAGCGCGGCGACGGCGGCTCGACGAGGTGGACTTGCGGCTAGGGTTGGGCTATGGCGGGACGGGCGGGCCATGGCCCGGCTGCTTTTTTTTTATATTTCCTGTGCCTAGCGGTGGCGGACGGTTCCGTCCGTCACCGGAATTTTTTTTGTTCCAGTGGCGTGAGCGCAGTGGCGAGCGGTTTGTCCGCCACTGCAGCTCGATTTCGTCCGCCAGTAAAGGCCTCCATTGTACCAGTGAATAGTAATTCATCGATTATGCTGTCCTGGAGTAACCATCTTGGCAACTCAAAACCACCTAATCCTTGGGCGAGCCTACGCTCTAGGGACCTCCCGCAACGCCAAACATAGCTCAGGCTCGACAGATACCAAGAGTTAGTTGTCAGCCGAGGATAAAATCGGAGAATGAAGGAGATAACAAAATATCACAATACAGGGGTGAAACTGGAAAGTAGTCATGAGGGGGGCAAACCGGCAAGGGACCAAAATACCATTTTTTGGGGCTAAAAATTACATGGTTAAAATTCGTGTGCATATTAAGGAGTATGTAAAGCATAGGGGGGACTGGCATTCTTTTACCAAAATAACGTGGATTGCTGACCACTGCACCCAACTAGTCCCCACGATCGATGATTACATGTGGGACATAACAACTTTACAATAAACTAATCCTAATAGATTGAACGTGCAGGCATGTCCACTGGCTGCTTAATCTAACTACACTTTAGCTAAGTGTCTCCACATCAGGCCGTGGAACGCGCCACGCCTGCTTAATTTACCAGTTAGGCTTCTTGGACCATGTCAGCCTTGCAGCTGCAAAAAAATAACTACGAACACTGTAGTTATTGTAAAAAATATTATAGTTACTGTTGAAGAAATAACTGTAAACACTATAGCTGCTGCAGCTGCTGCTACAAAACATCCCTCCTAGATTCTGTACAACCAACGTCGTTTTTCTCGAGCTCCACAAAAAGGAAATCTTGGAGCCATCACGTTCTCCTCACGTGCTCTGCTCTCACTACTGTCTGCCCGCTTAGTGCTGGTGCACGACCGTTTGGTTTTACAATTCACTCGTTCCGCATGATATGGTGGCGTCAGTAAACATGGTAGCATGTTCGCAAACATGCGAATCGGAATCGCCACGCAACGTTAACCATGTTCGCAAACAGTTGAAGTGTGGTCAACATGGCATAAGCTCGACAGAGAGCAAAGTGTTTAGGTGGTTAGCCATAGCGAGGATGATCATAGAAAGATTACATGACCAAACGCAAACAGCTGAAGTAATCATTTTTTTATTGATTACACAGTATAACTCAAACACTCATAATGTACGCATACTCACCTTTATAAACGTACACATGCAAACCTTACTCCTATGAGCATCTTCAAAGACTGAGCTAGACAAATCCTTCAGATTAATGAAATCACCACTAGTGTCTCGCTGGCGATGACAACGTCGCTTCCCGTTGAAATCATAACGTCAATAAATTATAAAAAATTCACTACCATCAGAAATCGAACCTAGAGCCAGTCTCAAGTGCTATTGAGGCTCTTATAACCCCTAAGCTACAGGTCCTTACGTAACTGAAGTGGGAGTGAACATAGAACCTCAGGTGTTACTGAAACACTTGTTAAGCTATAGGCTCTTGTAACCCTCAGGTTACATGGCTCAGATTCAACAGATAGCCAAAGTATCAAAAAATGAATGAGATGAAGAACAAACGTGGCAGAGCATGAGTGAAACTCGATATAGGGAGTGTGCAAACTGCAAAGCATAGGAAGGTCGGGCCTTTTTTGACTTAACGATTGCAATACCGTTTTCTCTCGGTAATACCGGGTGAGACTGAGATGACCGGCTACTGAAAAAATAAGTCAGAATTCATATCACAATCCAAATGACAAAATTTAAAATAAAATATCAAAATTTCAGTGGCACGGGTCGAGTTGCACAACACCCGTTTACTGGTTTAAAAAAGAAAAAAATGGAAAAAAAAGGTGCAAAAACTTTAGCACGTGCTCGAGTCACAATACCTGGAGCGCTATCAACTTTTTTCCGTTACAATTTTGCTAGTACCATCGGCCACACCGAGGAGCCATCACGCTCTACTCACGTGGCATGTCTACTGGCTGCTTAATACAGAGTACCCACTAGGTGCCGGCAATCATCGGGCTCGCATACGCGAGCTGAAGCCGCCGTCGCTCGTGGGCTTCGGTCCGTTTGGCTTGACGTCTGGTCGATTGTGGGCTCGGTCATCCGTTTGAGGCCTTCTGGGTATAGGTAGCTTTGTCCATATCCTCCTCGTATATACTTTTTACAATCTTCCTTTCTACTACCTTTTAATATACTTTTTTTCACCGGTTCTGCCTTTTCAATGTTTTTCTATGATGTACCTCTAATTTTTGTTTCTTTTATCGCATCAAATATTTCTTATTCCTAGTGATTCAAGTTATCTTTATTGTTTAATATCAGAAGACTTTAAAAGTAATGCACTTGTTGGTGATGCATTTTTTATTTGCCTTTTTCATACATCTTGTTATGACTATCCTTTACAATTTTTGTGTTATGTGCTTATGTCACCCTAATAAATTAAGACCGTGAAAAATATAATAAATTAGCGAAACACTAGTCATTAACTAGTAAAACATTGCTTGTGTACTAATGAAACATTTGTTGTGAACTAATGGAACACTAGTTATAAACTAGTAAAACATTTGTCGCAAACTAATGGAACACTAGTTATTAACTAGTAGAGCATTGTTTGTGAACTAATGAAACATTTGTTGTGAACTAGCGGAATACTAGTCAGACACTAGTAAAACATTTGTTGCAAACTAGCGGAACACTAGTCATAGACTAGTATAACATTTGTTCGTAACTAATGGAACATTTGTGGTAAACTAGTGGAACACCAGTCATAAATCAGTAGAACAATTGTCGTAAACTAACAGAACACTAGTCATAAACAAGTAGAACATTGTTTGTGAACTAATGGAACATATAATGTAAACTGGTGAAACAATAGTCATAAACTAGCGGAACATTGTTCGTGAAATAGTGAAACATTTGTTATAAACTAGTTTTATACTATGAAACAATCGAGGTATAGTATTAGAAAAAGTATAATGTACAATACAATTGTAAACATATAGGCCCCCTTTGGAACGCAGGATTTTCACAGGAATTGTACAGGAATTTCACAGGAATCAGTTGACTGTTCACAGGAAAAACGCAGGAATAGGAAAAAATCCCGCATTCCAAAGGGGGCCATAGTGGGGAATGAAAATAATACCATTTTGAGCCGCTGTCATAAGACCAAAAAAAAAAAAAGAAGACAAAAAAAATTCTTTTTTTCCCCTGTGGTCCCGACTGTGATTTGGGGTAGCGGAACGTGGGCTCTTGCCGTCCCCGACTCCCGCGTCCGCGCCGAGCCAGGGGGCCGTGCGCGCGAGCAGCCCGTCCGCTCGCGCAGGCGAGTGGGATCGGCCCCCAGCACTAGGTGCCGCTACATCGGGCCATGGAACGCGCCATGCCTGCTTGATTTACCGGCTGGACTTGTTGGACGGTGTTAGATTCTCTACACCAACGGGTGTGTCTAATTCGCGCACGCGCGCTACCACGCCCGCTCGCGCACGACGCTCGGACAACAAAACGACAGCGCCGCACAGGTCATCTTCCTCCTCCCGATCCATCCGACAACCCCTTCTCCTTCTTCTCCGGCGAGCCACCCCCGCGGCCAACCACCTCCCTCGTCTCCGGCGACTACCGCCGCCGGATCCGCGGCCCACGACCACCGCCGCCGCCACGATCCTCTCTCATCAGGGTAATCGCACTTCTCTCTCTCTCTCTCTCTCTCTCTCTCTCTCTCTCTCTCTTATTGAAAGCATATAATTTTGAACTCTAGATACTATGCACCGTATACAACATTTTCAACTTCAGGTCTTCAGCCTTCTCGTGTTCTGAAATTTGCGCATTTACTCGTTGATAGTACACTTCTAATAATACTACGGTGGCTGAAGCTACCCCAAATTGCACTACTGTAATGTAGGATGATCATATATTTCATATAGTTAGCGCATGGGTTTTGGAAGTTCCGTTCCGAGGAATTTGGTATTGCATCCTGATAAACAGATCTTTCTCGTGATCTTGTTTGAAGGATTGGTTACTGTTGGTTGTTTTCTTCCAGATGTCTGGTGAAGCCTATACTGCATACGATGTCCTGAGGGGGATGCTGCATGATGAAAGTAAAGAGGGGGGCCCTCTGCCATTATCACTTCTGCAAGCCATAACGAAGAATTTCGCGGATGAGATGATAGTCGGCAATGGTGGGTTTGCAGTGGTCTACAAGGTACGGAAAACCCTGAACTGCCCCCATTACTACTGTTGTCTTAACCGCTGTTATTCCAGTCTAGTAGAGAGCCATGTTCAGGCTGACAAGGCAAGCCGTTGCTTCGGGGAAAGCTTGATAACGATGAGATGGTCGCTGTGAAGAAGTTGTTGGAAACAGCTGATATGGACGATGAGCAATTCAACAAAGAGGTTCAATGCCTCATGAAAGTGCGACACAAAAATATAGTACGATTTCTGGGATATTGTGCTGATACACAAGGATTAGCGATGGACTATGAGGGCAAACATATCATTGCAGATGTACGAAACAGAGTACTCTGCTTTGAATATGTTCCCAAAGGAAGCCTCGACAAACTTATTTTCGGTAGGATCATATTACACATAATATCCATTTAGATATTACTTTGTGGAAATTATTGTTTATAGACCTTAAAATTTCTATACTGCAACATGTGCTATTTGGTTTAAGAAAAGTTACATTCTCTTAAACGTGATGAAGTTCTACTCTCCCTTTCACAGATGCCTCAATTAAACTTGAATGGAGGGTGTGCTATCGTATCATTAAGGGAATCTGTGAGGGTTTGCATTATCTTCACAAGAATCATATTCTTCACTTAGATCTCAAACCCGCTAATATATTATTAGATGATAACATGGTGCCAAAAATTGCTGATTTTGGTCTCTCAAAGCTCCTTGAGCAAAACAAAAGCAAGGTTACGGCTACAATACTGGTGGGAACATTGTAAGCTCCCCTTTGGAACCTCATTTTCTAGTATTTTGGTGCCATTCAGGATATATTGCATCACATTTTTCATTAATCCATCGTAACTGTATATGTTTTCAACCAGAGGATATCTGGCACCGGAATTCCATGACGGACAAAGCACGCCCATGCTAGATATATATAGTCTGGGTATTACAATTACGGAGGTACTGATAGGAGCGAAGTATTCAACAGTCGAGAATGTAAGAAAAATCTATGTGTTGGCCTCAAAATAAAAGTTAGAATTTCGAATAATTATCATGCTTTTACTTTTCATAGTATGCAAATTGCATAAAATTATTCTGCAATGCTTATATACCATGACCCAACATTTCTACATTGAGGTGCTACCGGCGTTTCGGTACCAAGGTGCGGTAGCACTAGATGTTTTCTCTTCCTCCCCATCATGTACATGGATTCCTTAATATAATACTCCTTGAAGCAAACATTACGTATAAAGAAAAATTAAGGGTTGAGGGGGCGGGAGAAACATTTTTTTTAAAAATGTGGGATGGTTCAGGCAAAAATACATGGGAACAACTAAAGTAATGCTTTGCTGAATGAAAAAAATGAAGTAATGTAAGTTATTGTTTGGATCACCAAGTTAGGAACAATTGTGGACATGGTATTTTTATTACTCTAGATCTAACTACATATTATAGGCATGTTTAACTATTTATTTTGGGAGAATACTACTTTTGTTGTTAGATCATCTGAACTGATGTGGTTTTTGTCGAAATAATGAGACACGGGTATCCTCAAGGATCAACAAGGCTGAATACTTCAGATAAGGATAGTCGGACGACGTCAATTAGGTCCGGGTGGCCCAGCAGACTCGAGGTCGGTTGGATCACTCGGCCCAAGATAAATAGAGTCAGATTTGTACTAGGCAATCCATGATGTAACCGACTAGGTTAGACGCCACGTAACCCTAGACCCCCGGCTATATAAGGTGGCTAGGGATCCTATTGAAACTCTCTACATATAATACCATACCAACGCTGGACGTAGGGTGTTACGCATCTCGCGGCCCGAGCCAGGATAAACCTTGGCGTCTCGTGTTACCATCGTGTTCTTGATCATAAGGCACCCACATAAATAATATCGAGGCTCTAAAACCTCGATAGTGGCGCGCCAGGAAGGGGGAGCATTAGGATCCACCTTGTCGAGCTCGATGGCAATCAACAGTGTCAACAAGTTCACCGCCGGCGACCAGATCTCCTTTGGAAGTCTGAGCTACGTCGCTGACTCTGACGGCGAACTTCGGCTTGCGGACTCGGCGGACTTGAACTCCAGGCAGCCGACTCCCTCGCCCGCCCGGCCAGATTTGGATCTAAATCTCGCCGGATCTGAGTCGGACATGGAGGCAGCCAAGATTGGATCTGCGACACCGAGTGCAACTCGAGGCCCTTTTCGGTTTCCGATGGGGCTACGCAACGCCGCGATGATCCTCTGCAACCTCCACACCGAGATCTACAGAAGGACTGCAGATCTGCGACCCAGGTCACTCGGATCTCTCGAGACCGACTCACTTGGAGACTACCCCGTCGGGCCTGCACTTCGCACGCTGACTTGGGAGAGCACTTCGCTTGACGGCATCCCGTCGTCCGAGTGCTTTGTGGCAGATATATCCGCCACACCCTCCACGCTACCCGTAGGAGCAGCCACCGCGACAAGCAAAACGCCACCCGTAGGTGCGGGAGATGGGCGCAACACCATGGGAGCATGAAAATCCGCTCTACCGTAATCTGACCCAGGAATATGGGGAGCATCAAGTCTTCACCAACCCTCAAGACAATGCAGTTGGCGTCACGACTCTTCTGGAGCAGATTGAAGCCCGAGTGGCAACTACTACGACTGCCAATCCAACTCTGACTCCTATGATTCACAAGGCCAAAGCCATGACGGCTGCGGCTGCACAGCAGGCTGCCTCACTCCTCAACGCCAGGCCTCCTCCCATCGAATCTCCAGCTAGACAGCACTCTGACCACCCTTCTAGAGAGGCACAGTCGCAAAACCCCAGGCAGAACACTCTCCCGCGGCTCATCCGAGGAGTCGGAAGAGGGCCAACATCCAGAAAGACGGAGAGATCGACGCCCGGACACGCGCCCGAGTGCTCTAGACAGGCTCGGGCAGCCGACGCGGTACAGAAACAGAGATGATCGTCACCGGCACTCCGCCTAGGTGACCGGTCCATGACCGCCTTACCTTCCCTCGGGGAGAAGGAGGTCAGCCGTCCGACGAAGAAGATGAAGATCAGAATCCCCGTCATCGCAACGGACGTCGTGATGAAGAGCGTCCGCGAGAAGAGCGCTCGCAGAGGCAGCATGACCGGCGTCATCGCGACGACCGAGAAAGAAGGCAACCTCGTGAAGACCGACACCAGCGGCGTCATCGCGACGACCGTGAACGGTCCCTCGACTCTGGAGACTGGCATGAGCGCAGTGGATGCGAGAGCCATTCGAACCGAGTCAGGGGGCTCTGTTGCCTGTTTGGAGACTTACGACACTTACAGGCCCATGGCCCAAAAGCTTCAAGCCAGTCGGCATCGAGAAGTACAATGGCACCACCGATCCAGAAGATTGGCTAAGCATGTATGCAACGGTGGTTTATGCAGCTAGTGGTGACGACAGCGTCCTCGCAAACTACATACCGGTAGTTATCTCCGACTCCATCAGGCGGTGGCTGACTAAACTCCCCGCCAACAGCTCCCACTCGTGGGAAGGCCTTTGTGACAAGTTTATTGGTCGGTTTAGAGCTATGGCTGATTGCTTGCCAACCGAGTATGACCTACATCGGGTAAAACAACGAGAATGATAGAACCTGTGGGACTACATACAACGCTTCACGCGTAAGAGGAACGAGATCCCTGACATCTCCGACCATGAAGTCATCAAGGCCTTCAAAGAAGGTTGCACCCGCAGATAGCTGGTTAAGAAGCTGGGCCGCAAGCGTCCAACCTCAACAGCTCACATGCTGAGCATCGCCAACAGCTACGCTGGAGGTGAGGATTATTGTTCACAGGCTGCCATAGAGGGTTACCATTGGGAAGATAGCGATGGCGAGGATGCCCAGAAGCTTCATCTCCAGAAGATACGTAAATGAACTCGGACAGTGATAGATTAGCCGGCTCGGGAGGAGTAAGAACAACATCATGAGCAGGGATTTCAGGAGCTGCTTCAACAATGGCCAAGTTGTGGAATGAAGGTGGTTCAGGAACGAGAGGAAGTGATCCGGCTGGAGGTTGCTGGGAAGAGCTAGATTTTCCCTTCTTCTTGGATGCTTTGCTCTTCTTTTGATTTTCCATGATATGAGTTGGCTGGTGAGGCTTGGGGGCTGCTTGAGCAGCTGAAGATTTAAAGACCGAAGAGGAAGATGAAGATAAGGATGAAGGACAATGTTCAATAGTGAAAGTTACTTTTCTTTTCTGCAAAGCTTGGGGGCTTGATGCAGGTAGCTGTTGGTATTTCTTACGTCACAGATAAATCCGCAAGCGCACGGAATACCATTGTAGCACTTCACCCGGGAGTATTCCAAGGTATCGTATTTGTTTTCCCCAAGGAACGGAGTTATTCTACCGCAAGGCAAGTTTTACCCAAGGACAACCAAGACAACTAGCAGCTTAGGATTGAGAGGGTGATTATTATCTAGATATTTCTAAGGCTAGACGAATTCAGGTTCTGCTCGTCTACTTCGAGCACCGGCTTAGGCTTTGGTCTGCCAAGCCACTCCGGCTAAGGCTCTACTATGTACCCGAACGTGGAGGGTTCCTTTGGATGGACAGGGCTGTCACTTCCTGCCACCTATCTCTACAAACCGTGGAGCACACAGCGGTCAAAGGCAACCTCCAGCCTAGACACCACGTCTATGCTATCGATCACTACTCTAGTCCTGGCCTAATACTGATTCAGAGAACTAGAGCACTCCTTGCAGAGCGACGATCCCGTTGAACGAGTATAACATGAATTATGCCTAGACGAATGATAAAGCTCAAAAGATAGATAATCACCACGTATAATCACTAGAAGTGTTTACACGCCAAGGTAAAAGAATAGAAACTAAACCTCCAATGAAAAGAGGAGGAGAACTCCTATCTCTTCCTTGCCCTCTCTCCTATTCTACTAAAATACAAGAGGCTCTCGGCCTGTGGATTGGAAATGAGGAGAGTCTTGTGTCTTGTGGTGTGTTGTTGTTTTGAGAGAGGGGGGTACCCCTTTGTTTATAGCCTTGGGAGGTCGGCAACTTTGAGGCGGTTCCCGAGGTCGGTGACAATTAATGCAGTGGGAACCGACCTCCAGAGGTCGGTTGTGAACCGCCATAAAAAGATGGGCCAGGGGGGCCTCCCTGTCAGGTCGGCCGACCTGGCCAGGGGGGGTCGGCCGACCTGGCCTGGGCCCCACTGGGCCTGGTCCTCCTCTGGCTCCTTCCCCTGGCTATGTATGTGCCCAATCCACTTGCATTCTTTGGTCTTGAAGCCTGGTTCTGTGGTTTTGGGCTTTTGGACTAAATTCTTTAGTCCGGGGAAAATCCGTCGATTGCAAAGTCCATGTTTAGTGCCTGTTTTCCCCTGTTTTTATATGAATTGCACCTGCACTCATAATTTCACCAAGACTAGTGGAATTTGTTAGAAATAAGCCCTATGTCTACCCTTGGTGATGGTGTTAGGTCCAAAAGGTGCATAAAGTTGACGGTAAAAATGGGTCGTAAGGACCGTCAATAAGATCCCCCACATTTAGCTCTTTGCTCGTCCTCGAGTAAAGCTGTGAGTGGAAACTGAGAGGAACTCTTCCCTTATGTAAGTGAAATCTGCACACAAGCTATTACAAGCCACACCTTTCCACCTGTGAACATGATGGTGGCTAACATGTATTCTTGGATGATTGAAAAGTGGAACGATTCATGACTTAAGTCACCTTGCCTTCACCTACTAAGTACCTTGGGTTTTTGAAAGAGTTTTGAAAAATGTAAACAAAATAGCTCTTGCTCCTCTATTGATTCTCTCGGATCGCTCAAAAAGTGTATTTTCCTTACCAAAGCATTATCTTGCCTCTTTTGTCCTACTTCTAAGGCTTGTATGTGGAGCTCAAGGTAGGGATAGAAGAGGCATACTTGTATCACAAATATTGCTGAACCAAAAGAAAGGATCCACGGAGAATTCAAGTCATACAACCTTGATCAAGAAGTGCATGTGTGGATGGATGTGTGGATGTTTATATGTGACGACTCCTTTATTGGATTTTACCTCTCTTTGTTTTGTATTTCCGAGACATGGCTATCATTTTTCTTTCTTTTCTTTTCATGCTCTGTACATGAGCATTTTTCTCTTTCTTTAACTTGCTCATCTTTTTGTTAGCCTTCTTTTTTTTTTTTTTTTTTTTTTTTGCACAGCCATGTCCCTCTTTTGTTTATTTGAGAGAGAGAGGTAAAATGGGATAAAAGTGAGGAGTGTCTTTATTTGGATGGGTGGATGTGCTAACTCCCGGTGTAGGAGTTTAGCATTTTTGGTGGGTCGTGTACGTGATCTTGATCAAGAGAGCATGACAGGTTTCCCACTAGGGTCGCAAAATTTTGGAAAAGCTCATTGCAAAAACAAGTAGCATATGTATGTATGTTTGCAAGTTGTGATTAACATATGGCATTGGTAGGAATTTATGTATCAAAAGAGGAGCAGCAAGCCATGATATTTTAACTTTTTGAAATAAAACTCCCAAGGACTTCGTAGATTTAAACAAAGGATCATTTCATCGAACCATATCACACTTGCCAATTATCTAGAAAAACATGGGTCCTATGGATAGATTGTTCGCAAGCAGGTGGTGATGGAGCGAGTAATAACAAGTGTGCATGATTATGTTGAGAGCAAAAGGGAGAGTATTGGGTTTTATAAAGATGTGCTAAAAAGAAATTTTCCCAAGTTTTAATTGGTCAAGTTTTATTTTCGTATCTCAGAATGAACTTGACAGGTATGGTAGGCAAAAAGGGAGTGTGGGAAACAAACTTGAGTAGCACGGGAAAGCAGAGGCCCAGTGGGACCCATCAGGGGTCGGCCGACCTGGTCCAGGGGGGGTCGGCCGACCTGGTGTGGCCTCCACTGGTGCCCAATTTTCGCTTATTTGTTGGTGTTGTCCTTCCTATGATGGTTCTGAGTGATTTGCGCGTGTTTGTTTCTGTTTTCGCGATGTATCCCCCCCCACACTTGCCTTTTTGCCTGTTTCCTTCAAAATAGACAAAGATATTTTGGAAACACAAATTGCTCTACCGGTATGGAAACCCGGGGAGCACTAATTTCATTGAATTCAGCAAATAAGCAGGCGCATTACAATTTGAGGAAATTTAAAGAGGAATTAATGTGCGCCCTAAGGTCTGATCTTATTCTATCTTAGCCTTTTCGGCTTCTCTCAGCTTTTTCTTCTCTTCTTCGATCAGCTCTAAAGCGAGATCATATTGCGCCCACCCTCCTGTGAGGGTTTTGATAAGGTCTTCATCTTTCTTCTTTTCCTTCCAGAGGTGGTTGTAGAGGTTTTGCAGAACCCCGTTCTCCTTTTTAGCGCGTGCTACTTCTTGTCGGAGCCTCCTTATGGTGCGATAGGCGTCGTCCAGAGCTTGTTCTTCATTGATCCCCCAAAGAGGGCTACCTTTCATAGGCGCGTCTTCTGAGATGGTGGACGAAGCGTCGCTTTGTTCATTCATAGTGCGGGAGAAAGAAGAGATGAAGAGGTGGGATGAAGGAGAGAGGTATAAATAGGTGCTTTCTCCACCCCTTGGCGTAGAGAAAAAAGATTTTCTTCCAAAAATAGCAGGAAAGTAGCAAGGAAAGATGAGGTGGCCGATTGGGCAAAAGATGGGAGCCAGAGGAGCCAGGGGGGCGTCGGCCGACCCCCCTTCCTTGGGTCGGCCGACCTGCTGTGGGACCCTCTGGTCCCTTTCTTTTTCTGGTTGATTTCTTGCTATATTTATTTTAAGGAAAGTGCTACTACGGGTGATAAAACAAATCAGAGGATATCATGATAAAGATTTTAACTCAATTAAGTGCATGACATCAAATTTTTTATTTGTATCGGGCTCAAGATAAATTTTTAGACGCTGGCCATTTACCTTGAATATCTTACCTTCGTCGTCTTGGAGTGTGATTGCTCCGTGCGGCGAAGTGTCAATAACTGTATATGGCCCGTCCCATTTGCTTCGTAATTTTCCGTGCCCGAAGAGTTTCACCCGTGAGTTGAATAGCAAGACTTTGTCTCCAACTTTGAATTCTTTTCTTCTTATCCTTTGATCGTGCCACCGTTTAGTCCTCTCTTTGTATATAGCTGAGTTGTGATATGCTTTGTCTCTCCATTCTTCCAACTCAGCTATCTCCATTTTTCTCTTACGTCCAGCATCCCTTAGGTCCATTTTCCATGTTCGGATGGCCCAATATGCTCGGTGCTCCAACTCGATGGGTAAATGACATGTTTTTCCATATACGAGTTGGTATGGTGACATGCCTATAGGCGTCTTGTATGCTGTTCGGTATGCCCATAGTGCATCGGGTAGCTTGCTTCTCCATGAATTCCCCATCTCTAGTACGGTCTTTTGCAGGATCCGTTTGATTTGTTTGTTTGATGTCTCGGCCTGCCCACTTGTTTGGGGATGGTACGGAGTGGCAATATTGTGTCGTGCTCCAAGCTCTCTAAGGAAGCTACGGAAGGTCTTATCGATGAAATGAGACCCTCCGTCGCTTATCACTAGCCTCGGTGTTCCAAATCTTGGGAAGATAATCTCGTGGAACATCCGGCGAGCATGCTTGGAGTCAGCGGCTCTGCAAGGCATTGCTTCTACCCATTTGAATACGTAGTCAACTGCCACCAAGATGTATTCATAGCCTTGGGATTTGGGGAATGGCCCCATGAAGTCGATGCCCCATACGTCGAAGATTTCGACTTGTAGATTGAAGTTGAGGGGCATAGCATCCCTTGCTGTGATGCCTCCAAATCTTTGGCATTGTGGGCATCGTCTGACGAATTCTTTTGTGTCTTCGTACATTGTTGGCCAAAAGAATCCGCTTTGCCATATCTTAGCCTGAGTACGAAACACTCCATAGTGTCCCCCGTATGGAGCTGCATGGCATTTGGTGATGATTTGTGTGCTCTCAGGTGTTGGCACACATCTTCTGAGCAGTCCATCGGCGCAGACACGGTACAGGTAGGGATCATTCCATAAGTGGCGGCGACTCTCGTAGATGAGTCGTTTCTTGTTTTCTCCGGGCGGTACGTACCCCGTCACGATGAAGTTCACGATGTTGGCGTACCATGGGTGTGCGTCCCTTACTTGGAGCAGCATGTCGTCGCGCAAGAAGTCATTGATGGGTAGTTCCTGCGGGTTAGTGAATTGCATGCGCGACAAATGATCCGCTACAGAATTTTCTACTCCTTTCTTATCACGAATTTCTAAATCAAACTCTTGGAGCAGAAGAATCCATCTTATCAAACGAGGTTTAGCATCTTTCTTAGAGAGCAAAAATTTTAAAGCGGCATGATCAGTGTAAACAATAACTTTTGCTCCGGCTAAGTAGGATCTAAACTTGTCAAAGGCAAACACAACAGCAAGGAGCTCTTTTTCAGTGGTAGTGTAATTTAATTGAGCTCCTGTCAGTGTTTTGCTTGCATAAGAAATCGCATGATGCTTTTTATCTCTAGTTTGACCAAGAACAGCCCCCACAGCATAGTCACTAGCATCACACATAATTTCAAAAGGCAGCGTCCAATCAGGGGATTGGATAATTGGAGCTGAGATGAGTGCATTTTTTAGAGTAGTAAAGGCAATCATGCAATCATCAGAAAACTCAAAGGGTGCATCTTTTGCGAGCAGATTTGTAAGGGGTCTAGCAATTTGAGAAAAATCTTTAATGAAACGACGATAGAACCCCGCATGTCCAAGAAAACTGCGAACACCCTTAATATTAACAGGGGGTGGAAGTTTTTCTATTACTTCTAATTTAGCTTTGTCCACCTCTATCCCTCTTTCAGAGATTAAGTGCCCAAGGACTATGCCTTCTCTAACCATGAAGTGGCACTTTTCCCAATTGAGCACTAAATCCTTTTCTTGGCAACGTTGCAGGACTTTGTCTAAATTTTCTAAACAATGATCGAAGGTTTTTCCATAAACAGAGAAATCATCCATGAAAACTTCCATAATTTCCTCGATCATGTCAGAAAAGATAGACATCATGCATCGTTGAAAAGAAGCAGGAGCATTACATAGCCCGAAAGACATTCGTCGATAAGCATAAGTTCCGTAGGGGCATGTAAAAGTGGTCTTATTTTGATCGTCGGGATGGATGGGGATTTGATGATATCCCGAATACCCATCAAGGAAACAAAAGAAAGAATGATTTGCCAGCCGTTCCAACATCTCATCGATGAAGGGCAGCGGAAAATGATCTTTCTTTGTGGCCTTGTTAAGTTTTCGGTAATTAATGCACATCCTCCATCCCGTGACGGTTCGTTGAGGGATTAACTCATCCTTGTCGTTATGGACGACCGTCATTCCTCCCTTCTTGGGCACAACCTGCACTGGACTCACCCACTCGCTGTGTGGAACAGGATAGATAATACCAGCATGCAAGAGTTTTAAGACCTCTTTCTTAACAACCTCTCTCATCGCATTATTTAGCCTCCTTTGAGGTTCCCTAGAAGGTGTACTTTCAGGATCTATGGGAATGCGATCGGTGCAAAGTGCAGGGCTGATTCCTTTGAGGTCTCCTAGCGAGTAGCCAAGAACGGAGCGATGCTTTTCTAACACGGCTAAGAGTTTAGTGCTTTCTTCCTCCGAAAGCTTGTCACTTAAGATGACAGGGGTTTCGGGGTTTCCGTGAAGAAAAGCGTAGCGCAAGCCTGGTGGAAGTGGTTTAAGTTCTATTGGAGGTGGTGGCGGTGCAAGGGTTTCAGGTAGCTCCAAAATTTCCTCCGAATCATCTTCTTCTAGAACAAAATCAAGAGCATCTTCATCCAAAGATGATTCGGGGGTTTTATGAAGAAATATCGCCATAACCTCCTCTATGCATTCATCTTCCTTAGGTAGCTCCTCGGCGAAGGAATTTCGTGCTTGAGTGATAGGAATAGAAAAAGGTTCATCGCCGAGGGTGAAGTCGATGGTTCCAAAAGGTGATGTCCCCAAGAAAAGTTTTTCTATGGGATATCCTACAAGGACATCGAAATCCGAGATTCCGAAGACATGGAAGTCCAAGGATACCTCCGCTTCATCGTGCTTGATGCGAACGCCTCTAACGATCCCCAAACCCTCAAAGATATGCCCCGGAGAGGTTCTAAGAAGTTTGCTAGTGGGTTCCCATGCTTCGCTGCCAAACATGGTTAAAGCAAAGGATTCGGACATGATGTTGGCTCCTACTAGAGGGCTGTAGAGAACGTCAACCTTGGATTCCCGAATTAAGCTTTGAATGGTTGAGGTGGGGAGGACAAGTTGAATGATATCGGAAGAAAGCTCATTTTCCTTCAACCATTCATCGCTCATGATCGCCGTCAACTCCCGAATAGTTTCTAAGAGAAAATCTTTTTCCAAAGGTTCGGGGGTTGATGCACAGATCTGAGGTTTCTTTTGACAAGAGTAGTTCAAGGTGTTTCCAAAATTTTCGAAAATCTCTTCCTCGAACTCAAATGGGAACTCAAGAGGTTCATCTTCCTCTATCATGGTTCTTATGTTAGATGAGAACTCGGGCGTCGGCTCTACCAATGTAGGCACCAATTATTGTGTTTCTTGCGCAACGAGTTCCTCATCTATTGACTCCGGCTCAACTAGTAAATCAGCGGAAAAAGGCGTGTTTTCCACAATTCGATCCAAAAGTTCGTGTGCTTCCGCTATGGTCTTATGAGTAAAAGATCCACCAGCGGCCGTGTCAAGATAAAGTGCGGTATCGCTGCTCAATCCCGAATAAAAATGTTGCAATAAAACTGGTTCGGGGAGCAACAATTCTGGTCCAGAGTCTGTTAATGAACAGAATCTGATCCAAGATGCACTTAAGGTTTCCTCCTCTTCTTGACGAAAGTTAATTATTTCCGCTCGTAGAGAAGTAATACGAGATACGGGGAAGAATGCTAGACAAAATTTGTCTCGCAATTCTTTCCAATCACCGTTTACTCTCTTAGCGGTGTAAATGTACCATTGCCTCGCCCTCTCATTGAGAGAGAAGGGAAACAATTTCCATTTCAATGTTTCTTGTGTCATGCCATAGATCGATCGGCATGAACACAAATGCTCAAACTCTCGCAAGTGTTCATAAGGATTTTCATGTTTAAAACCCGAAAAGGATAAACCTCTTATCATCAAAATGTAATCGGGGGAAAACTCATAGCCAGATGAAGAAATAGGTTGTGATGATGATGGTGGCTCTAAGAGCTCGCCCCGTGGAGTAGAGAATGATTGGATGGTGGGTTGTGACTCCATGAAATGTTTTTTTTTTGTTTTTGAATTTAAGGGAAATAAAAACAGAACGGTAAGTAAGATAGATTACGAGGGCAAACTTAATTTGCAATAGAGATATCAACCGTTCCCCGGCAACGGCGCCAGAAATGCTTGTTGGTATTTCTTACGTCACAGATAAATCCGCAAGCGCACGGAATACCGTTGTAGCACTTCACCCGGGAGTATTCCAAGGTATCGTATTTGATTTCCCCAAGGAACGGAGTTATTCTACCGCAAGGCAAGTTTTACCCAAGGACAACCAAGACAACTAGCAGCTTAGGATTGAGAGGGTGATTATTATCTAGATATTTCTAAGGCTAGACGAATTCAGGTTCTACTCGTCTACTTCAAGCACCGGCTTAGGCTTTGGTCTGCCAAGCCACTCCGGCTAAGGCTCTACTATGTACCCGAACGTGGAGGGTTCCTTTGGATGGACAGGGCTGTCACTTCCTGCCACCTACCTCTACAAACCGTGGAGCACACAGCGGTCAAAGGCAACCTCCAGCCTAGACACCACGTCTATGCTATCGATCACTACTCTAGTCCCGGCCTAATACTGATTCAGAGAACTAGAGCACTCCTTGCAGAGCGACGATCCCGTTGAACGAGTATAACAAGAATTATGCCTAGACGAATGATAAAGCTCAAAAGATAGATAATCACCACGTATAATCACTAGAAGTGTTTACACGCCAAGGTAAAAGAATAGGAACTAAACCTCCAATGAAAAGAGGAGGAGAACTCCTATCTCTTCCTTGCCCTCTCTCCTATTCTACTAAAATACAAGAGGCTCTCGGCCTGTGGATTGGAAATGAGGAGAGTCTTGTGTCTTGTGGTGTGTTGTTGTTTTGAGAGGGGGGGGTACCCCTTTATTTATAGCCTTGGGAGGTCGGCAACTTTGAGGCGGTTCCCGAGGTCGGTGACAATTAATGCAGTGGGAACCGAGCTCCAGAGGTCGGTTGTGAACCGCCATAAAAAGATGGGCCAGGGGGGCCTCCCTGTCAGGTCGGCTGACCTGGCCAGGGGGGGTCGGCCGACCTGGCCTGGGCCCCACTGGGCCTGGTCCTCCTCTGGCTCCTTCCCCTGGCTATGTATGTGCCCAATCCACTTGCATTCTTTGGTCTTGAAGCCTGGTTCTGTGGTTTTGGGCTTTTGGACTAAATTCTTTAGTCCGGGGAAAATCCGTCGATTGCAAAGTCCATGTTTAGTGCCTGTTTTCCCCTGTTTTTATATGAATTGCACCTGCACTCATAATTTCACCAAGACTAGTGGAATTTGTTAGAAATAAGCCCTATGTCTACCCTTGGTGATGGTGTTAGGTCCAAAAGGTGCATAAAGTTGACGGTAAAAATGGGTCGTAAGGACCGTCAACAGTAGCAGACAGTCAATGCAACGTTGCAGGCAAAACAGTAAACCTGTCACTCAGAAAATGACAAAGGCATTTGGTATTAAGAGATTCTTTGTTAGAATGACTCGGCTGATGAAGTCTGAAGAAGATATAACTCGGCAAAGTCTTTTTTGGAGTCTGTGAACAACTTTTCAACTTCTTCACAGACTCGGGGACAACATCCGTGGGATGCACTAATTGTGCACCCTAAGAGTTTGACTCGGAAGAAGAGCAAATGAAGTTTATGGAACAAAGGATTAAAGTTCTCTAAAGTTTGTGCATAATTGTTCCAATTTTCCACAAACTTGGGGACTAATCCGTAAGAATTCACTGTCGTGATCCTTTTTTGAAGACGACTCGGCTCAAAGAGCTAGACCCATGGGGATTAATCCTATAATTAAACTTACTTTTTGAGTCAGTTTTATGAACTGCAGTGAAGAGTAAGGCGTTTCTTCAAACTTACGAGCTGTTGTCATCCTGGGCACAAGTTGCTGGATGGGCTTAGGATCGCGGGCGGAGCAAACACTCAGTCTGAGACTCATAACTCGTTTTTGGTTTAATAGCTGTAGTGCACCAAATTTGAGGAGTTCATTTGACTCTTATAGAGTCCCACATTCACTCGGCTAAGGATAATTGGTTCTTATGTCAGGCTTCTTTTCTAGAGCTCCTAATTAATTATATGAATTATTTAGAAGCTCGGGGGCTTCACCTTATAGGTATATATTTTAAAAAAAAATCCTGTCAATTGTTTACTGCTTAAAACAGTCTCAGTCAACTTGAGGTTGAATACAAATTGACAAGTAGAACACGCTTCTTGGAGCCCAGTCAATGATTCTGGCATCAGTCGGCATTGGATGTTCTTTGTTTTTTGTGCCTAATTCAAGGCCTTGCTGATCTTGGTATTCCTAGGTTTCAGTCTTCTCTTTTATATTTGGTTATTTTGGTAACTATTACTCTTTGAAGTTCTTTTTTTATTGACCAGCCTAGGCTAAGAAATGATGTATATGGAGTTCAAACCAGTCAGAGGTCTTCAAGATCAATCAAAAAGAACTCGGGGGCTACTGTTGAAGTAATGAGACCTGGGTATCCTCAAGGATCAACAAGACCGAGTACTTCAGATAAGGATAGTCGGACGACGTCAATTAGGTCCGGGTGGCCCAGCAGACTTGAGGTCGGTTGGATCACTCGTCCCAAGATAAATAAAGTCGGATTTGTAATACAAAGCAATCCATGATGTAACCGATTAGGTTAGACTCCATGTAATCTTAGACTCCCGACTATATAAGGCGGCTAGGGATTCTATTGAAACTCTCTACATAGAATACCATACCAACGCTGGACGTATGGTGTTACGCATCTCGCGGCTCGAACCAAGATAAACCTTGGCGTTCCGTGTTACCATCGTGTTCTGGATCCTAAGGCACCCACATACATAACATCGAGGCTCTAAAATCTCGATAGTTTTTGTGTGACCATCGAGTAAAAGTCTGGCTACACAGTACAGTTGTATTTCCCTTTTCTATACTGCTCCATATCATAAACTCTGACATACGATTGCAATTTTTTAGGTAGTGGAATTTTGGAGGGACCGTAGGGAGAAGTCAGGTAAAGACATACCGTTACATCAAGTAAGAGCATGCGCAGAGATTGGAACAATGTGCGTGTTGCATAACCCTGCAAACAGACCTACTACGGAGGATATAATCAAAACATTGAAGGAGCAGGGAGGTACGGACCAGTATGATGAAGCAGACGCCAGTGCTGCATTATTGGCACATGTAAGTTTTGTTGCGTGCATCTTCATTTTTAACTTGAATCATTACTTTTTGCAAACCTGTATCTGGGACTGTTTCGAATCTCTCTCTCTCTCTCTCTCTCTCTCTCTCTCTCTCTCTCTCTCTCTCCAGGACATTTATTTTTGGTCTGTAGGAGTCTCCAATGTTTTTAGGATCCAATGTCTTGTAGATAGATCTCGTATATTTTATTTCAGAGTTCATTGTAGATGGCATGCTAATTTCAAAGTAAAAGTTTTGCCACTTTGGTTGCGAAAAGGTAATATTTATATTTTTCATATCATTGAAGGAGGAGGAGGAGATCAGCCCGGAGAGCGCCGCAGACAAAATCATGGGCGCAAGCGTATTGTACGACCTGGTGGATCGCGTGCCGTACCTGTTCGTCCGGCTACTCAAGGCCATGCGCCAAGGCGGCCGTGACAGCCGGCCGCTGTACGCGCAGCTGACCAACGGCACCCGCGCCGTGCGCACGCGCGCGTCGTCGGCCGTCGGTGAGTGGGATTTGGTGTTCGCCTTCCAGAAGGACAGGCTCACCGACACCTCGCTGAAGGTTACCATCCACGAGGAGGCTGAGAAGCCGGAAAAGGAGGGGGAGCCTGCTCCGCCGGCAGCCAATCTCGGTTCCGTATCCTTGGACCTCCGTGAGGTTCCGAACCGGTCGCCGCGGGACAGCGCGCTCGCGCCGGAGTGGTAGGCCCTCGAGGGCCACTCCGACTCCGAGGGCGTTCATGTCTTGCTCGCCGTCTGGGTCGGAACGCAGTTCGACGAGGCGTTCCAGGAAGCGTGGCAACCCGACTCCGGTGGTTACCTGGTGCACACCCGCTCCAAGGTCTACCTCTCCCCGAGGCTATGGTACCTCCGCCTCACCGTCATCGAGGCGTATGAGCTGTGCCTGCCGTCCCCCCCGGACACCAAGGCGAAGTCCACCGAGGTGTGCGTCAAGGTGCAGCTCGGCCCCCAGGTGTACAAGACCAGCCGCAAGGCGGCCGGGAAGTTCGAACACACGCTCTGGAACGAGGACCTGCTCTTGGTCGCCGCGGAGCCGTTCGGCACCTTGTCGATGGTCGTGGAGGACGCGTTCTCCGGGCAGCAGGTGGGCCAGGTGCCGATGTCCCTGTCCTGGGTGCCCCGCCGCCTGGACCACCGTCCCTTCAACTCCGTGTGGCTGAGCCTGTGCGGCGACGAGGCCCGGCCGCACGCTGGGCGTGTGCACGTGCGCTTGTGCCTGGAAGGTGGGTACCACGTGCTGGACGAGGCGGAGAACGTGGCCAGCGACCTGCGCCCGGCGGCCAGGCAACTGTAGAAGCCGCCGGTGGGGATTCTGGAGGTGGGCGTCCGCGGCGCCGCCAACCTTGCGCCGATGAAGACCACCAAGGACGGCGCGAGCGGGTCGACGGACGCGTACGTGGTGCTCAAGTACGGGCCCAAGTGGGCGCGCACGCGCACCATCCTGGACCAGTTGAACCCGCGGTGGAACGAGCAGTACGCGTGGGAAGTGTTCGACCCCTGCACCGTGCTCACCATCGTCGTCTTCGACAACGTCCGCTACAAGGCCGCCGCCGACGGCAAGGACTCCCGCATCGGGAAGCTCCGCATCCGGCTCTCCACGCTCGACATCAACCGGGTGTACAAGAAACACCTTCGCGCTCACGGCGGTGCACCCAGCGGGCGTGCGCAAGATGGGCGAGCTGGAGCTGGCCATCCGCTTCACCTGCCCGTCGTGGCTGACGCTGATGCGGACGTACGGCAGCCCGCTGCTGCCGCGGATGCACTACGTGAAGCCGCTGGGTCCCGCGCAGCAGGACGTGCTGCGGCAAACGGCGATGCAAATCGTGTCGGAGCGGCTGGCGCGGTCGGAGCCGCCGCTGGGGACGGAGGTGGTGCAGTACCTGCTGGACACGGCGGACACGCACAAGCGCCGGAGCAAGGCCAGCTGGTTCGGCGTCGTCGGCTGCCTCTTGCACGTCGCCGCCGCCCCCAAATGGGCGCACCGGTTGCGCACCTGGGCGCACCCGCCCACCACCGTGCTCGTGCACGCGCTGCTCGTCGCCGCCGCGCTCTGCCCGGAGATGATCCTGCCCACCGTCTGCCTCTGCCTCTTGCTCGTCCTGCTCTGGCGCTACCGGGCACGTCGACCGCGCGGGCCGACCGGCATGGACCCCGCGTGGCTCTCCCACTCCCACGTGGACAGCGTCAGCCCTGACGAGATGGACGAGGAGCTCGACGGCATCCCCTCGGCCCGCTCCGCCGACGTCCTAGTCCGGATGCGGTACGAGGTCGCGGTGCAGGGGGAGCGCATCGAAGCCCTACTGTCGTGGCGCGACCCGCACGCCACGAGGCTGTTCGCGGTGGTGCGCCTGCTGGCCGCGCTGGTGCTGTACGCCGTGCCCTTCAAGGTGATGCTGCTGGGGATGGGGTTCTACTACCTCCGCCACCCGAGGTTCCGCGGTGACATGCCGTCCGCCGGATACAACTTCTTCCACCGCCTGCCATTCCACTCCGATCGCGTCCTCCTCTAGAGCCTCATCAGTCGACTCCATGCTTGATCCTAATTTGATCTCGGTGTACTCTGCTTGGATAGTCAGATGCTTTAATCACTAGTTATATGTTCGTGCGTTGCAAATGAAACTGGTGCCATCACAATTGCTTCATTGCCCCATGCGAATCGATTTCTCTGCACCAAGCACAATGTTTGAAAATAGGTGTAAATATGAATGTAAACACTTCTTTTGTAAGCAATAGGCCCACTCAAGTAGAATTGGAGCAAAAACTTAGCACTTTGCTTCTCCAAATGGAACATGTTGCAAACCATTTTGACAATTTCGATGCATTGTCTAATAAGGAAATTCCAACCATAAAAGGCAAAACATAATCACAAGAGTTATTGGATCTGTACCTTAGATAATGGTGTTCTTCATGAAGTTTATCCCAGACCAGTGAGTAGATCATTCTCTAGCCACTTCTTTGTAGCCCCATCAGGCAAACTCACAATTGGTTTTGCAGACCTCATTAACAGAACCACATTAACCAAGAACTAAGGATATGAACATAACATTATTCTGCATAATCTTTTGTTGCATATATGAAATATATATTATATATATTTTATTTACAAAGGAAGATCAAGATGATGCACATTCAGTAAACATCACTTCCAGTTCAAACAGTCAATGCTCTGTAATTTCCCCTTTCATCTATTCACCAAGCATAGTAACTGCAAGCATGCAGCAATTTCTTCAAAAATTATGTGACAAAATGTTTTCTGATTCGAAGACAATTTCTGAAAATGTTAAAGGATTTTCTCTTTTAAAGAAAGTATGAAATTGAGTTTCTTGCCATAAACTGGGTATTTGTGATTTTATTTTCTGGCGGTAGATCCTTGCAGCAAAAAACTATGCTCAACATATTTCATTGTTAACGCATCCTATTTGGATAACAATTTTTATTTCAATTCAGTTTCTATTCGGGGCGCTCATCTGGGACGGGGACCTTGCGGGAAGGCCTTTCTCCGGAGGAGTTGGACCCAACCTAGCTCCAGGGGACCCTTGCAAACAGTTGCCGCATGCGACTTTACGCGTGTGCGTCGTGTGGTCAGGTTTCTCCTGCAGGATGTACATCGATGCCGCCGCTCTCGGTCATGAGCAACCTTGTTCACTGCGTCACATCGTAGTGTGATATGATTGATGATGATGATGATGCTAGTTTATTATTGTTGTATTTACATATCTTGTTATATAATGTCATTATTGATGTATTGTTACTTTATACCTGTTTTAGAGATATGTGCACTGTTTTATTGGTCAGTAATTAACTTGAAAGTAAGGACCAAGTAATTAGTGCGAGTTATGCTTATGAGTCAGCCTATCTTTTTGTAGCCTTGCATATTAGGAGTCAGCTGTAGTTAGCCATGTTGACGGGTAAGTCTTGCTGAGTATTAGTTGCTCAGGGTTTGGCTTTTTATGTTTTTATGCAGGTACCACCTTTATCCCTGACTCCACGGGTGGAGGTGGCCAGTGGGAGGGCCAGCTTCCTTTTGGTTCGATAGCCCACTAGAAGACCGAGGAGTGATATCCTCTCGAGTTCGCATCTTCATGGCTTTGGATGGGATTCATTTGTATCGTGAACGCGTGCGCTTGTATCTTTATTTCCTTTGGACTTGTATCGTTGACTTCCACTGTGCTACTTGTTGTTTTAATTGGACTAATGTAACCACTTTAAGACTTAATTCATGTTTTTTATGTGATGTACTATTATGTCCGTTCACCGGCACTTCCGACTAGATCCTGTGAAAAGCAAAAACACTACAAAATCGTTCCGTAGTCATGTGCTCGACTTAGAAGTTCAATCAACATTTTTATTTATCTGCTGCTTGTTGTTCTTGTTATTTAGTTTCCTGGGAATTAGTTTTTTATGACGCCTTCACAAAATGATTAACTTATTTCATGCATGTTGCGTTACTTGGCTCCTTGGAACTAACTGATTGTAGTCCCAGGAATGACTAAGAAACATTTTTGTCATTGCTATGCTATTACTTAGAAAGATACTGATGCTTTTATTCTGCAGATATGATGCTCACACTTCTATTATTTTCTATCTGGTGATGATCTGAACACACTCGTTTATCTGCTCTGTTTGTGCTATCTATGACGGGAATGTGAGAGCGGAGTGAGCCTTTACAATGAAATTTATCAATTTAGTAGTTTCAACTTCTCCACACTGCTTGAATATGATAAGATGCATGATTGATGTTTTTAATAGTACATGATGTGCTTAGGGAGGTAATGTCAAGCTCATTCTCAAATGAATTATGATGCTACAATCAAAATTATTTATAGAAGTTCATTTTATATCCAAGGTGTGGTGCTTCAAAATTTGGTAGTGCATCTCAAAATGTATAGCTGCTCTATCTAACTCCAAGTTGCCCTAACTGTTGCTATTCAAGAACAAAATTTTAGCCACCTTAAAGCCACTGCTATGAAAAATGTTGCCTGCTTATTTTGTGACTCTGAAATTACCTTTCTGTTTTGAACTCTGACATTCTGATTTCTGTACACAGCATATGACTAGTTCGTTGTGGCCATAGTTATTATACAAGTCAATTTGTTTAACTAATTTATTGACCTCAAGTCGGTATTTTGTCATCATTGATTGCATCAAACTCTTTTCTGATTACAGAGACGGGAGCTAAAATTATTGCATTGCAGTAACGACTATCATGCTACAACTTTTTTCGTAGATAATCTCCGTTCGGGCACCTTATTAACTGAGATTTTACAGCATGGTAGATAGACTCAGACTATAGTAACGCAAGGTAAGTACTATTTGCCTTTTCCTCAACCCATGAACTACAAGTTCTGTTAATCTGCATTGCGTATTGTGATATATCTTATTATTTTAGTCCATGCTGAGTTCTTCTTCAACCACAATGAGGGATTTGAGTACTTGAGTTGCATCTTCGAGCTGTGAGTAATCCTTATCAAAATTCAAAGGTAACTGCAGTATTGTGTTTACTATTTGTTTTTGTGACAAAATTAAACGATGTTGGAATTGCTTCTGCGTTGCATGTTCAGAAATCGGGTTGCAGACTGGCTGCCTTTGAGGACTTAATGGTGATCGCATCAGAAGTAGATGTATACTTCCAAGGTTAGTAGATGTATCTTTAGAAGAACTTCTGGCTGCATGATGCTGAAACTAGGTTCTTTTCATTCATGGAAAAGTTGAAGTTCCAACCATGCTGATTAAAAAATTCATGTTTCATTACAAGCAAGGACTGTTTTTTCTGATTCGGATTAGTCAAAATAAGATCAGAAAGTCAGTTTGGCTGATGATGTCCTTGATGTTCCACTCCACATATGCAAATATGGATGATTTATGATCGACCTGTAAGTGCCTCATTATTATAAAGCTTCTGTATTTTAGATGGACACATAGGCAGCTTCCCTGTAAGTTACGTTTACTTTGTTTTTGCAGATAGTCTCTCTGAGCAGTATGTGGCCATAGCAGATATGTTGGCAAAATTTGTGCCTATGCTCTGGCAACATTCTTCCATTCAAAAGCCAACATGGGAAACAAATGCCGAGAAGATGCAATTTCATGGATGGAATTTTTCTTGAATCTGAAGGTGTGTGCTGCTTCTTCAGTCTCCTGCTCTCATTAAACACCTACCCTCAGTATGAAAATAGCTACAATAAAAACTGGTTTGCATCTACAAAATATTTCAGAACAATATTTTGTTACCTTCATGCCAAAAGCTTCTAATATTTATTTTCTGTTGTAGTTCTTGAAGTACTCAAAGTTACATTTTGAATCTTAGATATATTTGGCCGCAGAAGTAACGTGGAAGCTGCTGCAGAGAATCCATTAATGTCCAGTTCATGTTCCTGATGTTTCAAATGTTTCGGATGCCAGTCGTAAACTCACGCTCCTGCTCAGTAAGTTACTGAACCGCTCCGATTAATTATTTTTTTTAAGAAAAAGCGCAAATCAGTAATATCTACTGATGATAGCAGGAGGCTCACCTTTCTTTTCTTTTTCCAAGAAGGCACTATTCTTTCCAATTAACCTGCACATATTTCTTTGTTTTGCAGGTCAGCTCAACGAGGATGGACGCCACCGAGGGGTGTGAGAGCACGAGCTTCCGCGGCGCGCAGCAGACAAGCAGCCCCGCACCGCTTCAGCTCGTTGAGCTAGCCCACGCCGGACCACTCACAGTGCCTGGGCCTCGGCGAGTGCGGTCGCCTGGGTGGGTGTTCTTGCTTGATCATGCTCTGGACGACGTTCTTGCCCGGGCCAAGACGCTCCAGGGGAGTTGGGGACGCGTCGAGGGCCGGTGTCCTGGCCTCCTGTTCTTTCCTGAGAGGCTGAGCTGGACGAAATATTGGTGCAGAAGCAGAGCAACCTGTTCTGTTGCTGCACCCACACCCATATTGAAAGACGCTGGTTACGAATGTGCTTATTGCCACCGTGTGCTGTCTTTTGCCTACCGCACTAGCTTCACTTGTTTGTTGCCATGGTTATACTTCACGCGCCGCTCGATATCCAGTTTCAATGTAGTAGTATCGTAAAACAGAGCAACGTTTGCACTGCAGAACCAGCAGTCGCATGAGGAAATGTTTCCGCTTACAGTTCAGTGTTACTCATTCAGATATTAAAATTCCTTCAGAGTTTATAATTCTGTTTTTTTTTTTTTATCAACCCTGTCTTTTGCTCCAGACATGGATGTGATTTCTTCTGTCTGCTGCGACAAGTCCGTCATCTGAACCAGATAAGTTAGTAGTATCCTAGTCTTTTTTTAGCACCAGAATTAAGCACTAGACTTGGCCTCCCAATTCGAAAAACGTCTCTGCTGACTGCAAGTTATATGGTGCTCTTTGAAACTTTTTCAAGCGCCGTTCTTCCGTACCAGAAAGCTCGCACCGATTCAGTGCGTTCTTCCAATCACGTACCACTACATGCAACAGTCTGTCCTCACGGCTTTGCAGGAATCGAAAACCTGATCGACTCAAACTCCCCTTCCTCGTTGAAGTAGACTGTTGTGTGCCACCCAGATGATACTGACAAAAATATTGATCCCTTCGTCCCCAAGAAGCCACGTAACCTTGCGCCTGATCTCCTCCTTGGTGACGACGTACGCTTAGCTCGCTCCTCTGCGTGAATCCTCACACGTTGCAGACGTGGCTCCGGTTGCAGAAACTGGTTGCCGAAGTAGGGTCAAAACAGGAACGGTCAGCACCCTTGCATGGTTGAGTTCGACATGCGTATAATTTGTCACGACGTCTCACGAAGCATGCCCCTGAGGGGAGGGAGGGGTGCGTGCGATCGAGAGCACACGCTGCTGCGGTGCGGCCAACCCTGCGCCACAGACGTACGCGCCGCCTCAGCCCTCGACGTCCAGATCACGTACGTACGGGCACGTCGGCCACCACCCCACCTGATCTAGCTTCCTGGACACCGCCACCATCTCCTCGATGTATACGGTACAGCCGAGCATCGCTGCCGCCCAGCTTGCCGATGTCAGTGCGGTCGCCTTCCGGAGGAGAAAAAGTCCGTGCATCTTGATCCCGGCTGGGGCTGCATCTCCTCCGACTGCTGTCGACAAGGCCTTGACGACGCGGTCATGCATGTCAAGTCCGTGTTCGCGACGAAGTCCGGCCACCATGTCGGTGCGTTCTCCACCGGCCGGCGGGGCGAGCTCCATGAGAGGCATGACGTACGTGGCACTGGGCAGGGAATTAATGGCAGCACCTTGACACGATCGAGGAGCCGCAGCCATGGATCAGAGGCTGTTCCGCTTGTTTCGAGTTTGCCACTCTAATCTCCATGTGGCCGGATCGAGACAGAGGTGCTTCTCGAGTTTTATATCTCGATACATTTTCATGAAAAGAAGATGAATAAGTCTCATTTAAATACTTTAATAATGTTAAATTAATTAACTTAGTTTTTTTCTTGATTTATATTGACAAATACATATGAAGTCAATTAAATATATGCACACAAGAGTGACTTTTGCAACAAAATGTTGTAGGTGGATGTGGAGATTTGCAAAAAAGAAATATTTATGGCTAATGGCGTGGTTTTCGCAATTAAGCCTTTCATCTATATTTGTGATTTCCAATGCATCTTACATGTCGGCAAAGAAGAGAAGTTTCATTTATCAGCTTCTTATGTTCCACGGTACTCCGTCTAATATCAAAATTGTGGTCGTTTTGTTGACTGCAAATATCTTTATTAGTGTTAAGTTTAGATATGTGAAAATGATATGGGTAGATTCGTATTGAAATATAAATTTTATAAAATACACTTCAACTATATTTTATAGCCAAAAGTATTAGTCAAAGTTATATTTTGAAGACCCTGTCAATGTCCAAAACGACAATGTTAGCACTGCACCGGCCACTGTTGCCATTCCGGCACGACAGAAGGAGTCCGGCGCGCAGCGCAGAAAGAGCGCGCGACTGAGGCGTGCAAGCGTACGAATCGCTGGATCGGAGTGGGCTTAGTCATTGGTCGAGCTGGGCCTGGCCCGTGTAATAGCCAGCCTTCTATATAAGCACGCCAGATGAGCGATGCTGATCATCATGTAACAAACCAATTGTGATTGGTCCAGCGAATACAGCTGTTCTTCCGTCTCTTCTATCCTCTGTTCTTACTTTCTCTCTAAGCCACTCCTTCTCCACTTCCCGTAGCTTACACTTGGTATCAGACTAGTCGATCCCATGGATCCCTTTCCCTACCACTACCAGCGCCGCCGTGACGCGCCGCCACCGTCGTCGTTCGCGCCGCCGCCGCCGCCGTCGTTCGCGCCGCCCCAGTTCGACGCGCCCACACCAGTCGACTTCGCCGCGCCCGCGTTCATCGCATCTGCGCTCGAGTCGCCTGCACCGCGCGACATCGATGACAACACCAGGCTCCTGCTGCTCGAGATGCAGAAGATGGAGGCCCGCCTCAGCACCAGGATGGATTCACGGTACCACGAGCTGGAGCAGCGCCTTCACGAGGACGAGCAGAAGACGGAGCTCCGCATGGTGGCGCTCGAGATGGCATCTGCGGAGGCGGAGACCTGGCGCCCGGCAATTGAGAAGAAGGTCGACGACATCGGGCTGGAGATCTCCCGCGTCAACCGCTTCCTCGAGCGGGAACGCATCGAGCACCCGGGCGACAGCACGGGCTTGCTCCGCAACAACGAGTCGGGTCGTCCTGCGCGACATCACGCCGGGGCGCACGCCGACGGGCCTGATGGCCACCGCTTCGAGCATCACCACCGGGAGCCTGAGTTTGGGATTCACCCATCTCATCTCCCGGTCAAGAGTACGTTCCCGGATCCACCATCTCACCATTCTGATTTCACTCATGACCATCAGCATCATAGGCAGAGTAGTTCATCCGAGGGATCTAAGGGTCATGGCCGTTTACCTAAGCTGCATTTTCCTAAGTTCTCGGGTGATAATCCTCAGCTCTGGAAGTCTAGATGCGAAAGTTACTTTGACATGTATGATCTAGAGAGCCACATGTGGATTAAGGTGGCCTCTATGCATTTTGAGGGAACTGCTGCTCGTTGGTTGCAGTCAGTGGAAAAGAGGGTGAAAAATGCAGGGTGGGATGATTTCTGTAAACTGCTGCTCGATCGTTTTGGTAGAGACCAGCATGAATCTCTTATTAGGCAGCTGTATCACATTAAACAAACGGGTACAGTTCCTGAGTATGTTGAGGAGTTTTCAGGTTTAATTGATCAACTAGCTGCCTATGATGCTAATGCAGATCAGGTGTATTATACTACCCGATTTGTAGATGGTTTACGTAGTGATATCAAGTCGGTTGTTATGGTTCAAAGACCACAAGACCTCGATTCTGCTTGTGTACTTGCCCTTGTGCAGGAAGAGGCGGCTGAATCTAGCCGGCGTCAAGACTACAGGCGTTCGGAACCATCATTCAACAGGACGGTTCCGAAGCAGGCCTTTCCATTACCAGTACCACCCAAGTTAGATAAATCAATGGGTGTACAGAAGCCTGAAGATCGAAGAGGAGTTGATAATGCTCGAGCTTCTACTGATGAAAAGTTGATTGCTCTCAGGAAGTTCAGAAGAGCTAAGGGCCTTTGTGAAAAATGTGCTGAGAAGTGGCGCTACGGCCATAAGTGTGCTGAGACAGTTCAGTTGCATGCCATCCAGGAGATGTGGGAGTTGTTTGAGGATGATCTATCTGTCAAGCTAGATGCTCCCTTAACTGATGAAGAACATGCTCAGGTGTTGATGTTATTGTCTCATGAAGCATTCTCAGGGAAAGAAGCTGCAAAATCCTTGAAATTCATAGGCCATATCCAGGGACAAGAAGTAATGATTCTCATTGACTCTGGTAGTTCTCATACATTTGTCAGCAGTACAGTTGCTGCAAAGTTGTCTGGTGTTTCTGCTATGGAAAATCCTCTTCGTGTGCAAGTAGCTAATGGGGCTGTCATATCATGTACACATCAATTTTTGAATTTGCAGTGGAACATTGAGCACTGTGACTTCAATTCTGTTGTCAGAGTTCTGGACATGACAGGCTTTGATATGGTGGTTGGCATGGATTGGTTGGAAAAATTCAGTCCCATGAAAGTTGATTGGGCAAATAAATGGCTGTCTATACCTTATCACTCTGGCACTGCATTCTTGCAAGGAATCTCTTCTTCCCTGCCTGACTCAACTGTGATTCAGCTCTTGTTGATTGATGCACATGATGAGCCTGCACAGCAAACTGATAATGCCATGCTACCTGAAGTGCAGAATCTGGTGGATAAATATGCTGCAGTTTTTGCTTCTCCAGAAGGCCTTCCTCCTAGCAGACAGTGTGATCACACTATACCTTTGGTAGAGGGTGCTAAACCATTTAGCATTAGACCATATAGGTATCCTCCAAATTTGAAGGATGAGATTGAAAAACAAGTTGCTGAGATGCTTAAGCAGGGAGTTATTCAACACAGTAAGAGTCCATTTTCATCTCCTGTGCTATTGGTCAAGAAGAAGGATCAAACGTGGAGATTTTGTGTGGACTATCGTTTTCTCAATGCAATGACAGTCAAAACAAAATATCCAGTACCTATCTTCGATGAATTGATTGATGAGCTGGCCAAAGCTAAGTGGTTCTCTAAGCTGGATCTCAAGGCTGGTTACCATCAGATACTGCTACAGGATGGTGAAGAGTTTAAAACTGCCTTTCAAACTCATGAGGGTCAATATGAATTCAAGGTCATGGCCTTTGGTTTATCTGGGGCACCTGCAACATTTCTAGCTGCAATGAATGCTACACTGAAACCCTTATTAAGGAAATGTGTGTTAGTTTTCTTTGATGATATCCTCATTTACAGTGAAACATTGGAGGAACATCTACTCCATATTGAGCAAGTGTTGCAGTTACTTCAGCAGGATCAGTGGCAAGTTAAACTATCTAAGTGTGAGTTTGCAAAGAACACAATTCAATATCTGGGTCATGTCATCAGTGATATTGGCGTGTCAACTGATCCAGAGAAGATATCAACTATTCAGAGTTGGCCTGTTCCACAAGATGTTAAGGAATTAAGAAGTTTCTTGGGACTGGCAGGGTACTACAGAAAATTTGTACAGCATTTTGGTACCATTAGCAGATCCTTGTATGATCTTTTAAAGAAACACACTGTGTTTGTCTGGACTGATCAGCATTCAAAAGCTTTTGAAGCTCTCAAAAATGCTCTAGTCACTGCACCAGTTCTGGGTGTGCCAGATTTTGCAAAACCATTCTCTATTCAAACTGATGCTTCACATGCTGGAGTGGGAGCTGTGTTAATGCAGAATGGTCATCCCTTAGCATTCCTCAGCAAAGCTTTAGGACCCAAAAACCAAGGCCTGTCAACATATGAAAAAGAGTATCTGGCTATCATCATGGCCATTGCACAATGGAGGTCCTATTTGCAGTCAGCTGAGTTTACTATTTTCACTGACCATAAAAGCTTAGCTCAATTGAATGAACAAAGATTGCACACAAATTGGCAGCAGAAAGTCTATGCCAAGTTAGCAGGTCTGAAGTACAAAATTGTCTACAAGAAGGGCAGTGAGAATGGTGCAGCTGATGCTCTTTCAAGAAGAAATCATTCTGCTCATACAATTATGGCAATCTCACAATGCACTCCTACCTGGCTAGATGAGGTGGTTGAGTCTTATACTGAAGATTCACATGCATCTGACATGCTCACTAAGCTTTCTGTGTCACCTGCTGCTGTAGCTCACTTTACATTCAAGGATGGATTGCTAAGATACAAGAACAGGGTATGGATTGGTGCTAATGCCAGTTCTCTGAAAAACAAGATTATTCAAGCTATGCATGATAGTGCAGTTGGGGGTCATTCTGGAGTTCCTGTGACATACAGAAGACTGAAACAATATTTTGCTTGGCAGGGAATGAAATCTGCAGTGCATAGTTATGTTAAGTCTTGCACTATTTGCCAGCAATCAAAACCTGACAGGACAAAATACCCTGGACTGTTGCAACCATTGCCAGTACCTGATCAAGCATGGCAAATAGTTTCAATGGACTTTATTGAGGGACTACCTAGATCAGCTGGTTTCAATTGTATCCTGGTAATAGTGGATAAATTCTCCAGATATGCTCATTTTATTCCTCTCAAACATCCATTCTCTGCAGCAACAGTAGCATTGTTATTCCTGAATAATATATATAAGCTACATGGCATGCCCCAAGCAATCATCTCAGACAGAGATAAAATTTTCACAAGTGCTCTTTGGCAACAGCTGTTTGCACTCACTGATGTTCGGTTAAACATGAGCTCTGCCTATCATCCACAGACAGATGGACAGACAGAACGTGTTAACCAGTGTCTTGAAACATTTTTGAGGTGCTTTGTTAATGCTTGCCCTCAGAAGTGGAGGAATTGGTTAGCATTGGCAGAATTTTGGTATAATACAAGTCTGCATTCTGCTTTGGGAAGATCTCCTTTTGAAGTGCTTTATGGTCATATGCCTCGGCACTTTGGAGTATCAGATGCTTCAGCTTGCACTGTAACTGATCTTAGCAACTGGCTACAGGAGCGTGAGCTTATGGTCAGACTTGTTCAACAGCATTTGCAGAGAGCACAGCAGCGTATGAAGAAGCAGGCTGACAAAAACAGGACTGAACGAGTCTTTGAGATCAATGACATAGTCTATTTGAAACTTCAACCATATGTTCAGTCTTCAGTGGCAACTCGTGCAAACCAGAAGTTGTCATTCAAATTCTTTGGCCCATATCGTATTCTGCAGAAAATAGGTGCTGTTGCATATAAACTGGAGCTTCCTGAAGGCAGTCATGTGCACCCAGTGTTTCACGTCTCTAAACTCAAGAAAGCAATTCGTCGAGATGAAGTTGTTGCTTCTGAGTTACCTGACACTGTTATTGCAATGAATATTCCGATGGAAATTTTGCAGCGCAGATTGATCACACGAGGCGGAGAGACGATTTCTCAGATCAAGGTTCGTTGGTCTGACATGCATCAGGATCTAGCTACTTGGGAGGATATGCATGCTTTGCGTGACAGGTTTCCTGAAGCGCCTGCTTGGGGCCAAGCAGCCTCTGAAGAGGGAGGGGATGTTAGCACTGCACCGGCCACTGTTGCCATTCCGGCACGACAGAAGGAGTCCGGCGCGCAGCGCAGAAAGAGCGCGCGACTGAGGCGTGCAAGCGTACGAATCGCTGGATCGGAGTGGGCTTAGTCATTGGTCGAGCTGGGCCTGGCCCGTGTAATAGCCAGCCTTCTATATAAGCACGCCAGATGAGCGATGCTGATCATCATGTAACAAACCAATTGTGATTGGTCCAGCGAATACAGCTGTTCTTCCGTCTCTTCTATCCTCTGTTCTTACTTTCTCTCTAAGCCACTCCTTCTCCACTTCCCGTAGCTTACAGACAACAATTTTGATACTGGAGGAGGGATTACGTATTAGTCCAACCATCCTTTGCAGTGCGGTAATCAACATCTAAAGTTGTTTAGCGTACCTTAAGTAAAGGATTTATGCTCTTGCTTCCCGATAACATGGCTTGACCAGTCTGCTTTGGCATCTCGTAAAGCATTCTCGTAAACCACAACCAGAGCAATTAATTAATATTGATGATGATGCTAACCAAGCATCCGTACCTTTACCTCCCCATGAGGATTAGTACTTCCTCGTGGCTTTTGCTCGCTTTCCCTTTAACTTGTGCTCGGAGCAACTGAGATGCAGGCCATCTTTGCTGTTGCTCGGTCCATATAAGCAAGCAGTCCAACAGGGAAGGGACAGGCCACAAGCTCGCAACACATCGACCCGCACGCACTTGCCCTTGTTAATCAGTGCTTTTGCGCGTCTCTCGCCAGCTTGAAGTTTTCCATCGCCGGTGATCCTTGCTACTTGCATTATTGCCGGCTGAGCACCTTCCGAACCGGAACGCGTCAGGCAATATATACCGACGGTCTCATTTGGTAAGCACGAATAACCATCTCCGATCTCTTGCATTTTCCAACTCCAAAGTTAACGCTAATCGATTCTCTGCTACCTGTTTCAGAATTGGCGCCACACTTGCCTCGTCGGCCATGTAGGTCGTCAGCGTAGAGGCGGCGTGCTGTGTGCTCAGCAAGGCACCTACATAAGCTTGCAATAGATCGGCCCATTGAGTTGCCTCCAAATTAACCGGAGCACCCCGGCCCGTTCGCGTCATTCGGTAAGCACCTACACATAGCATACTCCTGTAGTTTCATCTTTGTACTAGTATATAGAACCTGACAGAAATGTTTTCCTGTGCTCTCTGTTCCAAAGTGGTGGTGCTCCTTGCCGTCACTCCGTTGTGGCTCGTCGGCGGGCATGGAGGCCGCCGGCATCCAGGCGGCGCGCTGGATGCTCGGCAAGGCACTGGGGCCCCTCTCAAGCGGGGCGCTCGAGGCGTGGGCAGCCAGCACTGAGCTCGGCCCCAACATCCGGGCACTCAGGATGGAGCTGCTGTACGCGCAAGGCATACTCAACAACGCCCGTGGCCGTGGCCGCGACCAGGAGATCCAGAATCCTGCTCTCACGGAGCTTCTTCAGGAGCTCCGGGACCTGGGGTACAGGGCCGACGACGTGCTGGACGAGCTCGAATACTTCCGCATCCAGGACGAGCTCGACGGCACGTACCATGCGGCTGACGAGCATGGCGGCGGTTGCCTCCGCAATTGCAGCCTCAATGCTCGCCATACCGCCACAGCCATTGCAAAAAAGCTGGTTGGCTTCTCCAAGTGCTGCAGCAGCTCTGCTAGCCACAACGAGGGAGATGATGATGACACAGGAAGAGGAGTCTCATTATGTGGAGCTTGGCCATGTCTTGGCCTCCAAACTCCTCCTGATCATGACGACGACCAAGAAGAAGGAGAAGCAAGCCAAGGAGTCCGGTGTGGTGCTGTTTGCTGGCCCTGTGGAAGGGCCTCGGCAACAACACCGCCTACGAGCCAGCTGGGTGACCACGAGGTCGGCCATGGCTGCATCAGCAGCCTCACATCCAGTGCCCGTGGCACTATCCACGCCGTCGGTAAACTCCTTCCATGCCACCACTCTTCTTCATGTGTCCGATGCCATGAAAACTCCAACATTGCATCAAGTGAGCGACGGCGATTCCTCTGTTGCACCTGGCCAAATAAGGCACAACAGAGAGAAAACGCCGTCCAAGCACCAAAACTCAAGTTTAATAGAGTTGAAATGTCTCAGACAATGAAGGAGATTGTACAGCAGTTAAAGCCTGTTTGTGCCAAGGTATCCACAATTCTTAATCTAGAATTGTTGGACTCCAACCATAGGGTTGCCCAATGGATTGCCACAAGTCTGGATGGAAGGCTTTCAAATAAACAATGGCACATACCACTCCGCAAAAATGCTATGAGTTGGCCCATAACCACCTCTGAGTCTGAATTTTATGGCAGAGAGGGTACGACAAATAAGATTATTCTGGACATTACCAAAGGAAAATACTGTGACAAGGCCCTCACGGTACTTCCTATTGTTGGTCCGGGGGGCATAGGGAAAACAACTCTGACTCAATACTTATATAACAATGTGGAACTACAGAAATATTTTGAGGTCAAATTGGGGGTATGTGTGTCTCTTAACTTCAACGTGTATAGACTGGCACGAGATTGCAGATAAACTTGGAAATGACAAAAATGACAGTCCTGATAAATTTATTGAAGAAAAGTTGAAATCTAAAAGGTTTTTGCTTGTCTTGGATGACATTTGGAATTGTAGTGATGAAGATGAGTGGAAAAGGTTTTTAGTGCCTTTCAAAAAAAGGACAAGCAAAAGGTAATCTCATTCTAGTCACGACTCGGTTTCCTATGGTAGCACAAATGGTCAAAACAGTTGATCATCATATAGATCTGGAAGGTTTAGACCATGAAGCATTTACACAATTGTTCTTCGCATGTGCCTTTGGTGACAATAAAACAAAAAATGATCATAGTGAATTTCTTGAGACTGGATATATGATAATAGAAAAGTTAAAGGGTTCACCTCTCGCTGCTAAAACCGTGGGGAGATTGTTGAGACATAACCTTGATTTAGATCACTGGACTAGAGTATTAGAAAGTAGAGAGTGGGAATCACAAACTGGTGACCATGATATCATGCCAGCATTGAAGCTTAGCTTTGATTATCTCCCTTTTCATCTTCAACAATGTTTTGCCTACTGCGCACTATTTCCAGAAGACTACAGATTTTGCAGAGAAGAGCTAATTCACTTTTGGATTGGCCTAGATATTTTGTATTCGTCACACAATGAAAATATAAGCATTGAAGATATAGGACTAAGAAACTTGAAAGATTTGGTGAATCATGGATTTTTGAAAATGGAAGAAGATGTTGGGGACACTTGCTATGTTATTCATGATCTGCTTCATGAATTAGCACTAAAGGTTTCAGCACATGAATGCCTTAGCATAAACAGTTCTAATGTGAGCTCCACACAAATCCCCCTCTCGATTCGCCACTTGTCTCTCAGCATAGAGGACTCAAGTGTTAATGACAAGATGTCTTTTGATGTTTGCAAAGAAGACTTTAGTGTATTGAACAACAGACTCAGAGTTGAAAACTTACAATCTTTGATGTTGTTTGGTTATCACCAAAATAGCTTTTTGAAGACTTTTGGTGGTTTGTTCAGAAAAGCAAAAGCCCTCCGAGTTATTTTTCTATCTGAAAAAAATTATAGCATGGAAGATTTACTGCCTAACTATTTGAATCTTGTCCATCTTCGGTATCTTCGGATAAGTGGCGTTTTTGAATCAAGGCTGTGCAAAAATATTTCAAGATATTATCACGTGAGGGTCCTAGATCTACATAAAATCTACTATAGACTTGACTATGATTTGCCAAGAGATATGAGCAACCTCATAAAGTTACATCATTTTCTTGTCAGTGATGATAACACAATGCACTTAAAAATTTCAAATGTGGGGAGGTTAAAATCATTACAAGCTTTAGAAAGATTTATGGTGAAAAGAGAGAGCCAAGGTTTTGAACTTAAACAGATTGGACATTTGTTTGAGCTTCATGGATCACTTCACATTGAGAATCTTGGAAAGGTTGAATCAAGGGAAGAAGCAGACGAAGCAAAATTAATGCACAAGAAACACCTGCACAAGTTAATATTGGATTGGGATATAAATCAGTCTAGCAAGGATCCTGCATGTGAAGAGCAAGTTCTTGAAGGGCTCAAGCCAAATAGCAATCTCTCAGAGCTATACATTATAGGGCATGGGGGTACTATGTGCCCTTCATGGCTAGGTGTTAACCTCTCGGTTAAAAATCTGGATTCTCTTTCCTTAAACAACGTGGCTTGGGAAACATTTCCACCTACAGGAAAGTTGTGGCTAGTTAATGCAGAACTTCCAAGTGATATACCTAACCGGAATTTCCATAAACTGAGAATGATAGAACTTGTAAAGCTTGATGGTGTGAAGAAATGGGTTGTTGATAGCACTAGCCAGTTTTACTCCTGTTTGGAAGTACTCAAAATTAAAGATTGCGGTGAATTCAGGGAGCTGTCATTTTCTAATTATGCTTGTAGTCAACAAGAGCAAAATATTTGGTTTCCTAAACTAAAAAAGCTAGTGATTGATGGTTGTTCAAAATTGTGTTCATTGCCTCCTGTTCCTTGGACTGACGCTCCCTGCTCAATCGAGATAAGAAAGGTTGGTTTGGGCTTTCAGGAATTGTACTTATATGATTATGATACTGGATTATGCTTAAACATTGAAGGAAAGGTTGGTCAAGATACTAGTGAGTTATGGAAGGCCTTGGATTTTGACCACCTAATTGAGGTAAAGCATTTAGTTGTAAATTGTTGCCCTCCTCTGCCGCTTGATCGACTCAAGATGTTGTCATCTCTAAAACACATGAAAATATCAGATTTCAGCAATGCCTTTTGGCTGGTTGAAGACGGAAGGGGCGTCCAATGCCAATTTCCAATTGAAAGCATCACAATCACTAATGTTGGTACTAGTGGGAAGGAATTAACACAGGTGCTCGCTTACATGCCGAAGCTCTCAGAGTTGTATATGGATAGCTGTGATAAGATAACAGGGTTAGGTGTGATGGAGCAGCAAGAGAAAACAACACCTTCAGTGACCAGGGTTGGAGCCTTGGCCGGACGGCTTGTTCCTTGGAGCCTTGACAGGCAGTTCCTAGTGACATCAAATGAAGCTGAAACACATATTGAAGTACAAGATATCTCAAGGGAAGAAGATGAAATAGCACAAGCAGAGGACGGGTTGCTGCTCTTGCCTCCTCAACTACAGAAGCTGGAAATTTGGCGCTGTCCAGAGGTAAGCCTCCGCCTCGATGATTCAGCGGGCGGGCTCCAGGGTCTTCACTCTCTCCGGTCATTGACAATTTGGGCTTGCCCCAAGTTCCTCCCTCCCAGTTCTGCATCATTCTCCTCTTGCTGTCCCTTCCCTAGCTCCCTGCAAGAGCTCAACCTTAAGGAGCAATCTCTTACAATTCAACCAACATCAGACTGCACCGATGGTAGGACGTTGTCCCTCTCAAACCTTGCCTCTCTCATTGAACTTGATATCATAGAATGTGAAGGAGGCGAGGGCTTCTGGCGTCACCTCCCCTGGGGCTGCCTCACCCAATTATCCGTCCGCAACACCAGCAATTTCTTCTTGGTTGATCCCCCAGGGCTGCCCTCCTCACAGCAGGAGCTGGATCGTGGGCTTTCTTCCCCTTTCTCCGTCCTGCAGTCGCTGCAGACGGATGACCTTGGTGGGGACGAGGAGATTGAGGAGGCCCTTCAGCTCCTTACCTCCCTCCAGGAACTCACATTGTTCGGTTTCAAAAAGCTGCGCTTCCTCCCAGCAGGGCTGCGTGGGCTCCCCAACCTCAAGAGATTGAAGATCGTCTACTGTACTGCCATCCGCTCGCTGCCCACGGGAGGACTCCCTGATTCCCTTCACACATTAACGATCTGGAGCTGCGAAGCCATCCGCTCGCTGCCCAAGGGTTGCTTCCCTAATTCCCTGCAAGAATTAGAAATCGTCGATTGTAAAGCCATCCGGAGGCTCCCCAAGGACCGGCTTCCGAATTCACTGCGACGTTTAGATGTCAGAGATTGCGGCAACAAGGAGCTGAAAAGGCACTGCCGCAAGCTGATTGGAACCATTCCAATCGTCCAAGTGGATTGATTGCTAATCAAGGTATGACAACAATGCACTTTCCTGTGTCTATACTATTCCCCATTTCCTGCCCGCTCATTTCACTATTGCTTATTTTGCTCTAACCCTTAGCCGTTGTAGCCAAATCTCGTTTTGATCATTTCCCCTCAACAACAGCTTTTGCCTGAATAACCCTTTGTTTTTTACCTACTCTGCAGAGTTCTTGTTCGACATGTACATTCTTCTAGACCTGCAGTAGGATTATCTCTCCGTGTGTATGCATGGTTATTCATCGCCAAGTATGAACATCTCTGCATAAGCCTTCCACCTTGTACATAAAATCGGTACGTATAAGCATATTGCCTCCTAGTCCCATACATTGCTTTATAAATAATCTGTCAGCTTGTTGTTTTAGTAATCTGGAGTGCCTTTTCAATTTCTAATCTTCCAGTAGTAATTTGTTCCAAGCAACTTTTACCAGTGGATAGTTGTGTGCAACTGTTGATATATATGAATTTCCTCACTAGACATTAAAGGTGTCCTTGTTATCTTAACAATTGTTTTAGCATTGTAGCAGAGATCATACAGATGCTGCATTTCTTATACTAAAAATGGAATTACCACCTTATTTGCACAGTACGTAAATGTGTCATTTCACTATTTCAGCAGATTTAGTGCTAATATTCATGTCTCTGAATCTCTGCAGAGCTCTTCTTGGAATTCTTCGTTATTCTCATAGCCTAATAGGATTTCTTCTTTTATCCATGGACGGTACTATCTCCATATATCTTCAACCATGAGGATCTGAACTTGATCTCCCAATTTACTGGTTACTACTGGTCAGTTCAAGAGAACACTTGTCATCTTGGAAACCTGCTTCACGTGCTTCTCTTTTTCCTTAAGGTACAGCTGCAGAATATAATTGTCCTTATGCTTTTTATCTCTGAAATTACTTTTAGTTCTGAACTCTAACATTCTCCTCAATTTTCTCAATGTAGGGCTTATTTTTTAATCTCCACACAATGTATTTTATATTCTGCTTTGCTGCAATTGTAAACATAGGATCGAAAAGCTATGTGTCTGATTCCTTACGTCCGACTGCTATCCGACCGGGTGGCTGATACCGTTACTCCCCTGTTATTGAATTCTCACTATGGCTATGATTGCTGCAACCTCCAGTTGGAACTGAGTCGGTCCAATCCAGCCAGATCTATAGCGGGAATCTTGTAAACATGATTACTTGATGAAGCATATGAACCTATATGGTATACATTCCTCAGTACTTGAAATAATTCCTAGTTTTCATACAGAGATAGGGGCTAAAGTTCAATATCTTCATGCAGCTATTTATTTTAGTTTCTAGGCAAACTCCCTAGAATCCTCTTAACCTTGCATTAGCTGTAATCATAACACTTCCTAGTTCTCCCAGCTTCTACTCACCAATTTCAGTTTATTGTTTGTACATTACACCCAGATTCAATCCATAGTCCTGTGCATGACTTAGTTCAATCAACATTTTATTTATCTGCTGCTTGTTATTCTTGTCATTTGATTTCCTGGGAAATTAGTCTTTTAACGCCTTAATAAAATAATTAACTTGTTTGATGCACGTTGCGTTGGCTCCTTGGAACTTACTGATTGTCATCCCAGGAATGACTAAGAAACATTTTTGAAATTGCTATGCTATTACTTAGAAAGATACTGATGCTTTTATTCTGCACATATGATGATCACACTTACATTATTTTCTATCAGGTGATGGCCTTAACACACTAAGTATCTGCTCTCTCTCTCTTTCTTTTTGGCTATCTATCGTGGGAAGGTGAATGCCCCTTTACAATGCAATTCATCAATAAAGTGGTATCAACCTTTCCACACTGCTTGAATACGACAAGATCATTGATGTTTTTAATAGTACATGATGTCCATTAGGGAGGTAATGTCAAGCTCATCCTCAAATGAATTATGATGCTTTGTGGAAGTTCATTTTATTTCCAATGAGTGGTGCTTCGAAATTTGGTAGTGCATCTCAAAATGTACGGCTGCTCTATCTAACTCCAAGTTGCCCAGGGTTGCTATTCAAGAACTCGCTTTTAGCCACCTTGAGCTACTGCTGTGAAAAATATTGCCTGCTTATTTTCTGACTCTGAAATTACTATTTTGCTTTGCAATCTGACATTCTTATTTCTGTACGCAGCATATATGACTAGTTTGTTGTTCGGCCATAGTGATTATACAAGTCAATTTGTTTAACTAATTTATTAACCTCAAGTCGGTATGTACGCATCCATTTCTATTCTGATTACAGAGACAGGAGCTAACATTATTGCATTACAGTAACCATTGCCATGCTACAACTTTTTTCACAGAGAGGGCACCTTATTAACTGAGATTGTACAGCATGCTAGATTCCGACTATAGCAGCGCAAGGTAATTACTATTTTCTTTTTCCTCATCCCATGAGCTACAAGTGCTGTCATACTGCATTGCTTATTGTGTATATCTTATTATGTTAGTCCATGCCGAGTTCTTCTCCAACCACGACGAGAGATTTGAATACTTGAGTTGTATTTTCCAGCTGTGAGAACCCTTCATCAAAATTCAAAGGTAACTGCAGTACTATGGTTACCATTTGTTTTTTGTGAAAAAAAAAATTGAAACAATGTTGGTATTGGTTCTGCTGTTTTGTACTTTCAGAAGACAGATTGCTGACTGGCCGCCTTTGAGGATTTAATGGTGATCGTAGCAGAAGTAGATGTATACTTAAAGGTCACTAAGTGTATCTTTAGAAGAACTTCTGGCTGCATGATGGTGAAACTAAGTTCTTTTCTTTCATGGAAAAGGTGAAGTTCCAACCATGCTGATTGAAAATTCATGTTCCATACTTCTGCTGCGGCAACAAGATTTTTTAAGCTAGTTAAGTCATGTATTTTTCTGATTCGGATTAGTCAAAACGAGATCAGAAAGTCATGTTGGCTGATGATTTCTTTGCTGCTCCACTCCACGTGTGCAAATATGGCTGATTTATGATCGACCTGTAAGTGTCTGTATTTTAGAAACATCATTACAAACAAGGACTTGTTATAAAGCTTCTGTATTTTAGATGGACAAATAGGCAGCTTCACTGTAAGTTACATTTTGTTTTTGCAGATAGTCTATTTCTTATCAGCATGTAGCCGTGGCAGATATGTTGGCAAAGTTGTGCATTGTTCTAGCAACATTCTGCCATTCAAAACCAAAATGGGAAACAAATGCCCAGAAGATACAACTTCATCTGTTCCAAGCGGTCATGAATGGAATTTTCTTTTAATCTAAAGGTGGGCTGCCTCTTGAGTCTCCTACTCTCATTAGACTTCTAACTTCAGTATGAAAACAGCTACAATAAAACTGTTCGCATCTACAATTTATATTTCAGAACAATTGTTTGTTACCTTCATGTAAAAAACTTCTAATATTATTTTCCAATGTTGTACTTGAAGCACTGAAAGTTACGGGTTTTTTTTTTCTTGATATTTTTGTCAGCAGAAATAACGTGGAAGCTGCTGCAGAGAATCCTTTAATGTTCACTTCATGTTCTATTTCAAATGTTTCAGATGCCAGTCGTAGACTCACTCTCCTGCTCAGTAAGTTACTGAACTGCTCTGATTAATTATTAAAAAAAGCAAATCAGTAATTAGATTTTTTTTTGAGGTAAAAATCAGTAATTAGATATGATGATAGCAAGAGCCTTACTTTTCTTTTCTTTTTCCAAGATAATATTCTTTCCAATTAATTTGCACATATTTCTTTGTTTGGCAGGTCATCTCTTTGGAAGCCACATGTGGTTACATAACCTATTAATTTTTGCAATGTTTGACTGAAATGGGACTCAGTTCCTGTGTTCCAAGTTCTCGTCTCATCTGTTTGTGGCTCTGCTTCTCCTCAATGACTTGAACATGTCCCTGCTGTAGTTGTCCTTACTTGTTCTATGATCTACCTGCTGCTCAGAAGTGAAGTTAATAAGTGCAAGATTCCTCTCGACAAGCTTTAGCCTGAATTATCCTTCCAAGTTGCCTAATCTAATTCATCAAAGTTGGCACATGCATCTGATGATCCTCACGCCCGTAGACATCCAAGGTTTGGATATGAGGTGTGTGTTATAGTTTCCCACATCCTGTTCTGATGCCAGTAGCATGTTTTTAATATTATTTCCCTGTAGAATTGATTGAATTTAACAACTTTTCAGGAATTTTGTTGAGATAACTCACCAAGACGCAGATATCGTCTTCACAAGTACTCACTTCTGCTATTCTGGCTTGAAGTTGGACAAGGTTTATTGAATCTATCTGGTTCCTACGAAATGCATGGACCAAACTAGGTTGAAGCATACATATTTACCAGATAAAGTATTGCTTCACTTAAATCCTAATCAGGAAGACAACACCGGTTAAGCCATCCTCAAAGCTCAAAGCCATATCGACAGTTTTTTTTTTTCTTGTTGTTTTTTGAAGCCAAGCGCCCAAGGCATCGATTGTTCCTACTGCTTCAGACCTGTTAAATGTTCGTTGCGCACCGATATCTGAAGGCATAAAGAAATTGATGTTATTTTGTAAAGCGAACAAAGAACGTGACAATCGCTACTTTATTAGTTATAAAATAAAGCGTGGCTTGTTTCCCTTCACAATATAGTTTCATTATTTTTATTATTTATACAGTTTTTGTGCGACATGTCCTATTCGACATGGCTTCAACATGTATATTGGGCAACTGCCTCAGATTATAAGTACATGCTGCAGTTGAATCTATAGTTGGTAGGCTTTGTGCTGATGTCTGAAAAATTCCTTTGTTGGAGCCCTTAAGGCCTTAACACCGGTAGGAGATGTACTCTGTCAGACTTCACTCTTGTATCTGGTGATCCTGTGAAATCAGTCGACTTCGTCATTTGTGATCTGTTCGAAACAAGAGCAATACTAAGTAATTTCCTTATTAAAAAAATCCCTTGCCGTCACGGGTCTTGGCGCAAACCAAATCAAACAAGGACTGCAAAATGGCGGGAAAGCAAGCAGCGATTGGCGCCAAGCTGCAATAGGGAAAGCAAAGCAAAGCGGTGATTTGGCATCAACGCGCAGAGAGATTTCGCTTCTCGCCTTTCTTCATCCTGCTCCCCACCCCCCTCATTGTTGGTCGTCTCATCTCATCTTTCGGTCTCGCCCAGCCAAGGCAGGCAAAGGTAAGGCGGTAAGCAGAGGCGTCGCGAAGCGGCGGCGATGCAGATCCGGGTGCAGTGCGGGTGCGGCGAGTCGTCATGCCCGGAGTGGGCCGTGGTGGAGCTGCAGGGCGTTGTGCAGCCGCAGCCCTCCTTCGCCGGCGACATCCGCGGCCTCCACATCGGCCGCCTCTGCTCCACGCCCTCCCCCTCCGCTTCATCCAAGGCCGGGTACACCTTCACGGTGGGGTACCACGAGCTCGCCGGGACCAAGGTCGCGCTCAAGAAGCCCCTGCTGGTGCTCAGGAAGAAGAAGGTCGGCGGCGGCGATAAAGAACCACCCACGGCGGCGGCTGATGTGGAGCTGGAGGTTATCGGCGTCATCCGGCACAAGATCCTGTTCAAGGACCGCCCCAAGGCCCTCATCTCAAGTAAAAGATCCATCCAATATTTTTTCTTTCCACTCCCATTGATTTCTAGTGGAATATTGCTGACCGCGTGATTCGTTTTTTGGTTGCTCTTCACTCTTCAGAGCCTCCGACCAAGGAGAAGAAGACTCCGCAGTCACCAGCAACTTGATGCCTTTTCCTGGATCGAACAGGCGTCAGCAACCTCGACGCAAGGACTCTTCTTGACAGTGTTGCGAGCTTGTAGACTTTTCTTGTCGCAGTTGAGCTTCGTAGGCAGGTCCGCCGGTGAAATGTGGTACCATGTTTTACTTGTATGGTCTTCTGTATCTGCGCAAACTACACTGCAACAAAATCTCAAAGATGAACATTTCGATTGATTGTTGCTTTCGTGGTGGTCACCGTTTGTTCCATTGCACTCTCATTTAGATGAGGACTTTTACAGTCCCCCATACTAGCTAGTATTATTTGAAAATACTAACTAGTATTGTTGGGGGCAGTTTTGGAATTGTAGATTGGTTTGATAAATTTACCGAGTCTCCGATTGGATCTCTAAATTGGCAAGGCTGAACTGCATTAGGCTCCAATGCCATACTTCGGAGTGAATTGTATTGCCCTCCAGTGCCAATTGTTTTATTTGATTGCCAAAGAAATCGGATAATGAAAATAAAGCCACACGAAATTGCAAATCATGTTTGACTGAGAATTAAAGAAGCTGAGTTGGTTCATCCGTTGTTGGTTCTTCACCGTCTGCTAGTCCATACGCTATTGTTGATGAAAATGACTGACTGCCATGGAGTTGACTGTTTGCACGTTCAAAAACACGACGCCCTGGTCCTGATGTTGCCATGGAGTTCTTCCTGGCCAGCAGCCATGGTGGAGCTCGAGCCCGCTGGTCATGAAGCTCGTCGTCCCGGTCACTCGGCCATGGAGCTCGGCTCCGTGCATATTGGAGATCGGCCCCGACGGCAAATTCAGCTTTGACCCAGCGGCCATAGAGCACGGCTTCCGCCGACGCTGATGAAGATGACGGGGACTACAGGCCTCACATCTTGGTGGTGGTGTACCTCATTGACAAGGGCATGAAGGTTTTCAGCTGATGAGGTCGCCGGCGAGGGGCACAACGAGGTCGTCGGCGATGGCTGTAGCTGAGGCTACCGGGCTTGAGGAAGAAGCGGCAGCTCGGCCACCGGACTTGAGGAAGAAGGGGCTGGAGGAGGGATCTTGGCCACTGGATTTAGAAAGAACTACTAATCTACCATGAATACTAGCTAGTATTGATTGGGGATAGTCAATCGATTTAAACCGTCCGATCATAATACTAGCAAGTATCTTCAAATAATACTAGCTAGTATGGGGGACTGTAAAAGTCCTCTATTTAGATAGGGTCACTCCGTATAAAATCATAGCCCCGTCAGTATTGTCTTGAGGCACATTATCACAACAAAATGGCTACAAGCTGCATGAGGCTGTCAGAACCATGATCCGGACTGCTGCCGCAATACATTCACTCCGAGAATGTGATTCTGAGTGTCAGCACGCAAAATTCTCAAACATGGCACCTCTTAGAATCAAGACCTTTGTAAATCTGCTGCCAACACGATCTTAATATATATATATATATATATATATATATATATATATATATATATATATATAAAGCGAAAATGTTCCTGCCTATAATATTCTGATAACCCTATCACTTGAACCATGCCAAACATCACCTTGCTGAAAATAAAAAACAAGACAGGCTGAAATCGAATGGAGACCTTTTCGACAAGAAGAGTTTTTTTTATTCTACCTCAATTATATAGCTCGTAAGGTTCAGGTCCGTATGTGTTCATTACATACAACTGAACTATGTCCAAAAGTAATTTTGCAAGGAACAGAAATATCAATGAAGAATCGAGCCCTCCACCTATATTACTAAATGAATCAGAACAGATGGCACTGTGTGACTTATGTATTTCGTTTTTACATCTTCCTATTCACAGGAATGACCTTTTCACCTTTCCCAGAGTACAATCGTAAATGGAGAGTCATGATAATTATCACAGAGCTATCCTACCTTAAACAGATTCCAGCTTTCAGGTTCAGTGGAGAAGAAAGCCTCCCAAACATAGTCAAGCTGATCTTAAAATTCTAACACTGCTCTACAATGGACGTCTTGATGCATCCGTTTTTTATTTTGTCTCTTGAAAAGTTCTGGCAGCGTTGTCTTTCCACAGTTTCTCATGAGCCTTTTGAACGGGTCACAGATTACTACGACATCATTTCATAAATATTTCCCTTCTCGTTTTGCTTGAAACTTACAACACTTGATTTCCTAATAACATAAGCAGTGATCAAACATTAGTCAATGCACACAAACTGTATTCTAGGACGAAACAAATAAAATGTCTTTCTGGAAGTGTCATAAGCTATGGGAAAAGAACAAGATACCATAGGATGATTACACACGAATGTTGTTGTAGATTTTGCATAATGACAAATATCTGGTATAGGTAATGTTGAACAATCAACATGCAGAGTTTACATTTTGTAAAATGCTTTGTATGTAAGGATATGAGCCTAGAAAGTAACGGCTTCAGGTCTAACGACATAAAGAGCTTGTGGCAGTAGATAGTCAAGCCGATAACAATTCTTAAAGAGGAACATCTATACATAACATTATAAAAAAAAATGAGTTCCTTCTGTATTTTGACATATGAAATGTATATATAGTCTTTAATTTGCTGAACGAAATACAAGCAAAGATATACAGTGTTATTGCTCCGGCTGGCAAAATCAGTGCATTGAATATCGATATATCATTTGTCTCACCCAATAGGTATCAGTGCACATTTATACTTTCTGAAATGCTGTTTTGGAATGATAATATACGTACATGACTGCTTTACAATGGCCTTATGTGGATAGAGACTGCTCCTTTTCTATAACGACACACAAAACATTTTCTGTTCCATGTATTCAGTAGATAATCAGAACTCAATCTAATACATCAAATAAATAATCAACAAATATGGTACTACAAGGTTTCTAGACAACTAATATGTAAAAAAAAAGTAATTAATCAAACGAACACAAATGAAGTTTAATAAGGTCATTGTTACATTGGTACTACAGCCAATTTATTAGGACTGCTAGGGAAAATGATCCCTGCCAATCCAAATGGTTATGATCAATACAAGTCCAAGATTGCCACATATGTTCTCTAATGATAGTTGCTACGACAAGTACATGCAGGGATGGAACAGTAAAATCAATGGACTAGGAAAATTGATTACAAATTAAAAAGATCAAATCTACCAGAGCCCAGTTGAAAGCACATTAGAAAGGGTTCTATTAATCAGCTGAGTGAAAATGCATTTTAAATGTTGGCAAAGAAGTGAAAGTTTTACTTATCATCATTCATGAAATGCTCCTTTTCTTCACAATAATAGTCAAACCATCTTCTGACCCCCCCCCCCCCCCCCCCCCCCCCACCACCACCACCACACACACACACCACTTTTGTAAAATTGCTAATTATTCCATGGTTTTGCCATATAAATCAGAGGAAAGATGCATTTTAAATGTTGGCAAAGATCTATTAACAGTTGTTCACCCAAGAGGTAAACAGAGCAAATGAAATTATACACACACGAGTGCTATATTTTGATCACTTACAAATATTTAAGGTCTGAATGGATCTAGAGTGCCTCTTCATATACAGTTGAATATGGCAATATGTGTTGTTCCAAATTTATAGAATGTTCAAACTTGACACGCTCAGGGTCATCACAACTCAGACCATCAACCAGTATATCATACTTGCATTCCATATGTAACTGCAAGCAATCAAGAATTGCCAGGACATTGTTGACCTGGCTTTTTGATCTATTTTCTGCTGTAAAAGTATAAAGTTTATTCCCCACTTCTATCCAGCTGCACCCGATGTTTGTCTGCAGCCCTCTTTCCTTCATCGTCTTCCTCACTCTGGCTACATCACCCCAGCAGCCAATGCTGGCGTACAGATTCGCAAGCTGCACATGAGTTGCAGCACAACCGGGTTCCAGCTTAAGTCGTTGCTCTGCAGCATGTATGCCAGTCGAAATTCTCCCATGCACCCTACAGGAAGCTAGTAGAGAGCCCCATATGATGCCATTTGGAGGCATGGACATCGTCTGGATCAAATTCCATGCTTCATCAATCAATCCTGCACGGCCAAGGAGATCAACCATACATGAGTAGTGATCTAGCTCTGGTTTTATTCCATGTTCAACCATTGTCCTGAAGCAGCGTCGGCCTTCCGCTACAAGGCATGCATGCCGGCACGAAGATAGCACGCCAAGAAAGGAGAGAGCATCCGGCAGTATGTACCTCTTCATTTTTTCCAGCAAGTCTAGGCAATGCTCAGCAAGACCATACTGTGAATATCCAAAAATCAAGGAATTCCAAGAGATCAGGTCCTTGCAAGTAATGTTCTCAAATATGGTTTGTGCTTCACTAATACTCCCACACTTTGCATACATTGATATCAGTGCATTGGAGACATGCACGTAAGAATCAAAACCCATTCTCATTTGCAGGCTATGAACACTTTTACCAAGCGCAAGGAATGCATGGCTAGTGCACACACTGATGATGGTTGCAAATGTAATGTCATTCGGCTTGCACACGGACTGCCTCATCAATGCAAACAAATGGAGACATGGCTCAACCTGATTATCCTGGGCATAGCCAGAAATTAATGCTGTCCATGACACAGTATTTTTTACTGTCATGCTTTGGAAAACCTGATGAGCATTTTCCAACTGACTGTGTTTTGAATAAAAGCTGATCAGTGAGCTTCCGACAAGTACAGATAAATCATAGCCTATTTTCACCAGTAGAGCATGAAGTTGTGTGCCTCTTGTAAGACTTCGCCTATCAGCACAGGAACTCAGGGCAGATGCAAAAATAGATGTATCTGAACTGATGCCCCCCTTCCTATGCAACTCCACTATTTGCATTAACATGTCCTCCTTTGAGAATCTAGCCACTGTAGAGAGAACTGAGGCATTCTTTGAAACAGTGTTTCTGAGTCTAGGCAGTGCTGGATTCGAGCTTGAGTTAACAGAGTCCACAATCTCCTTGCGAGTAGCATGATGTTTAGATCTAACTCCCAAGATGTCATGCATACAGTCATTGATAAGGCGGTGATGGGATGGAACTTCATCTTCGGTATTATATTTGCTTGGCACAAGTTCCAAAACTTTTAATGCATTTTGAATGTTACCACGCCCTTGCTTTGTTGATCTCTCAAGTGCTGCCGATGATGTTCCAAAATCTGCGGCAACAAGGTGAATTGCTGCTGGCAATGCTTGTAAAATAGCACGGTCATTGAAACAGTGGCAGAAAAGATGGTTGTGCATGACCAAAGATGTCCATGTCCAAGACCGAGGAGCAAAAAGAGCATGCGGGTGGATGTTTTTCATAACACACTATTCCACCATACTGTAACGGATGAGAAGCGCATAATCCAGCTCCCGAAGCCAAAGAGGCATTATCACAAGCACCTTCTGTGCAAGGACAGGGACAATGCTGCGCAGAAGGGCAAAACCGAAACCTTCGAGCAAACTTCACCTGCGCCTTGCGCCTCAATTCAATAGCCAAAGAATTCCGATTCTAGCAGCGCTACGAGGAAGAAGAGGAAGAACCATTTAACTGAATCTAGGAGGGAAATGGATGAAAAGATTGGATTAGTGTGCAGGGAAGGTAGCACCACAATACGAATCACAACAAGAATCCATGAATAGCTGAATGGAGTGGCCCTTGCCATTAGTTTCGATTGAAACAAACAAAACAAAGCAAATCAAGAACCATAAACCAGCTCAAGCAAGCAGGATATGCTGGATTACTCACCAACAAAGGAGAAGAATGAACCAACCCGACCCGTGTCGGGGCGGATGGACAGGCCGACCAACAAAGGCAGAAGAAGGCAGTGAACTGATGACGTTGGGTGGTGCCGTGCTCGCGGCGAACCACTCGGCAACCTACTCGCACGCGACGCCGCCGCCGTCGTCGTACAGGCGTCCCGCGCCGCCGCGGTAAGAGCACGGTTGATGGCTCGATGCGGTTCTCTTGTTGGATCCAGCCCATGAACCCAGGCCCATGGGCATTTGGGAAACATGTTTACAACAGAAATGGCCCACTATAAAGATATTTCTTTCATGATGAAAAATACACCCACGCCGAACTGCATCACTCCAAAATTTATGATTTATCCCACCAAGACTGATAATTCGAGCAGTAAAAATATTCAGCAACTCTGCAGCAACGTGACGCCACAGCAGTCACCAAATTTTATCGTGTTTCGTATGGCCTCACAAGTATCGCCACAAGAAGATCAAACGGAAACGGTCAGCACTTGCGGCTTGCGAAATCAGCACCATAAACAAAATTTCATGTCAGCGGCCTATGTTGCTTTGCTAGCATGAATCACGGAACCATAAATTAAAAAAGAAAAGAAAATGTGGTATCCAATGTAGATTTGTGAACAAAAAGGGGTCGTTGATTCTGCCTCACCAATCTGACACAAATGGGGGGCCATGTGTTCAGTGTCCACATCTGAGCTCAACCCATGCAACTCAACTTGGCCAGAGTTATAAATTTTGCAAGGCTGACAAAATACCAAGATAAATAACCGCCTAATTCCCAACCATATACTATTAAAAGGAATCTGAATAGGTATCCCTCTGTAATACTGTTCATATTTACAGCCTGCTATTCACAGCACTGATCTTTCCAACCTTCCTGTAGGGTAGAATCATAGCTGGAGAGCAATTTCAATTTCTATGGAGCTATCCTACCCTCGTCGGGTTCCAGCGTCTTGTATTCAGTGTAGGAGAAAGCTTCCCTAATCCAGCTTTGCTTGTCTGTGCATCCTCTTTCCCCAAAATTCTTACACTGTTCTACGACTTTTCACGTCCTCAGACATTGGTTATGATTTCTTCCCCTTTTTCTTGTCCCTGGGATCTGCCATCAAGTGATGACTCTCGAGAAGATCTGAAAGTGTAATCTTCCCACAGTTTCCTGTGTCCAGCCTTTGGAATTGGTCGCAGATCATCATGACATCTTTCTCAGAAATCTTCCCCATCTCCTTGAGCTTGTACACCACAAATTCTGATTTCCTGAATAATATAAGTAATGATCAATGTTAGTCAATGCAACAGCTACAATCTACAAGAAAGCAAGTTGTATGTAGCCAGAAGCAAGTAAATCCTCTCACAGAAGGAAACTACAGAAACTCAATGCTACCATAGGAAGATAGTCCTTAGGGAACACTTAGTCAAAGCTAAAAAGTTAGAGTGATTTAAGGCCTAAATATGGTGGGTAGTGGAAGCTGGCAGTATTAGAACAGAGGGGTTGAAAACATAACAGGAGAGGAAGCTTTGCTGACAACTTCATAAGCAATTTGGGATATTCCTTGGCACTTTAACCAAATGATAAGTACAGGATGTGCATTGTTTGAAATTAAATACAAGTGGAAACCTGATAATGGAAAAAGTATTGTGCATGCTAGCAAGATCAAAGAGCTGAAACATCATTCATAGCCCCCAATGCATAGGTAATTATGTGTCACAACCTAAATGATAAGCCACAATGAATGAAAATTGACATATTTCAGTGTTCGAATTCAGCCTAAACTGAGTGCAGTTTCCAACTTTTCTATATGGCCAAGCTATCTGGTCTTTAAACATTGTTAGATGTGACTGATGTGTGAATGACAATTGATCTCCATAATTCAAACTGACATATCAAGCACACAGAAGCCTAAGTTTGAATTAATGAGCCAACAAATCAGTGCAAAAGCAACTTTTACTAGCTCATCATAAATTAAAAAAAAATACTAAGTGGTGATAGAATAATCGAAAATACAAGCCGAAGATCACAGACAATTTTTTGGTATCTTAAAATATTTGAATTCATATAAGAATCCATGCTGAAAGTAGAAAGACATAACCAGTAAACAGGAAGTATAAGAAATGCTGCAGCACTGTAACATGATATCCATTAACTGTCCAGTTGCATAGTCTGAAACTTGGAATTACTATAGTAATTTACTGAAAAAAGTCAAAATACTTTTTCCGCATGGTGAATCTGTACACAGACAAAACACAAGACAACTTACACTAAAAATTTATCCGGTCATGCTTAAGAGTTGAAAATTTATCACACTCAACTCCAGCTGTTTTGTTATACAAAGAACCATTATTGCATACCACACTATTTTAAAATATTTTTTATGTGAGCATGAGAAGAACTCTTCATGAAAGATTACAGATGAATTTGTTAATTGCATTAAAACATTTGTTCAGCAGAGAAGAAGTTGCATGATCGATTGATCATAGTTCACAAGCATCCTAAATTATATGTATCTTCTACAATGACATGCACCATCAATATATCCAAAGAACTTTTAAGATATTGTATTCCAATTTCTCCTGACAGTGTGGTCAAGTGTCCAACTCATCCATCTGTATGTTTTGTGTTACATTAAGAGATATAATTGCATATTATATTATATGTCATAAGCTATTATAATACATCAATTGCACAAGAACATTTCATTCTTGACTATGTGATGAATTTGTTGATTGCATAAACTTTTTCCCGTGTCAACAGAGAATTGCTGCACAATGAGTTGGCAACAGTTCACAAGCATCATATATTGTGTGTATTATTCTATAACGACATTCCACCAGTATCGTACTCAAATAACTTTTAAGATCTCGTACTCCACTTTCTCCTCACAGAGTAGCACCACAATAAAATTGAATAGTCACCAAAGGCATTCTCATCCAGTCACCAAATACCATCCGATCCCATGATCCAGAATGACTGAAAATCATATGCAATAACCTAATGAATTATTGTTATGTTGACATTTCTTTATTTCCGTTGATGTGGCAGGAGTCTTCAATACCAGAATGCAATCAATTAATAACAACACAAATGACCACCAAACTAATCATGCTAATTAGGAGCCTGTGTACTCAGTACCCGTACCAATACCTCAGACATATTACAGATGCAAGCCAAAAGAAGCAATCAATAATTAGTGATTAGTTTTGCCTCAGTTTTTGAAACATAAGTGGCCCCAAAGAAAATAAACATCAGTAAGAAGCCAATGTAACAAGAGAGAGTAGCATACTGGCAGAGGCAGACATACATAAGATGGTCACATATGACTTTCAGAAATCCCAGTACAATCTAACCTTGTAGATCGAAGAACCTAGATTGTCAAAGCGAAGGTCCCAGCTTAGCATTCAGTTGCCTCTGTCCTATAAATTTACTATGATTTAGGAAAACCGTTATTGAACCTTGCCACCAAATTGCATTACATCAAACTAGATACTTCCTCTGGTTTTAAATATGTGATATTGCGATAACTTCCTTGGTTAATTTTGGAGCAAAGGAAGTTGTCCTAACGTCACATATCTAAGAAGATAAGAGTAGGCATAACAATGAATCTGAGATCACTCTAGAACTAGATGGCAGCAAACGGAACAATTAACAGCCTAGTGAAGAACCAATGTTAATGATATACTGATTGCTGACTAGCTTACTAGTGCCAAGCTGGCATTAAGTTCATCTGTAATTTGTGAGTTGTTACTATTTAGTATTTACTTTGCCTTGTTGGTGATCAATTGGCAGTGCCATAGTTCCTAAGCAGTGGATTCCGACTGTCACACCAGATGCCTTGCACATTAGTTACCAAGAAAAGCCTCTTCAGAGGAAACTCTACTTAAACGGCCTATTGGTGCCTATACCGGTAAATAATCTTGTCATAAAATATAAGAACAATTCCGTACACTATCTCCTAAGAAGGCAGTAAATGTTTTTAAGAATCTGAGTTCAAGACAATATTGACTTACGTGACATATCCATTGTTGTCGATGTCCGCAGCTAGGAACTCTGATACAGTCATGTCTCTTGACACCACCCACTTAGCCATCGCGCGGTGCCTCTTGTCGATCCTCATCTCCGCCAAGTAGAGGAATGCCCTTGCTACGGCCAGGGTCGACACGAGAAGCCAGGCAGATGCAAAAAGTCGCCCTGGCATTGTCCGGAACGCCTGGTCCCCGTATCCAACTGTGGTCACCGACATCACCGCAAGGTACACAGCATCAAGCCACCCCAGGTTCTCCAGCTTCCTAAGCACCATGGCCCCAACGCCGACGCAAAAGGCCACAACAGTGAGGGCGAGTGCAACCTTCATGCGGATACGCATCCGGCCCTTCTTGACATCGAAGATGTAATTGTGCCGGTGCTTGCGTGCAGAGTGTGGGTCCTTGAGAGCGGTGATGAGGAGGTGCTCCTGGAGGTCGAGCACGTAGGAGACCATGCCTGAAAGGAGGATGTCGACGAAGCCAAAGCCGACGAGGACGAAGGAGATGGAGAAGAGCTTGGCGGCTGGGGTCTTCGGCGTGATGTCCCCATACCCAATGGTGCAGAGCGTGACGATGCAAAAGTAGAGGGCGTCGACGACGGGGTGCGTGGTCCCGGCAGAAGACACGAAGTTGGCTGGCGCGGCGGCGTAGAAGGTGACGCCGAGGGCGAGGTAGGCCATCAGGAAGAGGAACGAGTGCAGCACGATGGACGGGCGCCGCGGCGGTTCCGGGGTCTGATCCCCGGCCGCTGCGGCGGCCGCGAGCGCCGCCGCGCTGAGCGGAGCCATGGCCGGCGCGGTGCGGGAGCGGTGGAGGTTGGTGCGGGCGCCGGTGGCGACCGCGAGGAAGTCGAAGAGCAACGGCGCAGCACCGGCGCCGGCGGCGGAGGCGGAGGAGGGGTCCTCCGGGTCCGATGGCGGAGAGGGCGGGGACGAGCAGGACGGCAGGTCGAGGTCGTTCCCGTCGACGGAGGTGCGACGGCGGTGCGCGTAGTGCGGCGGCGGGGGCGGGGGCTGGGGAGGGTGGGCGCCGAAGATGAGGCGGTCCTTGTAGGAGGATGCCGGAGAAGGGGAAGGGGAGGGGGGCGGCGAGAAGGTGGACACCGTCGAGTGCTCCGGCAGCGAATTGAGGTGGGATGGCAGCAGCGGGTCCATGTCCATGGCGGTTCTTGGATTCCTGGGGATGTTCTCCTGGCTGTTTCTTGAATTCGGTTCAGAGATGGGATGGGGATTCGATTTCACCGATTCCTTGGTTTCTGGTGACGCGACGGGATCGGATTGTCCGTGCAGAGCGGCGGCCGGCGGCGATGTGGGGGAGAAGACGGTGGTGCGTGGGAGGCGGAGGAAGGCTGCGGCCGGTGATATCGTCTGCTCTACTTGACGACGGCGAAGCCCTTTTCTTTTCTTTCTTTTTTCTTTTTTTTTCGAAGATGAATTAATTATTTGGGAGAAGAAGATCAGATCAGCAGTGTATCCTAGGCTGGGCGCCGCAAAACGTCACACATGTGTCTGTATGTGCAACTTATTTCCTGCAAATCTTTATTTTGCAGCAGTGTGTCTGTATGTGCATTTTGTCGATATATATTTTTTGAAGAGAAAAGCGGCCGGTGTTCTGTCATTTCATTATAGAAAGAATAAAAACAGAAACAAAAACATAAGATTATCCAAATTTTGTTGATATTAATTTGGTTCCAATATTATTTGGAACGGTCTAAAAAGATTTAAAAGAAAATTGCACTCCGTTGCAATGAAATTCCTCCTAGCATCATGCATTCCAAACGGAGTTTCTTACCTAAAGTTGGTCGAGGCGTCAATAGTCCATCTACATTTTCACCGGTGTTTACTCGCCTCGGTAGCTGTGTTACTCTATACTTTTCTGAAGCATTCTTTCATTTCATCCCCTGCATAACTGAGATCCCATTCAAACAGAACCGTAGAGAAATCAGGACACGAAAAAATCAGAGCTCCTTTGGATTATAGGAATTTAAAATTCAAAGAGTTTAGTTCCTTACGATTCTTTTTTCTTGTAGCTAGAGATAGAATAGTAAAAAGAAATCATATAGATTGCATTCCTTCCAATTCCACAGTAAAAAAACGACCCGAGCCTAGTGTTTTGAGAAGTGTCACTCCACAAAATTCATGTATTTTTTCACTATATGACGTGCCCCCCCCCCCCCCCCCCCCCCCCAAAAAAAAAAAGTTGCTTCCAAACTCCGTACTTAGGCCAATGGTTTGATCACTTATGTATGATGCATACTTTCTTGTGTGGCCTTACTAATCTCTCAATCCGAGGACAGTTGTGCAATTTTGATTTAAGATCATAGCATCAATCTTTTGAAATATTAGGCCTACTATGTTTTTATATATGGACCATACAATATTCTGGTATTTGTTAACCAAATTAGTTTTGTAAAAATTGAAAATGAGATGGAAGTTCACAAGCAACAATAAGTACTACTTGGTTCAATACGATAATGGCTATTTACTAACTAATGTTGTATGTCAAGAAAAAAAATAAAAACAGAAGTGGTAACGAACTGCAATAAACGTCTCGATCGATAGACGTACATTTCCAAACGCAGTTATGCTCAACATGACAAAGAAAAAAAAAAGAAGTGGCTCGTAAGCTAGATTTGTTTAGTCGTGTGGTGTGCAAGCAAACCAACTCACAAGCTTGGAGCTCCCTACAAGAAAAAACTTCATAAAATATGTTTCCACGTTTTTTAAGTCCGAAATGAACAGGCGAGCTATGACTGAAAAACGCTGGACAAGTGTCTCCAAGTTTTCAGCAGATTTATTCTATAGAGACAACGACTAAATAGAGGAACTACTTCATCAAAAAAGACTAATAGAAGGAACTTACGTCTCCAATCGAAGCATCTATTATTAGGCCGTGACGTGGAAAGAGGCTTCCACGGCCGTCCGATCAAAACACGGTCAGAGCATCACGGAAACGTCAGTGGATGGTGAACGTACTGGTGACTAGTCCAACCGCAAATGACAGGTCACATCGGTGTTCTCCTCCGTGGCACCTGTAATGTCGTCTCCTCCTGGACAACTTGATCAATCGGGCTTTTTTTGTATAGAACGTGAATGTTCAACGGCGGAGATCGCACCACAAACGGGGGGGCTCCGTCCTTGTCTTGCGTAAAATAGTGCCGGAAGCATGAACTAACCCTGGAATTCCGTCATTCGATTAACCAAGTTGCCATGTGTGCTTTCAAGTTTGAATATCGCTGCTATTTTTGAACGAACTTTGTGCAGGTACCATCTCTCGATTAAAACGTTGATGGTAGTTCAACTGACCAAATTGCCAGCCCAACACACGTTGGCTGCATGTGTGCACATGAACCATCTTGTATAGTTTAAGGAGGGAGTGTCATTTGGAGAACTTGGTAAAGCAGCTTGTGGCCTATGGTTGATCGGTTAATTAACAAGCAATCAACCGGAAGTTTGCGCTTGATGATTCGTCCGCGGACTGCGGCGACGATATGGATAGTGACGGTGTGTGTATTATTGACCTTTTGCTTGTGGAATCGAGCAAGCAAGTTGGGCGACGTCGACACGAGGTGAAAACACAAGGCTCGAGAGGATCGTCCATCTAGAGCTGCATATCTTGCAGTAGCAAACAATTTGGGAGAACCTCTATGTTCTTCTTGAAAGGAAAAGTTTTTCTCGGTAAGACAGGTGGAAGATCCCTCGTTGCATGTGGCGATTGCAGGGGCCGCACTGTTTCGTCTTTTCTGCTCGGAATACTCAGCTCCTCCTACGCTCACGTGGCAACGGGCGATCCGTTGCGCCTGTTCCTGATGTTCGTTCTTCATTTCGCAACAGCCCCTCTAAGATGCAACTGGTTTTACATCACTGCTGCTGATGAGTACATGACCATGGATCCGTATGACACATACATACAATAATGTCAATTCTTTTCCATCCTCCGAACTAAGAACCACGTAACATACGATAGAGCGTTTCCAGACAAATCCAGTACTTATTGACAAGTTGTTACTTGTTAGCAGCATCCATTGGCGAACTTAGCACAATATAGATGCTAAGTTAATCTAAGACTCGAAAGTGAAGATCCACACAAGTTTATTGCAAAGCGATCTATTGGCCCAGATTTTTTAGCTGTTTCGAGTTTGCTTTACGGCCCAACGCCCGCCCTGTCACATTATAGTAGCCTTCAACAGTAATCAGGCTTAAACAATATGTACCAGATTGTGTGCGAGTGCAGCAAAACGTTCAGAGCAACATGCCAACATCGGGTCCGGAAGAACAATAGTTAAACAACACAATACCATGGGTCTCCAGCTGTAAAAATTGGCAAATGCAAAGAAAAACCAGTGTCTGCAAAATCCCACTTTCTTCACCGGCGGCGATCACGGTCGCGATCCCGGCTTCTTGCATAGTCATGGTCTCTGCTCCTTTCCCGCCCCCTTTCCCGGTCACGGTCTCTACTCTGGCTTCGGCTTCGTCGCCGCTCCCTTCCGTGACCACCTCTATCCCTGTTCCTGCTTTCCTTATCGTAATCGTCTCTGCCATGATCCCTGCTCCTGCTTTCCTTCTTGTAGTCGTCTCTCCCATGACCTCTGCTCCTCTCTCGGCCTTCCCTTTCACCGTTGTCATTCCTGCCCCGGTCCCTGCTTTCCTTCTCATAGTCGTCTCTGCCATGATCCCTGCTCCTCTCTCGCCCTTCCCTTTCTCCGTTGTCGTTCCTGCCCCGGTCCCTGCTCCTCTCTCGGCCTTCCCTTTCCCCGTTGTCATTCCTGTCTCGGTCCCTGCTCCTCTCTCGGCCTTCCCTTTCTCCGTTGCCGTTCCTGCCTCGGTCCCTGCTCCTCTCTCGGCCTTCCCTTTCTCCATCGTCGTTCCTGCCCCAGTCCCTGCTCCTCTCTCGGCCTTCACTTTCAGCTGAACCTACAACAGTGGAGTAATACCAGATCTTGTTACTAAGAAAGCTAATTCACAAGCTATGTTTCTGGTATGCAAGTCTTGTTCATTAAAAGTAAGGTGAGCTCCCCTTTTTATTCACCAAATGTACAGATGTTTAAGTGGTCATATGACTAATGTATACAGCATAACCCTCCCAGTGAGCAGGAATGAATTGACAAATAATCCCAAAAATTCAGTCTGAATTAAAGATATTGAATCTAAATGTAAAAGCATGTAAAGAAGAATACCACGATGTTCAGCTTCCCATCCAGCACGTCCAGACCCAGGCTCTGCACTTTCCGTACGCTGTGCTTTAGCACGAAATTTCTTTTTGAGATTGCCGAATTCATCATACATCTCTCCATCATCCTACAATTAGAGCCACATTTAGACATGGAAACACATTGCGCTGCATACCAAAATATGTTGTTCAGTAATCACCAACCTCCTCAGCTTCTTTTCGACGCCTTTTAACTTCCTCGAGTTCTTCTTCATCAAGTTCTTTATACCCACCACCACGGCCACCCCTAAAGAGAAAAATAAAAGACTTGGTGTGAAAAGCCTCAATATTCAAAATTTCAAATAGATGCTTTTTTTACTAAATACATTGCTGCAAACTAAACCTACATCACAAGTAGCAGTGTTTACGTGTGTGGCCATTTTTGACATCACATTCGGCAAAAGATGCACCGTGTGATTCACAGCTACCAACACACACTAGTATTGTCAGAGGCAAAATACCTCCTGTAGTGATAACAAAAGCCAAAAATAGGTCACAAGGGTATCTGGTGCAAAAGCATGGTTTTTAACTACTATAAAAACAATCCACATCAATCCTTCACTACATGAACCCAGGTTATAATTCTTACTTCTTAAGAAACATAGTACAGAATAGTCACACGCAAATAGTGTACACATTGCCTTACCTCACACCACCTTCATTGGTACCAGGCTTGGAAGTGTTGCATATGTTACATTTCATCCGCTTAGCCCAGTTTATGTTGCCACACCTGGAAAGAAAAATGAACTTATGTTTCATACGGCCATATCAGATAGTAGGTTCTATAGTGAATTATAAAATTGTTGCAGGTTAGAAGGCAGCAGTGAAGTTAGAGATAGATAATCATATAACAGGTAGTCATGGAAAGCACTATCTGAATGATTTCATCTGACATCAATTATTGAATTGAGCAACTAAACTCATGAGATGCATAAAATCCGCTCATAGAGTCTTACATTGGACATGGCCAGTCATTTGGACCAAACAGTCCAGGTGGACCACCGGAAGCAGCAGGCCCAGCACGGCCACCTCCCCTTCCGTCAACACTACCACGCCCTCTACCTCTACCACCGCCACCAGCACCTCCACCAACACCAGATGGGCGAGCAGCTCCACAGCGATTACAAACACCACGGAAGGCAAAATTTACATTGCCACAGCTGTGAGGATAAATCATATCAGAAAAATATAAATACATAGCGAAGACCATACTAGTAGTCAATCAGCGAACTGAAGCGATAAGAGAGTCGCTCACCAATCATAACAGACCTTGTATTCGGGCACATCCAATCCCCATCTTGCTGCCAAGCCTTTCCCGGATCATCACCACGCCCTCTACCTCTGCCCGCCCCGTTATCCAACTCATCTTGCCCACCAACGTCCACCACCGCAGCGACGTTCAAATGCGCCGAGCTATCAAACGTATCTTTGTTCTTTGACTCGGCAATGTGAACCTGAATAGTGCTCCCATGGAAATCCTTGTTGTTGAACCATTCCACCGCAGCCGAAGCAGCGTGCGGGTCCTCGTAGGTGACCGTTGCATCACCCTTCGGTTCATCGGTAACTTTGTCCCTGTATATCCAGATTTTCGGGCGCCCAGTCCTTTTGTCCTTCTGTTGTGATTTGATTGGCGGCAGATAACAAGGAAAAAAATTCTCATGGAATGAATTGGAAAAGACTAAAAAGGATCTTGAAGAATTCGGTAGTGGTTGCAAAAATGTTACCTGGTAAGACCCGTACCTTTAGCAACCCTATGGTGCCAAAATATTCAGCCAACATAGTTTCATCGGTTCCAGGAGGAAGATTGCACACGTAAACAGAACCATTTGGGGGCCCTCTTGACGCATATCCAGCCATCTTCTGTAAGAAACCTAGTTCTGGGTTGGTGGCGAAAAACAGTGAATAAGAACTCAAGGGATACGAAATGAACATCATGACAAGCAGAGAGGTGCTAATAATAAGAAGCGATTCGTGAAACAGGACTAAGACAGTAGTAACGCCTCGAGATGATGCAAATCGAACATATTTTGCAGATTAATGGTAAAGACGATGGTTAAAACCTCAAATAAGTCATCACAGGTTGGTGAAGTTGGAATAATAAGCGCCACAACGTCCAATAAGTTTGTAAAGTGAGGTTCGGGGCTAAGAGGATGCGAGACGGAGAGGAAGAGGCGGCGGCGGCGGAGCTTACCTCGTCGTCGGCGAGGAGGAGGGAGGGAGGCGCGGTGGCGGCGGCGGGCGAGCAAACCCTAGGCTGTCGTCGTCGGGCCCCCACGAAAACTGATGGTAGGTTTAGAGAGTAGCTGCGAGACGGGGCTTGTTCAGCTGTGTATTGGGCCCACGAATAGTCTAGAGCTGGGCCAAAATTGACGCAGGCCTTTTGTTCCTTCTAAGGAGTTGGGCCACGGGTCCACGAGTTCTGTTTTACTCTGTTTCGCGCGCGGGACGCCGCGAGGGACCGTCCGTGCGCTCGCTCGAACAGAGGAATGCCGAATGCCCCCCGGCGGCGCGAACAGAGCATCCTCGACGTCGCCTTCCGCGGTGGAAGTCCATCACGTCGAGGACAACACCTAAAACGGCGTTCTCTAGGCGATAAGAGTCCTGGAGCAGACGATCGAGCACCCGATGCCTGATGATCACTCCCGGCGTCGGCGGCCCCCACGTCACCGCAACTTTAGCCCGAGGACGTCGCCGCCTGACCTCTGCAAGGACATCAAGTTCCACGCCGACGAAAACGGTGACCCGCAAATACCTCGAGGGGGTGTGGCGGCAGCGGCGCAGTGCCGATGGTCAAAACAGTCTGCTCGGTCCTCCAGGTTATCATGGACGAAAGAACACAAGCTGTTGTCCTCTAACCCGAACAATTCATGGTCTTTAATTATCATGGAGTATATGTTTGGTATCATGGCCGTTCGATTTGCTTGGTGGTTGTGAGTGGAAAAACGATCGGTATGTTGCAAGGTTTGAGGCACCGTAACAAGGCCAACGTCCATTCGTAATTCCCGGACCGGCCTACCCATCCACTCGGGAGTGACAGTTACGCTGTCCACAGAAGCTCCCTATGCACAATGTTCCACATGACGTCGTCGTCACCACCGGCATCGGCATTCTCAGGCACCCAGCCGGCGCCACGTGGTCGATGAGGACTGCCTCGGCATCGTGCCGCTCCCCAGCGACGGCACCGTGGCGCGTTCCACAGATTCCCGCCTGCCCTGTCTACGACGCCACGCGATCGCGCGCGCTCCGGCAGGCTCACCAGCTGTTCGTTCGACAGGTCCACAAGGCATCGCTCCGATCAAGTAGATGTGCTAGTACGTTTGTGTTACTGATCGGAACCTGCATCGCTGACGATGTTCTAACGTTGCTTTTCGCTTCCTTTGAACACGTAGCTATCCTACTAGTCTTGCTCCTAGAATTCATCTGTACCGCTACTATCAGGGCCACCGGTGCCTCTCTTTCGTCGTCTTCCTCTTATTTATCCTCTCGCGCTTCTTTTTTGTTCTCTTCCTTTTTATCTTGTTTTCATGTTCTAGAATCTATATCCGCGTCTCTACATACGGCGGAGCAACATTGGTCCACGTACAAGGATGGCTGCGGTCGAGGAAGGCCGATTCCATCTTTACTCTACATCTTTGGTTCGGGATAACATCATCTGGAAGATACAGCAGTAGGTCATTCATTGATGAGCTTTCCGTCGATCGAATACAAAAACCAGAAAGAAGAAAAGAGTGATGCATCCACGCAACACGGGCTTTTCATGGCTGCAATATTCAGAGCCCCGCACGATCGACCTGGAACGAGCTTAACTGTACTTTCACGGTGCAGAATGATCGAGCTGGATAACTTAATTATCCCTGCAATTAAGTAACCCGATCTTATCCGTCTATTCTCCGCGATACGAGGATCGACGCGACAGCATACGCATTCAAATCCCCGGCTAGCGATCCCACATGTGGTATGGTTCGAGGGCAACATACTATATGGGAGCACGTCATCATGCTCCCTCTGTCTGATCGATATGTTAGTGGCAGCTTTCTGAATGTTAAATATGTAGCTTTGAAACTCGTTTATCAAATACAGAGATCATAATTAATCGTATTGGATATGAGGGTTAGGACCGAAATTTCGGGTCCTTTCCGGTCCGAGCGAAAGAAAAGAAATCCATTTCTGTTAAATAGGATGGGTCCAGTTGAATTAAATCCAAATACATGCCTCTATCATTCTCTCTTGGTCAAATTTTGGGTGTTTTTGTTACAATTCTGCAAAAAAGTACAGATTTTGGGATGCCCTTGAAAAAAAAAATTCTCTGAATTCACGGTTTTTGCTGGTAACATAAAAGAAATTGCAAACCAACCTATAAAGCTCAGCTGGATTGGACTGGGAAATGAGCTGACGATGCCACCAGTTATTTAACTGTAATTGAAAAGGGAAATTAAATGATTTTGGACCGTCTAGCCTCTCCACCGGCCTGTCAGTGCAAACATACATCAGCAATTCAACTGAGGCAGTAAAGTATGTAATTTTTTTTCATCTTCTTTGTTTCACTTTTGCACTTTTTCTATGTGTTTTCATTTCTAGAGAGTGGTTCAGCTTTCCCTTCATATTCTAGAATTTTGTTACGGAATGAAATGGCGGGACAACATTGGTTCCTCAAAAGAGTGTCATGGAGAATACCGGTTCCATCTTTGCATCCTTTGTTGTCTGAGGTCATGAATGAATTACCACTATCTACCACAGATAATTGATGACACGTAATAGCACATCGTTCATTCAAACGCACGAGAACATATCTCACTAGATATTTTTTTTAGAAAATTCCTTCTATGCCATTGAAAATTTACTTGCTTTCTTATTTGCCATGGAATTTTTTGAAGTTCTTTATTTGCCATTGACCTTAAATTTTGATGCACTACATGAAAAGAAGTACTAGCAGCACTACGACCTCCTCGAATTTGACTTGCAATTTAGTGAGAAGGTAGACACTTGTTCTATCAAGAGTAAAATACATAGGCGGTCCCTAAACTTGTCATGGGATGTCATCTAGGTCCCCGAACTCTCAAAATGCATATTTGAGTCCATAAACTTTTGAAAGTGTGTCATTTAGGTCCAACATTCCGAAACTACCCCTCTTGTTGCTGATCGGCTCCATATAACCATAGTTTTTCATCTGTTTATCTATTATTAGTGCATCATGTAGTCTAATTTTGTCATCTAGCATTGAATTGTAATAAAAACAGAAATTTGGGAAAAGAAATAATATGAAAAATCATTTTTAAATAGTTGCCCATCAGCAACCATAATGATAAAATTGTTCGTAACATGAATTGGAATGGCTATATTAATTTAAGGGAGAGAAAGAGTATGGAAAATCGTTTCGAATTAGTAGCTCATCAGCAACCATGAGGGTATTTTCGGTACTTCGGACTTAGATGACACAATTTAGCCAGTTTCGGGATCCAAATATGCATTTTGAGAGTTCAGGGACCTAGATGACACCTCGTGACAAGTTTAAGGACCGCTGGTGCACTTCACTCTTCTATCAATATTGTATGAACTCTCGAAAAAAAATGCGACTTTTTGGGGTGCTACAGAGCTTTGGTAGCATGATTCACCAAATGCAAGGAAACACAAATTCACCTTCTTCTTTTTCACTTATCTTTTGTACCTTTTTGTTTTCCAAAACATAGGACATATTTTCTTTAAATATTACCGCATCTGTATATGGCAGGATTTATTTTGGTCCACATGGAAAGAGGGCCGTGGATAATACCGCGCTTGGATCTTGCATCTTTTGCCAGGTGAGGCCATGAATAAGTTAGCTTGTTAATTACCACTATCTACCTAAGATATGTCATAACGCTTTGCTTAATCTACAAAGCTTAGTGATGCACTCCGCACCCTTTTCTGAAAGTTGGCCGTATATCATGATACAACAAGGTTGCGTGGATCATCATCTACCTTTTGGATACCTGTTAGGTTGCATGTAATTCTCAAATAGTACTAGTAAATGAGAAAAAGAGTACACATATACTATGTGGCTCCCCTACGGTAGTCCTACTGTGTGTGTGCGCGCGCGCGCGCGTTTTAATATTTTGCTAACAAGTTTAAGCGGTTGATCGTTCGAATCCAGGACCCAAGGTCCTCAAATAGTAGTTAATATTTTACTAATATATGTCATAACAAGTTGGCTGAGAGAAAGGTACATGTACTCAAGGACCCAAGGTTCTCTTAGCTGTGGCAAGCTATGACGAAGGGCGTTGTTGCCTCGTTCTAGCTTTAGATGTAGGAAGAAGAATCTAGCAAACCCATCCCCCATCCTCTATATCTCCTTGGACTTTCCAAGGTGCTTCCCTTAATTAGGTGAGCTGATAAAGGTTGGGACGGCACATGAACCAAGAAAACTAACTTAAATATACTAGCAAACTTGTAGCAGTGACCTCGATCTACATCTAGCTAGCTAACAGTGTATTGCTGCATCTCAACGCATGTAGGGTTCACGGCTTTCTTGGAAATTATCATCGAAGGCTTGCAAGTATACTGCACGGTGCATACTTTTCCTTCCGAGTAAAAAAGAAACGAGTACTTCATGCTCCACTTTTAACTCTTGAGGAAATTAAATAGATCGATTCTGCAACGTGTTTATTGACCAAAGAGAGATGATGCCACGGGAACCATGGCTTTTGACTTGTGTTGTGTGAGCCGCCCGTTCCACTCGACTAGTTTACTGTGCCACTTGGAAAGTAGCGACAGACAGCATATATGCCTGGAGGTTTTCTTTTTCTCTCTTAAGCATTTAACTTACAAATCCATGGTCCTAGATGCAAAGTGTAGAAATATTACATGCGTATGCGCTAAGCAATTTAAAGTGATCGAAAACATGTATTTTTTCTGAAGAATTTGAGACACGCGCGCCCAACACTTTATCTCTTGACTAGCATGCTTGGCCCAGGCATTAAGTTTAACAAACTTGTGTACAGTAAACTTGAATATACTGAGATGGTAGGGTTATTGTGTTAACATGCATATGGTGCGTGATTATTTTTGCCCAGAAAATATATCACTGATCTGAAACTAGCAGCTGAAATGGTACTTGCAGCATCGATCTGAGTGCAATTAAGAACGACAAGATGCAGTTTACTGAACTCTGTCTTTAGTCTAAACTGTTTTCAGTGCAGAGTTGAGCCAACTGCAGATCGCGTCTGATAAGAGAAGAGGATCTTTTATTTAAGCTCAGACGATTCGCTGATCACTTTCCGAAAGTTTCCCAGTATCGTTGCTGGGATTTTTGTTGAAAATATGAACTACATGACATGCTGTTGTTTTCAACACAATAATTGATGGGCGTGCTCAATCATAGGGTGGTGCCAAGTCAAATAAAGTGCCAACAAAATTGACATCAGGGTTACTTTATGTTAGCTACGAGAAGATGCTAAGTTGTTTCTTGTCGTTACAATGAATTTACATATAGTTGTTTCTGGCAGATTAAGTTCTCTCGTAAATATATGCAGGGGAAACGAGTTTTTTCGCCCCGATAAAGATCTGATATAGCACCCTCCACATCAAAAATATATGCTGAATAATATAGGCTAATCATTCATAGCATCATATTCTGACACTATGAAGCTCAATTTCACTAACAGCTGGTAGCACGTCACAGTACAAGGACAATGGGCACTTCTATTTTCAGCATTTTGTTTGCATTAGTTAGTTTCTTTATACTTTATCCTTTCGCTTTGGAAAAATCTTCTGAAGTTCTCTAGTCTGGTTAGTAGCCATAGACTTGTTATCCATTACTGATGAAAATCCCATTCTGCTCACTTGCAGGCAAAGGCAAACAGCCAAAGAGGCCCCAAACTTGATCTTACAAACTGGAATCGCAAACCTCTTTTCGAACATGTCAACAACAAAAATAAAATTCTGAAAATATGCGATTGCGCTCAGCTTCAGCCTAGTAAATATGATCTAGTACAAACTTAAATCGACCTCATTCCTAAAAAATGTGCACGTGTATAAATTTCTATTGTTGATCAGGTTCAGTTCATCAATCGCAACTGGTTATCCCATCAATGTCTTACGCTCACACACGCTTCTAGGGACCATATCATATAAAACTGAAGCTGCTTGTTTTATTTTTGTTCATTCACACTTGATGATGCATGCAAGCTTTAGCTACATGGTGCCCAAGAGTCAAGATAACCCACCATTATAAAAAAAAAGTCAAGATAACCCATTGGCACAATTCGTTTCTGGATCTCTCGCATAGAAACAAGGACCTCCCCCTGTTCTGAAACGGTGAAACCATGGATGTCGCAAGCAATCAATCAAACCAGGGACAACGACGATTCGCCCACAATTATATTCTTCCCTCTGTCTGCACAAGGGCAGATGCCACAGAAGATTCGTAACACTTTTCTCTCTCTCCCTCTCTTCCTCTGCTTTTTAACACCTTTTTCTCCCCCACTAATATTCGGTTTCACAATTTTTTTTTGGCGGCAAAACCGCCCATTTTTCAGCTATAAATACCCCCCTCCTCCAAGCTTCAATTCCCTTTTCCCCGCTTCCCCAGCTCCCTTGCTAGGTTTCCTTCTTCTCTGAGCCCATCTTGCTGTCCTTCGTACCCTGGTAGCAACAGCTCTAGTCTCTTTGACTTCTTCCTAGTCCAGTTCCTGTGATCTCACCTGAACCTCAAGCTTTTGTAAATCTTGAAGTTTCTAAGGGGAGGTTCTGTCAAAAAAATCTCTCACCAGTAACATTAAGGGGAAGTTCTGCCAAAATTTTCTACTCCGCCCACCAACTTTCCAAGGGGAGGTTCTGCCGAAGTTCTCTCTGGCCATTGACTTCACAAGGGGAGGTTCTGCCAAAATTTTCTCACTGACCATCAATTTTTCAGGGGGAGATTCTGCCAAAATTTTCTCTGAGTTTTTTGACATACACATACAAAGATACAACAAAATTTAAACTTTACTAGGCGACAGAAGAACTGTACTCTTGTGTCTTGTTCTTGATGATAGACTAGCAGGAGAAGCTGCAACATCCATAGATGTTGTTGCTCGTCCTGTCCGAGCACCTCCTCTCCGGATCTATGATCGGCTCAGCCATCACTCGCCTCGTGCAGTCCTTCTCTGTTGTCTTCCTCTACTGGTTCTATGTCTTCTCAGTAACCTCTTAATTGCACTTTTTTTGCAATTAAGTAAGCCCTCTCTATACGACATAATTAAGGTAGTAACTAAGAGGTATATTTGACAAATACTAAGAGAGTACTGTTGAGAGTACACAACGATCGTTGATCAGAGATCACCATGTCGAGTGGCACCTCGTCCGGTTCTAGCCTAGGGACAAGGAGTTCCAGGTCGGAGGATGACTTGGACCTCAAGGCCCAGATGGAGAACAGGAGGAAGAGGAGGAAGGAGTCGAACAGGGAGTCAGCTCGGAGGTCTAGGCTGCGGAAACAACAACACCTCGACGACCTTACCTCACAGGTATATATGCTATTTATGTCCTCACATAAGTCTAAAACTCATGATGCAAGCAGATATCCATCCTCTTTCTTTTATGTTGTACTTATGTAGATCTGCACTCATGTGCAGGTGAAAAAGCAAAACATTGTAGACCTGCACCTACTTGAAATATCTGTCCAAACAAAGCTCAATAATTGTGCTACCTTTTTTTTTTTCAAATGACCCTTCAATTATCAATTGCGTGCCAACTAATCATTCAAACAACAATAAAAAATTGAATCTACCACCATGAGTTGCCCTTACCATAGTTTGGCTCTTCACAAGCAGTTTTCGTAACAAAAAAATAGTAACTAAATATTTTCTAAGAGGATCATCATTGTGTCATGACAACAGGTAAATCAGCTGAAGGACCAGAACAAGCAACTCGGCACGGCACTAAGAGTAACCAACCAAAACCTTGTGGCAGTGCAAGCACAGAATTCCGTTTTGCAAACACAGAAGATGGAGCTGGAGAGCAGGCTGGGTTCCCTAACTGAGATCCTGTTGTTCATGAATGCCAGCACCACAAGTGCAGCTGCTAACACAACTACCATGAACAACAGCATCACAACTATCAACAGTGGCTGCGATGTTCTTGGTGCCAGCACATGGGGCCAGCCCATAGACCTGTACTACCAGTGCTTCTAGTTTTAGCGCAGAGAAGTGGTTGGTGTTAGTTTGTGATCTGTGAACATGACATAGTGGTAGGGCCAGAAGGAAAAGGGGCAGGCAGGCATCAGCGTCTGTCTCTGTCATTGTGTCGCCGTTGATGTCTGCTTCTCTCTTAATTGTGTTTATTCTGGGGTGATTGGGATGTTTTGGCCTTCTTGTTGTTGGTAGTGGAGGGGATGTGCAAATTGCAGATTTCTGCAAAGGAGTTGCTCTGGTTGTTGAGGAGTAGACGGAAAATGATATTGGGTCAGTATGTGAAAGAGAGAGGCAGAGAACTTTGTACTGGCTCAGTATATGAGTAATGATGATGATAATGTTTATAACGACTGTTGATTTGATGGCTCATGATATATGCTGATGGTGTTGATAATGTTAATTAAGATTCAGATTTGACGGCTCTTAAGATTCTGAATGATTCTCAATTTTTCAATTTACAGTAATTATATCTAGCAGCAGATTACTTTGAAAAAAATTGCCATAGGCTGTTTAAAATATCCCTAAAAAAATATTTTAAAATATGATATATGCCAAATCAAGCCTTCATTCACAGTGGCAAAAATTTTCGTTTACAACGGACTGGTATATAAATTATCCTTCACGAAATATGACAAGTTATTCTCATCTGCTTCTTGCCTAACAGAGATTTTGTACTCAGTGATTGCAAAGAGCGAGTGTCTTTCGGAGGTTACTTATCTCACTCTCATTGTCCTACTCTTTGCTCACATTTATACCAAGTTACCAACGGCATCATGATGGAGTGAAAGATTGGGGCCAGGTTTAAGCCTGTGTGTCAAGTTCAGAGTATTTTTGAATCATCTGGCTGGGTTGAGTTTTCCCGTGAGTCATAGCTTTATCTAGCACTGTCTGAATCAAACATATCTAGGCGTTATGAAATCTGCCAGAAGTATATGGCACACGAAAATAGCTCAGATTAAGTTTTTTTAGTCATTAAAAAAGACATTGTGGTCAATGTCAGTTTCATATTGTGGTGCAATAAGCTGAAATAAAATAAAAGATATATACACTTGTAAATTATATCTCTACTTCTCTAGTAGTGTGCAGCAGTGGGAGCACAACCAAAAGTGTGTATAGTACATTCTTGATGGAAAGAGGAAAGAAACTTCCAAATAATAAAATATATACAAAAGTTGAATGCAGGCAATTAAAGATATGCTTCACAGCGCCATTGAAGCTTTCTCACACTTTTTTATATGTTTTGGGGCTTGAAAGTCTGAACATTAAGATATAAAGCAAAAATGGCGTCCAGTTTATGACACGGAACAACTCAAAGACACATTTTGCTTTAGAAAACATAATTATCATCCTTTCCAATACCAGCCATAAGACAAAGAAGTAAAAAATCATCTACAAGATTTGTAGGCCCTAAGAGACAAGCTAGGAAAGATGAGGAACACTATGTCTTTGTTGGAATTGTAGAACCGCTGGAGCACTTATCAACTTTTGCAAAATTGGATCCTGTTGCATTTCACTATACATCCACCTTTATTTCAGAAACGAGGTACGCACTGTTGTGCCCTACAAAAAGATTTAGCTCCCCATAGGGACCGACATTTATCAGAATTTATAATTTTGTCGTACTTATTAGGGATATACAATGTCAACTGAAGAAATGATCATGCGACCACACCTCATAGGGTTTTTCCATTTTATTTTTATTTTTTAAAAGGTATGTTGAAACCGTTCTTTCCAAGTCCTACAGCACACAAAACTCATGATAAAGTGTTTGTGAGTGTATGCGTCTGTGTTTAAAAAAAAACACTCATGATAAAAGGTGGAATTGGAAATTCAGGGCAGTTCCATAGTGAGCATCAATTATCAAAAACACAAGTGTTGTCGCTGGATTCATAATGTGACAACACGAGATCGAACCATTAGTATCAGAGTTGAAAATGGCACCCACTGGTGATGGCCTTATTAAACAGTGACATTGGGCCTAAGTCTCGTGGCCTACGGTCTATGGCACCCACTGGTCTATGCTTACTTCTACATTAAGAAAAATCTGTAAGCCAAGTAGCCTGAACTCGGAAATTTGATGGAGCAAGAAAGAATGGGAAAAATACAGTACTTCAAACTGTTAGATGTATACGTTCTTTTTCTGTGTTTCCCCATTGTGTGTGTGTTTGTATTTCCCCATTCTATAAGAAGGTGAGAAATACAGTGCTCCAAACTGTTACTAGTTCATAAGAGATTTGGGCCTAGTCCCTTAATATTTGATACAAGTTCTATTCATAAACACAAACTTCAAAGCTGCCACCCCTCCTGGTTCCGGCTATTTTATCAAATAATGTGCATAAGAGATTTGGGCCCAGTCCCTTAATATTATATACAACTTCTATTCATAAACACAAACTTCAAAGCTGCCACCCCTCCTGGTTCCGGTTATTTTATCAAATAATGTGCATTTAGAACGCAGCTTCATGCCAAAATTGCAGACATTAATTACAAGAGAGCTTTTATGGTACTTGGAATTTCCTCCCATTTCCTCCCTTAAATTTTATTTTTTGTAACAAAGGGTATGTTGGTAATTCAACTTCGCACCCCCCCCCACCCCCACCGCCACTTCGCCTCTCCCAGCCCGAACACCGATCCAATTTCGTCCCCGTGCCGTCCTCGTCTCCACCTCGTCGTCGCCGGCGCCCTCCCTCCCTCCAGCTGCCGCCGGCGCCCTCGCAAGGCGTCGCGGCGGTGGCCCTGCCGCGCCGACGCCTCCGCCCGCCGGCGACTTCGTTCCCCCTCCCTCTCCCGACGACGAGTCCCCTGCCGACGGCGGCAAGGCAGGTCGGCGCGGCAACGCCGACGCGGTCTTCTTCCCGTGCTTGTGCGCCCATCCCCATCGAACGCTGTCTTCTCGCCGGTGAGTCAACCATCCACGCATTTCTCCTCTTCTCTCCCGTGATTGCTAGGGTTTCTTGATTCATGAAGAACCTTGTAGATGTAGTATTCCTTTGATTCAGTTACAAGTTATTGATCTAGTGTATACACCCCTTGTAGATGCAGTAGTTCTTAGATTCGTTTACTAGATGTTGTAGATGTACTAGTAATTAATCTCTGTACATGACAATTGAGTTGGATTTTTCTTAGATATCTGTGTGATATACTAACTGCTGTAGATCCTTGTTAGCACTTGAACATCACAGTGAAATTTCTGGAATGGTAAAATACCTTCTGCCAATTTTGTAAGAAACTGGAGGCACCTGTGTTTCCTGGTAGATCCACACAGACATGGTTTTGCATTGTTGCTGTCTTAGTGATGTCTTTGGATTTTTTTTTTACTGTTTCCTGCTTCTGATAGTACATTAGTCTTAAAAATGTTTCTAGGACAAGAAGAAATATTTCCATGACTGTTCTAATGGAAGCTTATTCTTTTTCTTTTCAAGGGGAAATGTCCAATGATAATTCTTTGTTGGAGTACAGTGAAATAGTTATGAAGATGTTTAACAGTGAAGACGAAGGATTTGAGTTTTATAACGACTACGCTTATGAGAAAGGCTTTGGTGTGAGAAAGGATTACTGCGAGTGGGACAGCGGCCACAATGAGAAGACCCTTCGCAAGTTTGTTTGCAGCTGTGAAGGTTTCCGCGCAGAGAAGCACCTGACGAGGGAGATCAAGATGCGGAGGTCGCGCAATATCACTCGCTGTGGATGCCCTGCTAAACTTGTGATTGCACAGGATCAGAACACGGAGCAGTGGTATGTGAAGGATTTCATCGATGAACACAACCATCCGATGATTGAACCAGACCTTTCTTGTTTTCTGCGTTCACATAGAAGAATCAGTGATGAGCAGAAAGCAGAGATTGTGCTTCTGCAGATTTCTGGGATCCGTAAACACCAGATAATGGACATTATGCTAAAGCGGTACGGTGGTTATGATAGAGTTGGATTTACATCAAGGGACCTTTACAATTTCTTACATCGCAGTAAGTTGCAGACACTCTCCCCCGGTGATGCTCAAACACTCATCAATTACATGATAGTTCAGAAACGTAGAGATCCAGATTTCTCTTTCCAATACAAGAGAGATGGGAGAGGGCACTTGACGGGAGTGCTATGGTGCGACTTTGAAAGTCAGATGGATTATAGAGCATTTGGTGATGTTGTCGTATTTGATGGCACGTACAAGACGAATAAATACAACCTGCCCCTTGTTCCTTTTGTTGGGGTGAATCATCATAAGAGCACAGTTCTTTTTGCTTGTGGAGTTGTTGCTCATGAGGATACTGAGTCGTATGTGTGGCTGCTTAGGTCATTCAGTGATGCCATGTCTCAGAAACATCCAGTTTCAGTGATCACCGACGGAGACCTTGCTATGCAAAAAGCAATCAGTATTGTGTGGCCGAATTCATCGCATAGGCTATGCGGATGGCATATTGAGAATAACATTGTGAGTAATATTAAGGACGCCAAAGTGAAGGAAGGGATTAGGTGCTTTCTTTACGATCGTTGCTCTATAGAAGAGATTGAGAGGAAATGGATGGAATTCTTGAAGAAGAATGAAGTTACAGATAAGGATTCGTGGCTATATCAGATGTATGAGAGGAGGCAAGTCTGGTGTGCTGCGTATCATGCTAGTAAGCGTTATTTAGGACTGAGGAGCAACCAGCGTAGCGAGAGCCTTCACTCTAGGATTCAGTTTAATCTAGATCGGAAAATGTCACTGGTAGAGCTGTTACAACACTTTGACAACACTGTTCAAAAGCTGCGCATTAGAGAAGCGAATCTGGACTTTGAAGCAAGTTACAAGCCATGCTTGGAACCAGATGCTTCAATTATTGTGAATGAGGCTGCAGAAAGGTTCACACCAAGTGTTTATTATGCTGATGTGCAGTACAGTCTTAAAACAGCCTCGAAGTGTTTTTTGATTGAGGAAATGGATGGCTATAACATTGTTGAGTATAAAGTTGGAAGGGTTGATAAAGGAGACAAACAATACTTTGTAGAATGTGAGATCTGTGTTCATGAGGACAAGGTGAAGGAAATTTCATGTTCTTGTCTAAAGTTACAGTCCCTTGGAACCCCATGCTCACACATCTTCTTTGTGTTGGGCCTTCGCGGAGAAAGTAAGCTTCCAGACTGCTGTGTTTTGGAAAGGTGGACGATGGGTGCCAAGCGTGGATTTCCTCCTACAAGGAAGAGCACCATGTATGACTATTCTGATAGCGTACAGAGGTACCATGAGCTACACAATATCAGTCAAATGACATCCTTCGCAGCATCTCAATCACTTGAAGCATATGAACGGCTCAAACGCGTTCTTGAAGAGGAAGCTGCTATGATCCTTCCAAATAGAGGAGAGGGAGAGGGTGGAGGCAAGAGGTTTGGTCCTGTGCTCACACAAGGAGGCCTTGATGATTATGCGGAGTCCTACAATGTCTTGGATCCCATACGTGTGCCTGGCAGAGGGGCCCCGAAGAAAAAGATGAAGTCAAGTTCAGATAAATCTAACAAGAAATGTACACTTTGTAAAGATCAGGGTCACAATCGGCGAACATGCTACTTGAGAGATGAGGTAAGCTAAGAGTAATTGTCATTAAAGCAAACAATTGGTTGTCTGTGAGTCATGTGTGCTTGTGACTAATGCTCCTCTTCATTCGTAGGAAACTAATGCTCCCTGAGGATGTGTTGGATATATGAATTACCAAAGGTAACTACAATTTTATAGTATCATCCAACATGATTTTGATGAGTTCATTCACTGATTGTTGTTCATATGATCTGAAGTTGGGCAAAGTAAATTGTGACAACTGTTCTGGCACCGCATGCATCTGTTGAAATGCCAAATAATTTTTGGTCACCATACACCTTTTGAACAGTTAGTGGCGCATTTGCAATATTTATTTTCTTTGAGAGAACAGTACTGAACTGCTCTATAGAGTGTAGCAGTAGCCGTTTTGCACTTCAAAAGAAAACAGAAGGCGCTTGATGTCGTCGCCGCCCGTAGGACAACGATCAGCTGCGTACCACATTCCGCATACACGAATAATGAAGTTTTCCATGTCAAGGATTTGCATGCCATCACCCAAATCAACACGAAGAATTCATTACCATACAAATTGGAGTTTGTACCAGCTACATTCCGCCAAAATGACCAAAATTGGAGGTTCGACCAACTACATTCCACCAAAACATGGGGAGATTATGACACGTTTGACAACTGCGTTTTCGTACAACACGTGGGAATAAATGGTTAGCTGCCATTGCATGCAATTGAAGAATTATATCATCATCTCATAAACAAGGGAGAAGAAGGCATGAGAGAAAACAAGTTCTCTAGTTCAAATAACAATTCCCTGAAAATAGTTCTACTAACAATTCCCTGAAAAGACCTAACAAACTAAGTCTAATTTCGAACAAAAACTTAATGCAACCTAACAAGTTTGTAATCCTCCCATAGTTCAACAAGTCAAGGTGTCTAGATGCCGTCAGTACTATCCCCTGGAGTATGGACATCACGGCACATAGCGCCTTGTTCTTCTCCGTCATCGTAGTAGTCCATGTCCTCCATGTCCTGCATTAAGTTGTTTATATGTTATTATAACATCAATGGTTGTTTGAACAAGATTATTTCTGAAGAGAAACGACTCACATCCTCAGGTCCCACTAGGTACAGATGACAAATCTTGGTCCTCTGTTCAGCATGAGCGAGCACCAATTCATTCACATCTTCTTGTCCATCAATCTTTTTTAAACCATACCCAATTGATGGTGTACTCCCAGGAACGGGATTCAGGTAGTACAACTTTGCGCCTCCTCTATATCCATAATTTGTCAAAGTGTGCAACATTTCGATGAACTCAACAGTAGTGGCTGGCTTGTTAATGGTAAACTGGCCAATAATATATTCCCTACTGTCATAGTACTTTTTCAGATCCGGATAAAGTTCATCCACTGTATGCACCTTAAATCGCATGACTTCATCCTGCATGTATATAGATTACAGGAATAAAGATCATTTGGCTATTCAGAGTTTGTACACAAAAAAGCAAGAAAAAAATTGCATATACCAAGCCACATTCGTTGTCCATTAATATAAACAGGCTCATTCGCGGTATGCAGATCTCATCTTCTACCTGAAAGTGCAAACGTTCAGATGGCTACCTATACAATACATAATATAAAATGTATATTATAAAATAATTTACTATCGTGGTTACCTCGACTTTCTTATGGAGAGGGACCTCCTGTTGTTTGATCAAGGGGATCAAGTTGTGAATCATACCCTTCAACCTTGAGACGTCATTCTGTAACTCTTGGATTTGTAACCTTGCCTGCTTGTTAAATGAATCAATAGTTTGTTCGTGTTTATTTATGATCTCATCAATTTCTGTACGGGTCTTTGACAACACATTATCTGCAATAGCACTTTCCTGTTCTACCATGCCGGCAAAGAGACCACGCTGATCATGAAGCGCTTTCTTCAGCTGGGCAACCTGTTCTTTTTCAACTCTTTTGGCAAAGTCAGAAAGCTCTTTCTCATGTGCTTTTTGCAGCTGGTCACGCTGAAGCAATATGTCCTTATCAGTTTGTTCTTGTTCCTTCATCTTCTGGATGTAAGATTTGGTAAGGCCAAGCCTGATCTTGGAATACTCATTGTTAAAATCCTTCTGACGTTTTGTTGCCTTCTCCTCGATCTCTTGGAGGTACCTCATAACTTGATCCATGACACCTAGAAACTAACAAATTATAGATTAAATCATATGGTAAAAAATTGAGTTTCAAGATCAGGCTTGTATTTCAGTTCTGTAATAGCAGCTCCAATAAATTTTGTTTTGCTGTCCTAAAATTGAGCTTCTTTGCCTCTAAATGGATGAATAGAAATGTAGTAATACAAGCAATAAAAAACATAAATTGTAGTAATACAAGCAATCAGAGTCACAAATATTCAGCAGTAATCAATTTCCACTTCCAAATCGATTACTAATTTGAAATAATGTATACAATACAATGTTCTACAGTGTATGGTTGAATTTTTTTTATTTGAGATGGATTCAACATGTGACTATCACTTGCTGATTGTGACATCTTTATTTAATCGCACTGACCTTGAGTAGTGTCTATCTTCATTTGAAATCGATTACCACGAATTTTAACTATCTTCATTAGAATCGATTTGTACACAGGCAATTTAAATTAGACAGCTTTATTATACGGCAGATTGCTCACCTCGCAATGAAGGACGTGGTAGGGGTCTCGTGGCCGGCAACGCCGTCGAAGCGTAGATCAGCGGCGGTGGCGCCGGGTCGTCCTGCGTACGCGTCGGCTATGGCGGCGCGCGGGCTAGGTCTAGGGCTCGTGGCGGCGCGGGTGCGGTGGGGGCGACCTTTATACGCGCCAGTGGCGGACTCGGCGTGCGGGTCCACTGCCAGGGGCGGCCTCGGCGTGCGGGTTTACTGCCAGGGGCGGCCTCGGCGTGCGGGAGGAGGGAGGTGGGGTGTGACGCGCGGATTGGCGCTGGGCTGAATCTGGGCCGCTGGGCTGCGCTGGAGCTGGCCTCTCATCCATTTTCCTCATGACCTAGCACCTCGCCGCCTACACGATCGGCGCCCCCCACCAAATCGCGTCCCCGCCGTCCAAAATGAAGTTCTTCGACCTTATTGTCATTTTATAACTGTGAAATGAACAGAAGCAGCAAGTAATATTTGAACATTTTTTATGTCAAATTTGTCATTTATGAAGTTTGTCAAAAAAAAAAATTGTGCGAGCAGCCCATCACCAAGCACCACTGGCAGCCTACTGGCAGCCCAGGCTGCGAGTGCGGAATCGATCG